>OZ024902.1:48470469-49042969 GCA_964017125.1 Flabesymbios commensalis | reverse complement strand
GCCATTAGCATTGAGCTGCAATTATATTTCTATTTGACGTGTTTAAACAAAATATAATTATTGCCAATTTGTTTTATGTGAAAATGGCGCTAACACAACTCCCCCCTCTTCTAATCCAGCATGGCCTGACATATCCCCGCTCCCCGCTAACACGATACATTGAGCCAGTGTTGGATTAATGTTGGACCACCGTCTACGACGCTGGCCCAACATTAAACCAACAATGTCTCAATATCTTTTTTCGCTGGGTTTGCCCTGCAAAGTCAAAATGCAGTGACTGCCTTTTGGCTTTGCTATTCCTATTCTCTCATTATTCAGAGCTATCTCATATCATCTTTGTCTTTGCAAGTTGTCTTAGATGTACACGCACAGACGTAAGACGAGTCGCCGCCAGCTGACGTGACTCTGCCAGAGACAGACGTATACGTGGCGCGTCAAACGAAATAATGGCGTCGGATCGATACGTCTAGGGGATTTAATTACAGTTACTTGATCCAGGGAAAGTGGGTTGAAATCGAGCCGGCGACCATCTTGATGGGTAATTCATGAGCAGGTGCGGGGCTGCGTGCGGGCCATTCTGATGACCTGTCTTCTCCAGGAGACCATTCTCACTTCGTTTGGATCATTTTACTCTTGTTAGCTACATTCACATCAGCGCTTGCAGTCCAAGCCACACGATGCAACCTTCTAAAGATAGCATTTGATCAATGTTGGCCAAGCATTGGGTTAATGTTAAATCAGCTGGAATTGATTGAAATATTTCATCTGATTCAGACTCTAAGAAATACAGCCAGACAGATTCCCGGAGCTGATAATGTATTCAATTAAGTTCATGTGAAGGTGTATATTACTGCACAGCCCATACATGCGAGGAGTTTTGAGCATAATATGGATAACAAGAACACGTCTGAGCCATTGCTAGAAAGTTGTCATTGAAATAAACATTTACAAAAATTAGTGAAGTTACACGAAAAAGCCTTTTTTAGATTGAGAAAGATCAAGTCAAGTGAGTTTTATGAAACTCGATTATCATAGCTAAATTATATCTCTATGTTTAAGTTTCACTTTAAAGATTATGTTCAGCTGCTCAACCCATGCAACCACAATAACTTAACCCCCACATTGCGGGGATCGACTTTAGACGTCAGAATCTGACGTCTGTAGACGTCAAATTCTGACGTCTAAAGTCGATCTCCACATTATAAGAACAAAAATATTTCTAATGGCCGTAGACCCATAACATAGAAGAGCCATCTAAGACATTTATGATGACTTGAAGTAGAAAAAAAACTTTTGGTTTATATGGCTAATACAAAAATATTTCCGCGCATCAAAGCCTTCTCATGCACAAGTAATCTATCCAGAGAGCAGATATGGGTGGTGCCTTTTATGGGTGTGGTGTTATCACGGACAGTCCGCTTGGCTTGACACAATACTTAAATATGGCTCGTCTCCGTATATATATTATACTGCTCTACAGACCCAAAAGGCAATATCTGCTTATTTGGAAAGTATACGTGCTTCACGCTGACTATCCCCTCATCGATTACACTACCATCGACCACTTTGCGCTCTGTTGTCCACTTATATATAATGGTATGTATTGATCCCTTTCATACAGCCTAGTTCAACTTTAATTTGTATTTGTTCTGTGTAAGTTGTATAGCTAGTTGTTATGCGTTCAAAAAATCTTCTGGAAACAAAAACGTGTTTTAATGGGATTTTTTATTTTGAACTGTTTCTGCATTGGAATTAGTCATGTCGTAACATAAAAATAAGGGTTTCATATATCTCATTTTGCGAGACAAGGCTCATTTTGTGAGAGCCCAGCAACAGCGAGATGTTAACCCGATACTTATAAATGCTGGACCAACGTCTTCGACGCTGATACAACATTAAATCATCAATGGGTCGACGTTTCCTGCTTGCTGGGAGGGAGTCACGATTGTGATTGCGGCACGTTCTGCCATACTTGAGAGCGACATCTAATATCATGGCCGTGCAAACAAACGTATCCGCTGATTGATTTTTTGTCAATCTGCATGATGTTCAGCTTCCTTGATTTTCCTGTAAATAGGCCCTTCGTGGAGCAAATGAGGTCCTGATATAGTCAGAGACAACTCCGCTCCACGATGGCGAACGAACCTGACATCACTTGCTGACAATTTTAAGTTGAAGAAGAAGGAGTTGAAATGTGGAGTTGTTGAAAAATAGCCTTATCATCAGATTATGATATCATATACCATCTGCCCAGCGACGAAAGTTTCGGCCCCTCGCTGTAAAAATATAGATGTTTGTCTGTCATATAGTTCGAGAGACCATATTTATCAAACCACTGACCTTGTGTATGGAGAGTTTAAAATTCAGTGGTCTTGAATTTTACATAAAGTATGGATAATTATGTAAGATGATAAGCCTTATAACACAAATCACAACTTAAAGGTTTGGTCAACTGTCAAAATTCGCCCAGAAGGCAATAGTGCCTGTGGGTAGGCCAAGGCCCTATTCCATAATAATACTAAATATGCGTTTCATACCCAAAGCCTCATTAAGAGCAAATTATCAAATCACAGCAAGTTCTTATATACTTGAGCAACATCTATGAGTTAATAATTCAAAGCTCTTTGCCCTTGCCCCTACTTGGTCGCTGGCTTGCAAACAAACTGACTGCATTACTGCGGGGATGTTGAAACTGCTTGACCTCAAGCTTGTATTGACATCCCAGTAAACACAAAACATTTGTATGACTTTATGCGATGTTGGACCAAAGTCGAAGGCGTTGGGCCGACGTTGTATAAATGTTATACAAATGTCTTGTGTTTTCTGGGGCAGGAGGACTTTCTCTCAAACATTGTACATTTATTCAATGTTGGTTCATTGTTGGGCCAGCGTCGCAGACGTTGGCCTAGCATTAAAACAGCATTGGATCAATGTCCCATTTAGGTAGTATCTTGTAATCAGTTCAGTGGCTATATTAATGCCGTCAATCTGTACGCAATAGGCTACTGTTGGCCTACACTTGACCGTCCCAGGCATGCGCGTTTTGCAGTTGAATGATTCTTTAAACGACACTTTTCGTATTTTTAATTCAGTGTACATTTATATCTATAGTGCTATATATTCGTATTCTCCTCGAAATTCTGCGAGTTTTAAGGGGTCACATGATATACTTTTCGGCATTAACTGGAGAACGATATCACGATTTATGTGAAATATACGGTACTTGCACTAAATGACCTCAAAATGACCCTTAATAGCATTGATGCCAAAAATTAACATTCCGATCCAAGTGAAAAACTCAACCTCCTGCACTATGATCGGGAAAACATATTCAACTCAAATTAGCAAGACATGTTGCAAAGAGGAATTGCTTAATATTGATAAGCAGCCAACGATGTTTGGCTCAACAAATCCCCCCATTAACCTTTGTGCTGCAAAATTGTTTATTTCTATTTTTTCATTCATTCGAAGCTGAAAATTAATTGGCTACAAAATTTCCATCTTCAAATGATGAAAAATATTTAAATTTATGATATATTAAATAATTGGATTGATTGAGAGCTACCAAAACTATTTTATCAAATTTAGTGATATTTGTATTGATCTAAAACATGCTTGACACCGTATTCATATGGTTGCAGCATTACAAGGGTCAACTAATTAACCCTTTATCGAATATAAATTTCACCCAATTGAAGTTGTCTCTCGCTACCGCGACCGACGTAACTTTCAAGCGGGTGAAAATTATTCATATTTGTTGAGTTTGAGACCAAACATTTGGAAAATTGATGTATAAGCACTCATTTCATTCCCAATAACAGTGATTTGATCAGCTAGAACGAATTTCAAACGATTATAGTCGTGATTGGCGAGTAAAGGGTTAATTCAACATTCGCTCAAGGAAGTCTCGTACATTGACTATTGAATTAATGTTTTGGGTTAGTTTGTCCACAGGTGGAACGGCAATATCGCGATAAGGTCGCCATTAACTCTTGTCCTGCTAAGCCCGTATATACGGTTTTAAGCATATTTTAAATAATATGTCACTGAAAAATGGATAAAATACTTTGTTGTGGATGCTCAGCTAGTCAAATAACTCAATTGAACAAATATAAATATTTTTCGTCATTTGAAGCTGGAAATTGCGTTAGCAATTCCAGCTTCAAATGACGAAAAATACAATTGAAACAATTCAGCAGGACAAGGGTTAACGTGATCACTTAGTCAACAGAGATATACATAGCAGCTATTGCGGTGCAGCAGACACATACTTATATTATAACATACTAATATGTTGTAAATGGGTAAAATGGGTAAATGGTATGAGCTTTAACTGTTTATCCTAATCGTTTATGTATCATTTCATTTCTATCACCTCATCTTATCATAATCAGTTTTTATCATACGAAACTATTCTATACACATGTCTTTTTAGGTTGATATATTATTTTACAGTCTGTTGTAACTCATATAGAGAGACCAGTCACTACTTTAGCAAACTGTCATTTATTAATGATTTGTATTCATAATGTAAACTGGATGAGACATTAATAAAGATTTACTACTACTATATTAAAATTTCCCTTACCGCGAGCGAGATTTGAACCCTGACCACTCGCACTAGAAGGCCGACTTCAGCTTCCATTTATTTATTCTTTCTCCATACAAAGTACATGTAAAATGAAATGAATCGGGCTTTAGGCCACCTTTGTGCACATATAGGCTAAACTGGGCCAGGAGAACCTCCTGAGGATGGTGAGATGATTGAGATGACACTGTCCTCCAGACACAGGATTCGAAATTCGAGCCCTGGCGGTCTGAGGCCGAGCACGCTACCTCTCGGTCACGGAGGCTCCCCACAATACTAACTTTCACACGTGGATGGGGAAGAAACAATTTTGTTTCTTTCAAACCGCCGAGACCGGGAACCGAACCCCGGACTCTGGCGTGAAAGGCAGCGGTGCTAACCACTACCCTAGGGCCCCCGCCCCAAAGTACATGTAAATACATTAGGTTCAATTAACAAACAGTACAATATGTCAGGTTAACTGAGAACAGGCAATATGCCTGTTCTAGGCCTGAAACCATAATAATAACATTAGAATATATATACAAAATATGTTTTGAGGTAGAGCACCACAATTACACAAACAGCAGTGACACCTACATATGCCCCTTACCAGGTCATATCTGCATCAAGGTCATTAACCAGAATGTCGTAATGCCTTGAAAGTTGATGTTTAAAAAAATAAAGGAAATATGCGTCCCCTAATTGACGAGGGAGGGCATAGTCAAAATACTTTTCTCTTGGCCGATTTTTGTATGGTATATATGTTTAGTTTTGATTCAAACATGTTCTAGAACTATTGTGGTTTTAAAATAAACCTATTTGGAAAACAAATTATGAATTATATGAGCATATTACACGCTTTTTTGGTTAGACGTAAAAATTGACGAGCTTTTCTTCAGGCTCGGGAAAATTGACTGTATCTCACATTTTTGCCCAATGAGTAGTCAAATATTTGGCTATGTCAATATATTTGATATCAATCGAAAGCTACTGGCACCGACCTTCACGTGAATGTGAAATATGTTGTGTCTGATCATTGACAATTGCAAAATAAAGCTTTAAATTGGTATTTTACTTATTTTTAATACTCTTTCAGTAAATAGTCAAAATACTTTTCTCTCAGCTGATTTTTGTTTGGTATAGATTTTTAGGTTGGATTCAAACATGTTCTAGAACTATTGTTTACATAAAATAAACCCATTTGGAATAAAAAATAATGAGTTATGTTAACATATTATATGTTTTTGGTTAGACGTAGAATTAGCTCGCTTTTCTTCAGGCTCGGGAAAATTGACCATATGACACATTATTCCCCACTGAGCAGTCAAATTTCGAGCTATATCAATATATTTAATATTAATATAAATCTACTGACACAGGCTTTCACATGGATGTAAAATATGTTGTGTCTGATCATTGACAAATACACAAGAGAGCTTTAAGTTGGTATTAATTTTACGTATTTTTCATCCTTTTTAGTAAATAGTCAAAATACTTTTCTCTCAGTTTATTTTTGTATATAATAAATGTTTAGTTTTGATTCAATTATGTTCTTGAACTATTGTTGACTTAAAATAAACCAATTTGGAATAACAAATAATGAGCTATTTGAACATATTACACACTTTTTTTGGTTTGACGTAAAATTTGAGCACTACAATAAAGCGCTAAATTTGTATTTTATCCCTCCATTTGAACAATGTACAGCGTGTTTTTTTAGTGAAAACAAGCAGGACTTTTCGCTCATGTTAACTTTATATGGTATAAATGATTACTTTTACATCCTCTGGAGCCGTTTTTCAAAAATGGTCTTGACCACTGAAGAAGTGATCACAGCCCATTGAAAGTTATCTCAGTAACTACAAAATGATCTTCACCACTGAAGAAGTGATTACAACCACTATCTCAGCCACTACAAATGTGATCTTGACCACCGAAGAAATGATCGCAACCACTTTAAAAGTTATTTCAGTCACTAGAAAGGTGATATTGGCCACTAAAGAAGTGATCACAGGCAGTTTAAAAGGTATCTCAGCGACTACAAAGGTGATCTTGGCCACTGAAGAAGTGATCACAACAACTTTAAATGTTATTTCAGCCACTACAAATGTGATCTTGACCACCGAAGAAATGATCACAGCCTCTTTAAAAAATATCTCAGTCACTAGAAAGGTGATATTGGCCACTAACAAGCTGGTGTCAGCCACTGAAAAAGTTATCTAAGCCACTAAAAAATGATATTGGCCACTAAAGAAGTGATCACAGGCACTTTGATCACTTTTTCAGTGGCCAATATCACTTTGCAGTGGCTTGGATAACTTTTCGGTGGATGACGCCAGTTTGTTGTGGCCAAGATCACCTTTGTAGTGACTGAGATAACTTTTAAAGTGGCTGTGATCATTTCTTCAGTGGTCAAAATCCCTTTTTTAGTGGCTTAGATAATTTTAAAAGTGGCTGTGATAACTTCTGCAGTGGTCAAAATCACTTTTGTAGCGGCTGAGATAACTTTTGAAGTCGCTGTGATCACTTCTTCAATGGCTAAGATCACTTTTGTAGTGGCCGAGATAACATTTAAATTGCTGTGATCAGTTTTTCAGTGGACAAGATCACTTTTTAGTGGATGAGATAACCTTTAAAGGGCTGTGATCACTTCTTCAGTGGTCAAGATCATTGTTGAAAAATGGCTACAGAGAATGTAAAAGTAATAAAAAAAAATGTATACCATATACAGGTAACATGAGCGAGAAGTCCTGCTGGTATTCACTAAAAAAACAGTTAAAAATTGTTCAAATGGAGTGATAAAATACCAACTTAGCGCTTTGTTGTAGTGTTTAAATTTTAAGTCCAACCAAAAACGTGTATAGTATATTCAAATAGCTTATTATTTGTTATTCCAAATGTTTTTATTTTAAGTCAACAATAGTTCTAGAACATGTTTGAATCAAAACCAAACATTTATTACATACAAAAATCAGCTGAGAGGAAAGTATTTTGACTATTTACTGAAAAAGTATGAAAAATAGGTAAAATTAATACCAACTTAAAGCTCTCTTGTGCATTTGTCAATGATTGGATTTTACATCCATGTGAAAGCCTGTGTCAGTAGATTTCAATTGATATTAAATATTATATTGATATAGCTCAAAATTTGACAGCTCAGTGGGCATGCAAAAATGTGAGATATTGTCGATTCTCCCGAGCCTGAAGAAAATCGAGCTAATTTTACGTCTAACCAAAAACAACATATAATATGCTCACATAACTCAACTTATTATTTTTTATTCCGAATGGTTTTATTTTATGTGAACAATGTTTCTAGAACATGTTTGAATCCAACCTAAAAATTTGTACTAAACAAAAATCAGCTGAGAGAAAAGTGTTTTGACAATTTACTGAAAAAGTATTAAAAATAGGTAACATTAAAGGTTCAAATACCAGCTTAAAGCTATATTTTGACCAGACACAGCGTATTTTACATCCATGTGAAGACCGGTGCCAGTAGCTTTCTATTGATATCAAATATTTTGACAAAGCTCCACATTTAACTACTCATTGGGCAAAAATGTGAGATACAGTCAATTTTCCAGAGCCTGAAGAAAAGCTCGCCAATTTTTACGTCCAACCAAAAAAGTGTGTAATATGTTCACATGACTCATTATTTTTATTCCAAATGGGTTTATTTTATGTCAACAATAGTTTTAGAACATGTTTGAATCAAAATTAAACATTTATACCATTCAAAAGTCAGCTGACAGAAAAGGATTTTGACTACTTGCTAAAAAATCTTTAAAAATTGGGTAAAATTGAGGGTTAAAATACCAACTTAAAGCTCTCTTGTGCATTTGTCAAAAATCAGACAGAAAATATGTTACATCCACGTGAAAGCCTGTGCCAGTAGCTTTCTATTGATATTACATATATTGATATAACTCAAAATTTGACTACTCAGTGGGGCAAAAATGTGAGATACCATCAATTTTCCCGAGCCTGAAGAAAAGCGGGCAAATTTTTACATCTAACCAAAAAAGCGTGTAATATGTTCACATAACTCATTATTTGTATTTTAAATGGGTTTATTTTAAGACCACAATAGTTCTAGAACATGTTTGAATCAAAACTAAACATATACACCATACAAAAATCGGCCAAGAGAAAAGTTTTTTGACTATTTACTGAAAAAGTATGAAAGATAGGTAAAATTAGGGGTTAAAATACCAACTTAAAGCTCTCTAGTGCATTTTTCAAAGATCGATCAGAAAATATGTCACATCCACGTGAAAGCCTGTGCTAGTAGCTTTCTGTTGATATCAAATATATTGATATAGCTCAACATTTCACTACACAGTGGGCGGAAATGTGTAATATGCTAGATTTTCCCGAATCGGAAAAAAATCGCGCATAGGTCATGTACGATTTTGGCGATATTTCAGTAAAGCAGCAGCAGTTACCTGATCAGTAGGTTGTTTCTGACCCCTGAATAGTCCAGGTATATGAAAATTATAGTGGCCTAAATTCCCATTCCGGGTGACACTTTACCCCCAGCCACGTCTGGTCTATGGTGCATATTTGTTCTTAATCAATTTCAGGACAAGTAAGAATGTACCGCATAGCAGCTCATGTATTGTAAGTCATTTCGTACCAATGTATGGTACAGAGAGATGGTAACATTAACAAGAGCATTAAAACCAACTGCTCGCTCATCAAACCCATCGTTCTGTTGCATTCATTAATCGAGCCCCTGGCATGCGGACTCCATATGAGATAAATTGGTGTTTATTGCTACTCCCAAAGTTCGCATGGACTGCAATCGTTGTAGAGGCTTATCTAAAATATTATGTTAAAACATAATAGCAATTTATTACACATTAACAGACTACTTACTGTTATAAAACAAAATCGTTTAAAAACCTTATTTAAAAAAACACTTTGCATCATCAGCAAACGAACTTATTAAACAAAAAGAAACCACAACGGTAAATCGTTCATATATAGTAAAAACACAGTGGACCTAAATTTGAGCCTTGGGGTAATCTTGATGTCACAGGCAACCGACTAGATTTAGCACCCTCTATAACTACTTGCTGTTTTCTTCCTGTTAAATATAACCCTGACCAGTTTAATAAGGCATCATTAAATCTAAAGGTTATAAACATATGAATGAGTAATGAATGTGGCACAATGTCAAAAGCCTTACTAACATCTGAATAAATTACATCAGTTTAAAAGCCTTTATCTAAAAAAACACCGCATGGTAAAAAAAATATGGTTCACTTTAAGAAGCTGGGTATTACATAACCTACCAGAGAACAAAACATGTTGCTTTTGAGAAATGTCCTTACTGACAAAACTATAAATATGATTGCATATACAGCGCTCCATTAATATTGATACAACACTCAACAAAGACACAAGCCTATACTTTCTTAATTTTTTGCGATCCACTTTTTTATGAATTGCTGATACATATACACAACTCCACATATTTGGAACTCCACATATTTGAGAGTTTCATGCTGAAATTAAAAAAATAGTCAGTTATTTCCTGGGCGCACATTGTTAGTACATATGGGGAGACATAATCAGGCCCGCAGGCTTTATTCACATCGCATCTAGATACAATATTAAACCCGTCAGAGTCATTAAAACACATACTGTTACTACTGATATGTTCCTCACAAATAATAAGAATATCGGTTACGTTTACTGCGATATGAGGTGTGCTCTGCAAAGCCATAAGGCCAAAAACTGCTTACTTGAAAAGTAAGCAGTTACTCCCTTTAGGCCTTGCACGATAGAGGTGTGAGCCAGACAGAAAATATAACGGATCACCTGGAAGTACATTCTGCTCGGAGGAAACGGAGTAAATTATTTCCCGTGGTGGCGTGATATCTTAATGAACTAACATTGGATAATCACATAAAACTTGTGGAGAGTAAAGAATACCGAAGCTGTTTTCTCTGTACCAGCCTCGAGGTGAATACAGAGCACCGGCAAATGTAATTCCCGTCTAATTCAGCGCAGAAAACTCTCTCGTAATTTGGACGAGATTTATACATTAATCACCTTAATGGTACAACAGAGAATTAGCAGTGTTGTCTCGAAGGTGCTGTTCCTAGAAAAGAGGTTTTAGCGGAATAGCGGGTGGTTGTGTCTGGTCAGCTGTTTTTCTGGTCAGATTCATCATCTTGTCCCCGCTCCTCCAGTGACATCGGCCGAGTAATATCGTTAGGTACCTAGCGCTACTGGGTGGCGTTTAACTAAGCGATCCTTCGGCCCAAATAAAAAGCTGATGGCTTCACGAAACATAGTGAAAGTTTTAACTGTTTCAATAAAGATCCAAATCTTTGATCGTAAAGATGAGTTTAAAATAGTGGTCGGGACACTCTTTAGAGAGTTTAGAGTTTATGCATGAATTTGATATGTCCCCTTGCATTTTTCATGTCTGACGCTCGAATTTAGAATCATGTGTCTGGAGGGCAGTGTCATCTCATTCATCCTGGATATCGTAGACGATTTGACATAGATTGGTGTTACTTTTCGTTGAACGGGTTCCTTTTAATATTGTAAAGATGATGCAAATACGAAGAGTCAAGTTTAGTTTACTTGAAAATGCACGATTAAAACAGTTACCTATTGATGTCCAATTGTAACCATTTGATTCTGTAGTTTTGCCGTTTAGGCAACCAAAGCTGCTTTTTAGCTTATCCCTGCACCGACTGTTATAGATTTGCTTAATGGATTATAAATCATCAGGTGTCCTATGAAACATTTATATACAGTGGATATTAAGCGAATATCCTTGAGCGTTCTGAAAAAAATGATAAAATTTAAAATGGCCGCCAACGCCACAGTGAAGAATTATTTGTCAACTACTTGGTTTAGAATGTCGAGTGATACTACTTTTCCCGCTTATTTTTGTGCGAAAATTTCATTTTTGCGGATAGTTTTGTATTTTGAATGCGGTAACGATGTCAAAATTGATCTTCCATGATTTCTACAAACACTACAGATATATAGAAAATTAGTTTTTATAATAAATATTATTTGGATACAAAACCTTTAAAAGTGCTTCAAAATTATTCTGAGATTATCTGTAGAGACAAAAGTATTTCCCAATAATCATTTCCCAAACTACTATTGTGTTTTTGACTAATCGTATCTGATTTGGTTATCCGCTGATATCATTAATTTTGCATGTGTCATATGTCATAGTGTTATGCAGCATGACACTGGAATCTTTCTTTCACAAATAAAGTTTAGTTAATTTAATTTTGAATTAAAAGTAGGGCGGCCAACATTAATTGAATTACTCTGACAAAGCGATGGCGCTTTTTGTTACAAGCAGGTATCTGCCCAAGATGAATGTTTGCACTTTGACATGGGCTTACAACTTAATTTTTTTTTATCCTTTTCAGGAATGTTTGTGTTATATCTTAAAAGTTACTTCTACTCGTGGCAACATTCCAATTTTTTGATAAAATTTTAAATTTTAAATAATAAATCAATTGATAGGCATCTTGGTCATAATCATCCTAATTGACAAATTGGAAAATGATATAACTTTTAAAAATAATTCGCTCAGAAAGTTTATTTTTGTGTCTATACACATTGAACTCGTTTAAGTTGATATTAAATAGATCGAAATGCTATTTAATACATCAACACCCAATCTCTAGCATTGGAAAGTGTTTCTTTGTTAGTATTCAATGATTAATGATATAGGTTTAGCCATATATCAACCATTCACCTATTTAAACAGCATATGCCTCGGATACTTTCAATTTTACATCATATTTCAAAGTGCTCTTCCATCATTTTTATCATTTCCATTTCATCAAGGCATTAAGGAAGACTACGGCCTAGTTTAATTGTATTGCCATATTCAGACATTTAACTGCGATCTCATGAAATTAAAATACCATGTCCTGATTTTAATGTCAAAATCTAATATTTTAATGTCATAATTGTATCACATTTTCACATGCCCTGGCATTATAATACCATATCCTAAAATTCAAATGATCATATTCTGACATCATAATGACATATCATTATTACAATGCTATATTATGATGTTAAACTGTGACATATTGAGGGTATACTGCCTTATCATAACCTTATAAGTCAAATTGCCATGTCTTGGCATTATACTGTTCCATATGCCAACACAATATTTCATATATTGACACTAAAATGTCATATTGTGATGGTAAACTATCATAACTTAATTGTACAATCAAGTATCACAATGTAACTTGACATTAAAATTTCACATCAAATGTCATAATAGCTTACTAAAAATACATTGTCTCAGTCAACTTTTGGTTTGATATTACATTTTTGTTCATTTTGGTAAATGTATGTTCAAATGATAAAGGTGATTAAACATGTGTGTGATGCTCCTGGCCATACACGGCTGAGAATTGAAGCACCAACCTCTCACGTCACATCCTCTACAATACTTGGCCTACATCGTCACATATTTAAACTGGAAAATACTAATCATTCTGACAAATGTGATTTTGGCCTCTAACATGGTGTTATTGTTTGTATGTATTATTATGTTAATAATTAGTTAAATATATCCCATTGTATCTGTTACGGGGTAAACAATCATTAAAACAAATTTTAGTGATTAAGCATGTGTGTGATGATGATGGTTATACAATAGACCTCTCACTTGATATCAAATTATGCTACACACATCGTCAAAGATCAAAACTCTAAAATAGTAGTCATTTAGAAACAAATAGCGCTAGACATCTACTTCTATTTAATTTTATTGACCAACTTGCAACAATGAATCAACATACCCACAATCGACATAAACAGATAGATGCTGTTTTGGGCATCAAAATGTCAGCCCCAAAACTGGACAATAATCCGATGGTAATATAACAGTAAGTTTTTTTAATGTAGGGTGCTAGTGATCATAAGCATAGTTATACTTGTAAATAACCTGTGTGATCCTGAATAACCTTGAAAGGGCAACATTTTTATGTGGCGACCCGTCTTTCATACCCAACACGTTGTGGGACAGTTGGTTGTGACAAAAGACGCCGCCAAAAATTCTTTGGTCAATTGCGAACACAATCCCCCCCCCCCCCACAAAATAAAATAAGTGTTTCTGCATTTATCTGTGATTTTTGTAATTTTCTTTGTCAATAAATATTAATCAGGGATATATAATTATATAAATATATACATTTTTCTAACAGTGTAGGCCTATGTGTGCATACAGAGGATATGAATGTCTCAAATGTAACATGTGTTTTGTTAATATACAATTAATAGCATTTAATCTTTTTATCACCACCAAAATACAAAATTAACCAGAAAAATGAATTCCTCGCGCCCAAATCATAATTGTTTTGTATGGTATTTGGCGGCCATGTTGGAATTTGTCATTTTTCTCCGATCGTTCAAGGTTATCCTCTTGATCTGCGGCTGATATACATTGTGAAGCATACGAGGATGTGGAATCCATCGAGAGAGAAACTACAACAGCCGATGCAGGGTTTATTACACTTCGTATTTGAAGAGTTGTCCAATATGTATGATATATGTGCAAACTATATTTGAAGCAAACATTAAAGGTGAATATTCAGAGATGGATATCATTTTAATAATTACTCCAAGTGTTTTAATTATAAATTGTAAAAAATAGACATTAGGTTTTGAAACACACTTTGCTATTTCACCGTGAGTTTCTCTGAGATTTAGAACTTGTATCCATTAGCACCCGATCAAACAAAAAGTAGAATCAACGGGAGCCAAATATTTGCCATTCGTATTTACAGCTCGGCCAGATGTATTGAAATTTGCCAATCTTTTAGATTATATATTTGTTAGACAATTTTGGGCATAGTTTTGTATAAACGTACGTTGTGTATGAATGAGGAAGCATACTTTTGGGAATACATGCTATGTAGATACGTAGCATAAAATATGTAAGATGGTTGATTAAAAAAGGCTTTATTGCTTTATTATACTATACTGTATCAAACATTATGCGGTTTAAATGTAAAACGTTATTAAAATATATATATTGTATAACCACGAAGTATTGTTTGGGGAATTACAATTTGTCTTGTCTTGTCTTGTCTTGTCTTGTCTTGTCTTGTCTTGTGAATAAATTCAAACCAACCTGATTACGTCTTACAAAAAATAGTTTTTATGTCCTGATGCAGATGGTCCCAAACAGTAGGCTATATCATTTTGAAAATAACTGAATTTTAAAATTTCTTTCATTTGCAGCTCGAAATTTCGTCAGCAATTTGTAGCTTCAATCGAAGGACATATTGACACAGAACAATTCGGTATACAAATTTCCTACTCTTTAAAGGTATTATAATATATTTCTTTGCGATGATGACCATGATAAAAAATTATAATTTTTAAAATAGTCAAATCTGTGCAGCTTTACTTCTGAGCTACTGTATACTTTATCGAATCATACACCATGGCAAATCCTTTTTACATCATACACATTGTGACGGTATTCCGTCCTGTTGGAATGGCAGTTTCTTTGCAATACGTTGGTTAGTACAGTCCAAAGAGTCATATGTGTCACTGACCAAGCCACCTGCACGCCATCTATCCTATGACCTGGCCACCCTACAACAGCGCGACAAATTAATAACGCAAATAATATTTTGGTCCTGGTGGCACCTGACCTAAGTGCATACCGGGCCATATATGCCTTAGTTCACCACCTGCATATTTCAACACACTATGTAATCCGAAACAATTAGGGATAGTTTGGGGATTTCATAGTAAGTTGTATTTGTACGTTTTGATAGGGTTCACACAAAAGCTGGAACAGTGTAATTACATGTAGGTCATGTGATGTATCATTATGACATGGCCTGGAATCTGTGAACGGTGTAAATATACTCCATGCTGGTGTTTCCTTAGCTGGATATATTTCTTGTGAAATCTGTTGCATTTGGATATAAAAACCATGCATAGAGAAAAATCATTATTTGAATAGGAATACCAAATATTTTGATCCACTGATCATTGAATATTATTATATATGTACTTCATTTACATGTAAGATGCACATGTAGGGCTGCTACTACTACCCCAGTGGGGTCTTCGACATTAGCCAAGCATTGTATAAATGTTACACAATTTGTTTTTGTTTACTGGGCTACTACTACCATGCCCATGTGTAAATGTCATCATATGCAAGTGGTGACAGGTATGTAGATACGAGTAATAACACTATCTGAAGTGGATAATTATGTAAGTATAAATAGGAGATAATGTATTCCTTCACAATAACTTAATGTAAATATCCCAATTATGTGATGTTTACGCCCCAGGATAATCTGACTGAATGTGATATACGGTCGCCGCTAAAACGATCACGGATGGTCCTTGGGAAATTATCCCGCGTATATTTATTGAGTGGAGAGCTCACAAGGGCACCGTAAAAATGAAGTGGACACAAATACGTCGACTCATATTCGGGCCAGCGTCGGCCCAATGCAGCGTGTTAAGATGGAAGTGCATCCATGTTTTCAGGGACGTAAATCGGGAATGCCGCTGACGGCCTATCCCCAAACAAACAACCGGCGAGTCATGTTTTATTCATTTAATCTGACACTCTTTGTGAATTGTGTTTTTTCTGGGAGCAGACCCAGAAAATCCCACTGCTTAAATAGTGAGCCATGTTGCCGGGATCTCTATGTAGGACTTTACTCTGATAAGCAAACCTGTGGAAGTGTCCGTGAATCATCACCCGTCCCCGCGAGCATCTGGACAACTCGCCACTGGAGACCAAGTCGTCCGGGAGGCGACTTCGTCTCCGTCTCGAATCCAAATGGTGTTGACAAACGAGGCCCCTGAAGGAGCTCCCCGTCAAAAACGTGATGCCGAATCGACGTGGGATTGATGTTGGCCCACCGTCTACGACGGTGAGCCAGCATCAGTCCCACGTCGATTCAGAAGCTACTGTTTGCTGAGAGAGAGTGTGGGTGTCTGAGACGAACGCCTTGTACTGACATAAAAGCCATGCAATGGCGGTGGAAGGGATCGTAGCAAATAATCCGGGATAATCCTGCAGTGTTTACACAGAGGCGTGCTGCTGGATCCACTCCGTGGACTGTCAATCCGGGTCTACCCCGAATAACTTATTCATTGCTTCCCAGAAGTGCGTGAACACGACATCAATGTCATGCTCATTTATCGTTTTATATACATGGGTCGACATTAAGTAGAATGCAAAGTCTCAGTTCTGTACAGGGGAGACATTGAATTGAAAAATCAAGTATGTCAAGTGACATAAAGCGCATTGATACGTTTTCGTTAATATTCAGAACACATATTAAACAGTCACACCGCTAAATAACAGTAGTGTAGTGTAGGCTTGATTGTATCATGTTGAACAGTAAATAATGTTTGAACACACGTGACGACCAAACCATAAATAACATTTGTACCATTTTACATAAATAAATAGGCCTACAACTATAAAGTTTTTCAAATATATTTGTATAATATCGTAAGATATCAGCAAATAACGGCTAAAGCACGAAAAAACCGCCAATGTCAGCTGCAACACGGATGCTATGACCAAATGTCAGCTACACCAAGTAGTATATAAGGTAATGTCAGATACAGCACGTGATCTGTAAGCCAATGTCAGCTACATCAAATAGTCTAAAAGCCAATGTCAGCTACAATACTTAGTCTATAGGCCAATGTTAGCTACGTCAAGTATAGTCTGTAAAGCTACAGTCAGCTACAGCACGTAGTCTATCATTAGCCAATGTCAGCTAGAGCACGGTATTAGTAGTGGTAAATTACTGCTTTACACAACTTTTCGGCACAAATGGTCATTTGGGTGACATTATAAGGCGATAAAAACGTTGTAGTCAATTGAGGAGATGAATGATGCACATATGATGATGTGGGGGTGGGGGTGACAGTGCATGGTGGGTTATTGGGAGCGTTTTCTCTATCCTCGCTTACCAGCTACAGCACGGAGAATATTAGCCAATGTCAGCTACGGTGTGGAGAATATAAGCCAATGTCAGCTACAGCGCGGCGGATATAAGGCAATGTCAGCTACAACGCGGCGGATATAAGCCAATGTCAGCTACAGCGAGGCGGATATAAGCCAATGTCAGCTACAGCGCGGCGGATATAAGCCAATGTCAGCTACAGCGCGACGGATATAAGCCAATGCTAGCTACATCGCTGAGGATATAAGCCAATGTCAGCTACAGCGCGACGGATATAAGCCAATGTTAGCTACATCGCGGCGGATATAAGCCAATGTCAGCTACAGCGCGCCGGATATTAGCCAATGTCAGGTACATCGCGGACGATATAAGCCAATGTCAGCTACAGCGCGGCAGATATTAGCCAATGTCAGCTACAGCGCGTCAGATATAAGCCAATGTCAGCTACAGCGCAGAGGATATAAGCCAATGTCAGCTACAGCGCGGCAGATATAAGCCAATGTCAGCTACAGCGCGGCGGATATAAGCCAATGTCAGCTACAGCGCGGCGGATATAAGCCAATGTCAGCTACAGCGCGGAGGATATAAGCCAATGTCAGCTACAGCGCGACGGATATAAGCCAATGTTAGCTACATCGCAGAGGATATAAGCCAATGTCAGCTACAGCGCACTGGATATCAGCCAATGTCAGCTACATCGCGGAGGATATAATCCAATGTCAGCTACAGCGCGGCAGATATAAGCCAATGTCAGCTACAGCGCGGCGGATATAAGCCAATGTCAGCTACAGCGCGTCAGATATGAGCCAATGTCAGCTACAGCGCGGCGGATATAAGCCAATGTCAGCTACAGCGCGGCGGATATAAGCCAATGTCAGCTACAGCGCAGCGGATATAAGCCAATGTCAGCTACAGCGCGACGGATATAAGCCAATGTTAGCTACATCGCGGAGGATATAAGCCAATGTCAGCTACAGCGCGGCGGATATAAGCCAATGTCAGCTACATCGCGGAGGATATAATCCAATGTCAGCTACAGCGCGGCAGATATAAGCCAATGTCAGCTGCAGCGCGGCGGATATAAGCCAATGTCAGCTACAGCGGGTCAGATATAAGCCAATGTCAGCTACAGCGCGGCGGATATAAGCCAATGTCAGCTACAGCGCGGCGGATATAAGCCAATGTCAGCTAGAGCGCAGCGGATATAAGCCTGTGTCAGCTACAGCGCGGCGGATATAAGCCAATGTCAGCTACAGCGCGTCAGATATAAGCCAATGTCAGCTACAGCGCGGCGGATATAAGCCAATGTCAGCTACAGCGCGGCGGTTATAAGCCAATGTCAGCTACAGCGCAGCGGATATAAGCCTGTGTCAGCTACAGCGCGGCGGATATAAGCTAATGTCAGCTACAGCGTAGAGGATTAGGAGCCAATGTCAGCTACAGCGCGGCAGATATAAGGTAAAAGGCAGCTACAGCGCGGCAGATGTAATCCAATGACAGCTACAGCGCGGCGGATATAAGCTAATGTCAGCTACAGCGCAGAGGATATAAGCCAATATCAGCTACAGCGTGGCGGATATAAGCTAATGTCAGCTACAGCGCGGTAGATATAACCCAATATCAGCTACAGCGTGGCGGATATAAGCTAATGTCAGCTACAGCGCGGTAGATATAAGCCAATGTCAGCTACAGCGCGGCAGATATAAGCCAATGTCAGCTACAGCGCGGCGGATATAAGCCAATGTCAGCTACAGCGCGGCAGATATAAGGCAATGTCAGCTACAGCGCGGCAGATATAAGCCAATGTCAGCTACAGCGCGGCAGATATAAGCCGATGTCAGCTACAGCGCGGCAGATATAAGCCAATGTCAGCTACAGCGTGGCGGATATAAGCCAATGTCAGCTACAGCGCGGCGGATATAAGCCAATGTCAGCTACAGCGCGACGGATATAAGCCGATGTCAGCTACAGCGCAGGGGATATAAGCCAATGTCAGCTACAGCGCAGAGGATATAAGCCAATGTCAGCTACAGCGCAGGGGATATAAGCCAATGTCAGCTACAGCGCAGAGGATATAAGCCAATGTCAGCTACAGCGCAGGGGATATAAGCCAATGTCAGCTACAGCGCAGAGGATATAAGCCAATGTCAGCTACAGCGCAGAGGATATAGGACAATGTCAGCTATAGCGCAGAAGATTAGAAGCCAATGTCAACTACAGCACGGAGGATATAAGCCAATGTCAGCTACAGCGCAGAGGATATAAGACAATGTCAGCTACAGCGCAGAGGATATAAGACAATGTCAGCTACAGCGCAGAGGATATAAAACAATGTCAGCTACAGCGCGGCGGACATAAGCCAATGTCAGCTACAGCGCGGAGGATATAAGCCAATGTCAGCTACAGCGTGGCGGATATAAGCTAATGTCAGCTACAGCGCGACGGAGATAAGCTAATCAACTAATGTCAGCTACAGCGCGGAGGATATAAGCCAATCTCAGCTACATCGCGGAGAATATCAGCCAATGTCAGCTACAGTGTGGAGGATATAAACTGATAACAGCTACACCAGGAAAGCTATAAACCAATGGGGGCCACAGTGCGGTGATGTATATGCTGATGGGTCCTCAGGGAAGGAAGAAGCGCGCCATAGAGCCATAAATACTACACCACCAGCAGGACAGCCTGTCCTGTCCCCGGTCATACCAATCATCACAACTCAACTTCACTGTATATATTTGGACAGCCAACTCAACAGAGTGTTTACAGATTTGGCCACAATATGTTCCTCGATCCCCTCTCAATATTCTCCAAAAAGTTACTATACTCCGGTTTGATTATATTTTATGGGGAAATAAATACATCTCATTTTTCGTCCTCACTAGCATCAGAAGAATTCGACACTGGAGGATAAATCTCCACATACGTTGTGGCTTCGTCTCCAAAGATAATCTAACTTACAAACGAGCCCCTTTTAGGAGGGTGATTGTGGTGTCTGAGACAACCGCCTTTTGGGGCTTTACTCTGGTGGTGGAGGGACGTATTAACGAAACAGGGATATTTCTACAACATTTATACAAAGACGTTGGGCCGACGTTGTATAAATGTTATACAAATGTTTTGTGTTTACAGGGCTACAGGTTATGTCAAGCTGATTCGCCACTATGTATCTAGATAACCGCTGGCCAATTTTTTTTACCTTAACCCTTTGACTTCCAGGCCGGAGTGCATGCCAGGATCCATATATACTGCTAACACAATTTCCAGCTTCAAATGACGAAAAATACATAAATGTAGTATATATTTGACGAAAATTTGTGTCATTTTATGGTTACGTTCATTGACGAATGACGACGGAAATTTCCGTCATGTATGGTAGTGAAAAGGTTAATTGGAGAGGAGAAATACCATATTGTAACAAATAATTACGTAGGGCTAATCCAATTATATTTCTGAAAAGTACTTGAAGCATACAACTAGACAAGGCAATCATAGTTGGCACATGTTTGAGTATAATCATTACATTTATGCACATTGAGACACTTCTTTTGATGAATATTCCGATTGAAAGCATCCCCACCTTTATATTAATTATGATAACCTTTTACGTCGATAGAATATCAAAGTGTGCTTACAAAAACCAAAATGCATAACATCCTTGCATGAATAATTATCAAAGTTATCAGCAAGAATAAAATTATTGTTTATCAACGGAGAGATAATGTTTTACATTCTGACAGCGTAACTGAGAAATTGACATTCAAATGCATTCATTATCGATAATAATATAGGCATGCACTTCCTACAGCTAATATAATTTCCCTGTCCTATTTTAAGGGAAAAAAATCATACGAACAGTGGAATTCGTGTAAACACAACAAACAAATTACCTAAGCGCTCAGACCCTATCAAATAGTAAACACCATATTGCTACTGAGCCACATTACAATACAAAATAAAACTCTATCTAAAGAGCATCGGGTGCTGCAACATCGCTGCGGACTAACCGCGTAGTTAATCAGGTGCAATAAAGAAATGACCAGATATTTCTGTGGTCAAATATAAACCAGGGCTTAGGAGAGAATGATGCGTGCGGCGTAATGGTCGTCTGAAGTAGGCACAGCGGGCTGCAGGAGGCTGAAACTCAGTGCCAGCTATCCCAGCAAACACAAAACTTCGTATAACATGTGTACAACGTCGGCCCAACGTCTTCGACGTTGGTCCAACATTGTACAAATGTTATACAAATGTTTTGTGCTTACTGGGATATGCTATAATAAGCAGCCGACGGGTATACTCTGGCAATTTACCGTTTAACGAAAGTATTTGCAGTGGCTCTGGATCCTGAATTGTGGAAGATTTATCAATTTGTTTTAATTCACCCGTATCAAATGATAATTTAGTCATCTTGACAAATAATATGCGGTATGCTCCGAAAAGCCATATATTTGTAAAAAAAAAGTGAGTTGTCTTAACAAACCTGCCACCGAACATTTTTTTATTGAATTTGGGTAGCATCTATGTAGCCCAATTTAATATTTTGTAATAACCTTATTCCAAGACTAGAGTTTGCATAATATCTGATCATTCTATGAGATATAATAATCAATATGAGGCAAAAAACACGTTCTATTTGTTAGCGGAAATAAACCTCTCTGTTGATATTTTCCTACACTTATGTGACAATTTCGAGCTTTTGTACCATGTGATATGAAGACTGCTGTGTCACAGAGCAGCAGGGGACGGCTGGCAAAGAAAAAATAACCACGCTTTTTGATATTGCTGCACAATTTGGGGAGTCAGACCTGTTGCATTGCTGCTGACGTCATTAGGTTATGTATGATCAGATATTCCCTCGAATACAAACCATGATTTAAGCACTGGCCATACATTTGAATGTGATATGATACGCATGCGTGTCCGTTCCTTGTGCGATTCGACACGGACATGCGTCACGCATCGATACGTGCAAATGGATGGCGGAGGCTCTAAGCCGATAAAGGTTACAACACGGAGGTTATGAACCGATATCGGCTACATCACGGGCAATATAAGCCTATAGCGGCCACATCACGGAGGCTATTTGGCGATAACGGCTACAGCACGGATGCTATGCGCAGATATCAGCTATATCACCTAGGCTATAAACTGATCGCAGCTATAGCACGGAGCCTAGAAGTTGGTAGCAGCTACATCACGGAGGCTATAAGCCGATAGCAGGTACAACACGGAGGCTATAAGCCGATAGCAGCTACAACACAGAGGCTATAAGCCGATAGCAGCTGCAAGAGAGAGGCTAAAGCCGATAGAAGTTACAAAACGGAGGCTATAAGCCGATAGCAACTGCAAGAGAGAGGCTAAAGCCGATAGCAGCCACAACACGGAGGCTATAAGCCGATAGCAGCCACAACACGGGGGCTATAAGCCGATAGCAGCGACACCACGGATGCTATAAGCCGATAGCGGCTACAACACGGAGGCTCTTTGCCGATAGCGGCTACACCACGGCGGCTATTAGCTGATAAAGGCTACAGCGCGGTGATGTACAAGCTGATGGGTCCTCAGGGCAGGAAGAAGCACGCTATGCCGCCATAAATACTACACCACCAGCAGGACAACCAGTCCTGTCCCCGGTCATACCAATCATCACAACTCAACATCACTGTATTTAGACAGTCTCAGAAAACTAATAGTGTAGCCACCGTAAAGCAGTCGTTCTGCCCATGTCATCTTGTAGAAATACATGGTCAAAATAAATTATCTATCTGCTTTTAAATAGTATTATGTTTGCGCTCAGGTCATTGCGATTTATTGGCTTGTACAATTCAGTATTATTTTTGACCAAGAAAGGACTGATGCGAGTAAATATAGACCCCTACCAAATAACTGATTGTTTGTACTACATGCGGTGTCCAGACAATCTCCCATTCCAGCTATTATCCAATACAATATCCCTTTGTACTCGAGATTGATAGTATATTATGTGAACTGTATTGTTTGAGCCTTGATTTAATGTTCGTGTTCGTGACATATTATATAGTTTGGACAGTGTGCATTATTCACAATGAAAAAACATTTACACATTATGAAGTGTCCAGAAAACGACTTCATCTTCAGAAGCAGCTTTTGTAATTAATACAAACAAAGTGCAACTTTAGTGTCAGAATTAATTAAACTATTCCACGATGTAGCTTGATAATAATATAGCGTACACTACAACCAGCATGATTAATATAATCTAAATGTGATTGAATTGCGTGAATTGTGTGTATGCGTAAATCTACGTTTGTGACGAAAACAATAAGTATTGTTTCTAGCTCATACGAAAATCCGTGATTAGGCGTTTTATAGCCATTAAATACCATAAAAACCAGTAGTATTAAAATACGTGAAAATGCAGGGGGCACTGGAACTATAATTACAACTATACTTTGAAAAACATGCGTTTTATTGGGATAGTATATGATCAGCAATGAAAAAGGAAAACGATATGTTCTACTGAGATGGAACATATTGTCTAGTATGATTTAGAAAAAAAATCAATAATTTTTGTTACAGAGATTTTCATTTGTCGTCATATGTTTTTAGTTACAAGTTTTAAATTTAATTTGATTGAAGAACAAATTAGAAGTGTTTAAGTGTTAGTGTTATAAACTTTGATCATTTTTGTCTTTAATATGATTATCATCCTTCACATGATGGTGTCTTTGAGATGTATTTAATTTTGTTATCATATGATATTGGTTTACTAATTACCTAATTTTGTTCTTAATCACTTTTCAAAATAAAAACGCAATGTTACGTCTTCAATCATGTGTAGATTTATCTCTTCTGTAATTTTAACTGGAATATTTCTCCTTCTGATTACATATTATCACATACCTCACTCCTAATTGTGTGAGAAAACCTTGAACCATGTATCTAATTAATTTTAGCAATTGCCGACCCAACCACCATGGTTGTTTATTGTATGGCAATGCGATATGACCAAGCCGGTGAAATATGTAAATGTCGGGTTATTGAGTATGTAACATAAAAAGTGGGTAATATATAAACGTTGATCCAACGTTGGTCCATAGTTTGACACAACGTCTGAAACGGCGAACAAACAATTAGATAATGCAGTTGAACCGTTGAACGTATTTTATTTTTTAGATTTTCTGAATATAGAACTCAGCTAGAATTCCACATATTAGCATGATTATCTTTAGAAAAGAAACAGAACTAAACGATTTGCTTATATATGAACTGCTAATATAATACATAATTATAATTAATTATTATGTCATATGAAATATTTTATTGTGATGGATGTTGTATAATGACGAGGCACATGAGTTTTATTTTGAAATTATACGATACATTACCTCAAATCATACTTTGGCACACAAGTGGTGAGAATATTATAGGCCTATCTTGAGTGAACACCTTCCATAGCGTTGTTGTTCTTCTACAAAGAATGTAAGTGTAGCGCTTAGTGATACTTTATTATTGTTTATTTAGATTGCTTGCATCGTGTAATTTGTTATTCACTATGTCAGCCCGTCTATAATTCCGAAATGTCTTGTCATTGCACCAAACCCTTAATTGCAGAATTATACTTTGTAGGCCTACTGCGAATTTTTATTTTTCATCCATTTCAACCTGCAATTGCTGATGCAATTACCAGCTTGAAATCAAAGAAAACATGCTTATTCGTGACAATGTTGTTCAACTAGGGATGATCACGTAATGCAATAGATAACTTAACCCTTTAACCGCCGGTGCCGCATATATTGGGGTTTTCATTTTTTTTATTAGCACATTAAGAGCCACCTATTAAACATGTTCAGGATAAAATGTGACACCAATCAGCAATATTTGAAAACAGTCGACCTTCATTTTGTCAAATCTGAATAATTTTCACTCACTTGAAGTTGTGAATCGCGTCAGCGAGACACAACTTCAAGTGGGTGAAAATTCAGATTGAATAGTAATTTGGCGGTTACAGGGTTAATAAATATTAGGTGAAATATAAAGCAATAAATTGTCCGATGACACTGTGCCCTCAATATTCATCCGGTGGTGCAGCTCTCTCCTCTGGAAACCAAATCAGAGGAGTTGCGGTAAATTAAGACAATTTCTCTTCCTAACAGAGTCCGTGAAGCGCGTCTAATTTCACGGTGAACTACATTTTCCGCTCAATAGGCCAGTCGTGCGGGCCGTACATAACCCACGGCAAGCAGACAGATATCACATGGAGACTAATGAGATACATCCTGAGAAATGAAAACCAACGCCCAACTACGGCAGAATGGTTACCAACCAGAGCTGTCCCAGCAAACGCGACACGTTGACACACTGCTGGGCCTATGTTGGACCAGCGTCGCAGACGGTGGGCCAACATTAGCCCAGCATTGTGTCAACATGTCATATTTGCTGGATATAACTACTCTCCGAAGCCAAAAGGCAGTATCTGTTTACGTGTACAGTGAGCAGATACTGGCTTTTGGTTTTGTGTGGGCGACAGTGTTAGCATGAGGTGTTTACCCAATGTTTAATTAATGTTGGGTCAGGGTCGCAGACCGTGAGCATTGGTCCAATGAATCATTTTATTGGGAGAGCCGCGCAGAGTTGTGGACTGAGATCTATATGCCTATAAAATGAGAGAGACAACCAGACAGTGGCACATTAGCGGTGCCGTTTGGCACCCAGTATACATCTTGACATCCATTGTCACACGCTGCGTGTGAAAACCAGTAACTGCATAAAAATATGTCCCACATTATCAGATGACATAATATAATATGAATATCAGTAATTATTGAAAAACAGTACATGTACCCATTGCTAGATTAATGACGGCGGCCCAGCATTTAGCCGACAATGGGCCGAAAGCCCACAACGATGTTCGTGGGATATCAATGATTTTTTTTCTCTGCGTACACAACCCAGTTAACACAAACCATTTGTATAACAATTGTACAACGTCGGCCCAACGTATTCGACGTTGGTCCAACATTGTGTTTTGTGTTTTCTGGGAAGCCCCGGGGTCCCTACATCCATAATGCAGGTAGTAAGGCCACGCGTCTCACTCGGACTACTCCCTGCTCGCGAGCAGAACGCCACTTTTTATGCCGTCTAATCAGCGTTTGTCTCCCGGGAAAATAATATGTGAACGGATTACAAGGTTACATGTACGTCTGAGTCGTCATGTAGCATCACATTGGTAGTAGATGGTCGTATCTGACACCTCGCAAGGTGGAATATACGACTCTTTAGTAACCGGGATTGTTTCATAACTTATATCTCGTCGCCTCGGAGCTAAAGGATCCTATCTGACACTCGTTAGAGTGGCAGATAGGATCCTTTAGCTCCGAGGCTACGATCTGTACTTTTAATAAAAAAAGTGACGCGCTACAAAGTCGATCAAGATCATTTTGACAGTTAAAAGCCGAGTGAAGTAATTTCACTTCAGCTAAATAATTTAAGTATATGTCAGAGTGACATGTTCTGAAAATTGGCATTTAATTTCGGCCCACTAATAGTTTATCAATATTATTAGCAAAAATGACTCAGAGCGGGCAGATCTGCATTACACGCCGTCAGACACAACATCCACCCACTATTGATTCAAATATAGAAGAATATGACGGAGTAATCAATTTATTTGCGTAGAGTAGTTCTGGAGATATCACTGGGCCTACTGTGATTAAAATATTAATCAGTTTATCTTGATGTTTTGTTTAGCCAATATTGTTAGAACGTGTTCTATATCACGGAACATAGTCATCAAAGCCAACCACATCACATGCCATCATTCCACATAAGATGACGCGTCCTTCATAAAAATATATGGCATTGGTGTTTTTTGTCCGAGAATGCACCTGTGAAGGTACATGTATCAAGTGTATTTGACAAACAGACACTGGACATGATATCTTCAATAATGTGTATTAACTTAAAACACACATTACACCTGCGCCAAGAATGATTTAAAAACAGCTATCTACAGATAAGAGGTGCATGTATTACGCCTGTACTGATATGAGGTTGTCAGCATCTCATGACGACCAGCATGAGATGTGAAATGCCACCAAAATTGTCCACATTATTATAAAATACCAAAGTATAATAATGATATCAGATGAAATCTCACAGCACACTTGTTTAGACGATGACATCCTGTATAGGCAAATGTTCTAATACAAATCACGATATGTCGTAGGCTTCTAATTGGTCGAGATGGACATCTCGACCAATGAGAAGCCTGCGATAATTATATCGTAACTTGTACGAGAATATACGAGCTCTGGAGAGAAGTGTCATCAGATTCATCGCACATCCTCAGGAGGATCTCTTGGCCCAGTTTAGTCTGTATAATTATTATGTCCAGAAATGGCTCAAACCTCATATCGTCCCCTTGGGTATGAAAGGGTGTATCTGCCACTTTGTAAAGTGCCAGATACACCCTTTCATATCCAAGGGGACGATATATTTGTTTATTTTATTTGATGGATTACACAATGCTTTATTGAAATAATTTGATTCCGTAAATTCCATGTGGTACATAAATGTGTCCTGTGTGGTTATAGGGTTATATTATGCGGCTCTAGTTTTAATTCACATGCTTGTATCTATATCGCTCTGCAAAGCCAAAATGTAGTATCTGCTCACTTGTAAAGTAAGCAGATACTGCCTTTGCGAAGATCACATCAAACACAACACGTTGACCCGTTGTTGCTGTAAGGTTGGGCTAGCGTCGCTGGTGTTGGCCCAGCTATAAATCAGCATTCGTTGAACGCATCGTGTTTGCTTTTAGGGCCTGTCGCACCTTGGCGATCAGCGTCAACGATCGCGTAGCGCGCGAAATAATCAGGCGAACGTTGGCGAACGCTGACCATCGCTGGACCATCGCTATGCTATCGCCGTGTGCGTTTAGCGAGCGTTTTTGATCGCAGATAACCACTTTTGAACGCTAAGAGTTTTAAACAGGTTCAAAACTTTCACCGCACCCCAGCGTGTTATAAGAGGAGTGGTCGCTACTCAATTGCTTCACACCCTAGGGGAGCGTTACTCGATCGCGCTAGGAGAGCGTTACTCAGTCGCTGTACTAAATTGCCTATAGGCATATAATACTATGTATTACACTTCCTGGTGAATCTCTTAAAACCAGAAAAATATAGTCATAAATTACTGGTAACATATCTACAAATATATCAATCTTTTTAAAAGTTCAGCGCGTTTATAAAAGTGTGTGATCAGCTGATGACTAATAATATAAGATATTTAAAATCTACTTCTATGCGATATAGGCCTTTAACACGAGAAAATGTCCAATTCAAAATAACTTATACCAAAACACTTCTAAACGGTCTGACAAAACTTCGTTAGAAAATTCATATTATCTCATTGGTTATCATCTTTAACAAGATACATTTACTGCTAGAAATCTACTAAAACCAATGAAATACAGTAGTAAAACCTCGTGGTTTTAATAACGGTGCGTTGTTATTACAGATGGCCAAATACTGGGAACGTCGAGCACGCGTTGGCAGTCGCTCCCCAGTCGTCGAGTGCGTTATACATGCGTTACTCATGCGCTGCTCCCACGCTGGCAGACGCTGGTGCTCGCTGGCGATAGAATCACGGATTATGTGATGTGCGTTCTTCGGTCGTCAATCTCCTTACTCTAACTCTACTCATGCGCTTATGAACGCTAGACAATCGTTTCGTATCGTGAGACTCCATCAATCGCCAGCGTTTTAAAAAAAACAATATTTGTCTGTGCGTTACACGAGCGTTGAAGGTGATCGCCAAGGTGTGACAGGCCTTTTAGATGATATTACATAACACGCTACACACATGATACCATGTATTACCCTTTAACTGCTGGGAGTTCTCATATCAGAAAGTATCTTGACTCAATGTATCGAATTAATTAGTCTAGCTTGGGCGGAGATGACAATATTAAAATTGATTAGGTAATATGGAGTTACACAGAGAGAGATGTCAATTTAACGAGCATATTAGTGATAGCCAGGAGAACAGGTAATGAAAATGTATCTTCTTACAAAGTATGATGACTGACATCTAATTCGCGACTAAACTGTGGCTTCTTCGTTAATTATGAAACTCACACCATTACACTTAATAGCTCTACTACTCAGCTTCACGCCATGCAACAAAAATAACGCGCAGCACACGAAATAGAATAATCATGCAGCACTTTTCCAATGCAATAATATTAGACATATACATTATTCAATAATAATTTGAATATACAATTGCATTAGAAGCTAAAAAATCCAGGCATACAATTATGTTCTCTATATTGCTATGTTCTGCTAGACATAATGTCATTATGTAAACATTAACCCTTATCCTGCCAAGGTAATTTATTTAAATGGTCATCCACTTGAAGTTGTGTCTCGCTACCGCGACCCACAACTTCAAGTGCATGGCTGGAAATGACTCATATTTGCTTAATTTGTGCATAAATATTGGTGTCTATAAACTCTGTACACACATATTATTCCCAATAACAGTGATTTGGTCGACTCATAAAACAGACAAAAAACTACAATCATTTTATTTAGTAAACATTATATTATTATATTATTATTTTTTATCATGTTATCGTATGTCGCATGAGAGTAATTATCAACATTAGTATGACTACATACAGTATCATTTTAATGATAAGCATGTATTGTGAAAAACTAGAAGACTTTGCATATTAATATACATGTGATGCAATGAACCTGCAGTAAAGTATAACAAAACAAACTTTAAATGAGTGAGATGTGTTTTAGTAGTTATCTGGGAAAACACAAAACATTTGTATAACATTTATACAACGTAGGCCCAACGTCTTCGACGTTGGTCCAACATTGTATAAATATTATACAAATGTTTTGTGTTCACTGGGTAGAATTTATATAACATTATAGCTAGTGTGAAAGCAGATACATGTACATGTAGTGTTACTTCGCAGACAATATCCGGGACTAACAGAGATGGTCTGGTCTTGGTCGGCGAAGCCATCTTTTATAAATAACACTGGCTATGTTACAGAGCATGAAATTAGATTACGCCTGTGTATGGGGATGGTATCATTCATAATGCCGAGCACGCCGCAGCCAAACACGTATTGTATCCAAGTTGATTAGAACTTCACCGACCACTTCACTTGGTTGATCCTGTCAGAAACCCACATTAAAGAACACGTAATAGTGCTATAAATGTGTCCCCCCAGAGACTGTGGACTGGTCTTTTAAACTTATAAATCATTCATTGTGGTCACGTACGCTTTTCCAATGATGAAAAACACACACAGAAATGGCATTGACAACCTTTTTGATTTTGCCAGCATTGTTCACGTAACAAAAATAAAATGAAATGAATCGGGCTTTAGGCCACCTTTGTGCACATATAGGCTAAACTGGGCCAGGAGAACCTGATGATGGTGAGATGATCGAGATGCCACTGTCCTCCAGACACAGGACTTGTTCATGTAACAGCCTGCCGGCAAACAGAAAGCATTCTAACAACATTGGTTTAATGTGCTGTCAGCGCCGTTAGGCCTATCGTAGTACATGTATGTTTGATACTATGTTGTACGCCTAAGAAATATCATTTGGTTTACTTGACAGACTTAGCTTGCATTGAAAGATTATAGTCTTGCTATGAAAAAGATAAAATGTACGTGCCAATATATCGTCCCCTTGGATATGAAAAGTTCAAGGTGGAAGATACAGCTTTTTATATCGAAGGAATTAATTAATAGTTCGGCAGTTATGGCAGTATACCTGGACTTGGAGTATATAGTTTTTTTCTTTACAGAATACTGCTGTCCAGACCACCTGTTTGAAGAATCGGAAGGTGTGGAGGTGTCACCCTTGGGCAATTTTAATTATTCACGTTTTTCTAAATGACCGCCAAAAGCCACTGTGGAAATATAACTTTATCACTTTTTGGCCTAGAAATATGTATAATACCACTTTTCCAACTAAATTGACCATGAGAAACGCATTTCCGGTATTATTTTTTAATTTAGAAGTCGCTGTCGTGCATAAATCCAAGATGACCGCCACTACTGAACCACTAAAGTACATTTCTAAACAAAAACAAACGTGAAACTACATTGCTTGCCAAACGTATTCACCATATAGAATAATATATAATATATCATTATATATAAATGAACAACACAGGTGGGGCTATATAAAATGTAGTTACTACTAATCTATAATGACTGTTCTGAACTCAGTTGTCATGAACATCTTAAATTGTAGTCTTATACGTGCATTAAAATTGCCAAGATTCATAACTTTACTTGAAAAACTAAAAGATGTGCCGACGATGAGGCCTTAGCTTCAATGCTTAAATTGCATGAAACGACAGGCGGAATTGGGGATGGCCATACAGACAGACAGATGGATTGGTGGATAACTTGACTACTTAATGTATCCAGCCTCAGGCTGATGGAGACACAGTAGAAGTAGTACTTAGAATAATGCTTAACGTCACTTTTCGGCACTAATTTTAAGTGACATTTAAGTGTGACACTGTAATACACAAAAAAAACAGTGCAGTCCATTGAGGGGATGAATGATGCACATATGATGATGTGATGGTGGGGTGATAGGGCATGGGGGGTTATTCAGAGTGGTTTCCTTTACTTGCCTGGTAAGGGATTATGGGCATGTCTAGGCGATTTACCCCAGATATGATCAGACTGTGGGAGACTTGGGTTTAGCTATACAAAACACAGCTCCGCTATCCCCGGGTCTGATAGTCCTCAGAGTAGTAATAGCTGAGGGTAACTCGATTCATTCCATGTGATATACCCAATGTCAAACACTCTATTGTCGATAGCTTTAATCCTTACCACGGCCAACACCAGTGCTGTCAATCCACCCGAAGATTATAGCCAGATACGTGGAGGCTGCACAGCGTCCCTTGGATAATCGCTGTAGACTAGTGCATGCAACATATAGAACAGATCCCCAATGACCCTCCCAAGGTGGGGGCCAAACGTACTACCACTAGCGATCATCCCAGTATCCTGATGTAAAAACACAAAATGACAACTTGCAGCAATCTATAGGATCAGACTGGACCAAATATAATGCTAACCTATTTAAGCCTAAAAATATACGTTGATGTGGAAACACTAAGGTAATATATGATATTGTGTTTATATGTTTATTGAATAAATATTTTTAGTTATCATTGTCCTTGTCATTATCATGACCATTGTGTATGTGCGAAGTTGTTTCCACAGTGTGTATCGCAATTGTAGACACAGAAAATTGCGAATGAATGATTATCACTTTTGCAGAAACATATTTACTTCTGCGAGGGAGGTCGGTGCTACATGAACATGTTATAACCTATTGCACTGCACGGAGAATTAAATCTACATTTGGTGGGACAATAATTGATAAAAATTCTTATTACAAAATAATTTTGCGAGCCAAAGTCAGTTGGGTCAAAATTAGGAGGGAATTTCAGAGCACATTTCAAAGCTGTACCTGTAGATGTGCTGTTTTAACGTTTGCTTGCCTGTCAGTCCACTGCGGCTGCCTACCTTCACTCATGGTAGAGTATTGTGGCTGGCCATAAGATGCTGTCATAAATGCAGTTGTTTGTTCAATAATATCTGTGTTCGGTCACATATGCGAAAAATAAAATAACCAGCTTGAACACTCTAAGTATCTTCACTGCAGTTGCCATAGCAACAGGCAGCTGTATATGTATGATAGACTGATATGGCATGCCGACCAAAATTATCAGGTATGATTTGCTTGTACTTCTCACCTTTTATACCTATGATGTTGCGATCCCAATCGGAGATTCCATGTACATCTCAGTTGAGAATTTATCTCTTACGTAAAATTGTGCAGAAGCAAAATAAAAACACCCATGTCATCCGAGACAACCCTGTGACCTGTGGCAGCAAGTGCCTGATAAAACAATTCTGATTGTTTGTGCGAGGTGCTTAAATCTGGTCTAAGTATTATAGCATAATGGCTACTTTCTGTTATCATCACCAATGATTACAAGATGATGTGTCGATGTGTACAGGCCATGGAACACTTTATCCTCTTCAATGTTTTTGATAATGGCTCTGAATAGTTGTTTTTAAATTTCACTTGCCACGAGGACAACATATTGAGTAGAAAGAAGTGTATTGCTAGCCAGTTTGTGGACTGCCTTGTATTCTGTTTCCTTTCAAGCTTAAGTCTTTGCATCAATCAAATACTAGATACACATTGACGGAAATGAGATTAGTAGAAAGAAATGACTCACAACTTTTATAGTGAAGTCATTGACAGTTCCGTTAGTATGCCAAACTATTGTCCATATCACTACTGACCCATCGACCACCAAGCTACTGCATTCACAGGTCTACGACATATGTCTAACCGAAGAATATTGTTAAGGAAAATGAAACATAGCAGTTGCTAATAGAGCCAGTTCGTGTACCAATATATCCTTAATTTTATTACTTCTGAAACTTGATTGAATCCCAAGAACCCGCCCATAAATTACCGCAGGGTCATACAACGTTTCAGTACCGAGTTTCAATAGTTTTCCAACTCAAGCAAATGTTATAATCTGCTTGGTGATTGGATCGAGAAAACCTTCAGGCCTATTAGCTTTAAATGTCTGCATGAATGTTATGCCAATTTCTACAGCTCTATCCAAGTTTGCATCATGTAATGATATTATATTACTGGTGATGTGGGATGTGATGGATGGAAACATAATTGCAGTTTTTTTTCGTAGAGCGAAACGGCCTTTAGAGTTATATAAAATTATTGTTGAAAACTCGTCTTTATGCTTATTAGAATCTGAATTGTTACATTGTCATCCATATTCTGGAGCCCATGTTCCAATTTTGCGCAAAAATGTAGGCTGAACGATCATGTCTATACATACCTGGCTTTAACTACTCCCCCAGGACCATGCCCGTACCTCATATAATTTGACTCGATGAACATGTAACTCGAGACACTATTAGAACTTTATGGATTATGGTGCATTGTATGTTCACCTTTCATGAACTGTTTCCAGGTATCTAATGTCATAGCCTGCATATTTCTCAGATAATATAAACCATAACGTGCGTATGCCCTGGTGAAAACATGTATGGTAGCATCTGTTTAACTGCAGCTATATGTGAAGGTCAATCTGATTCCCGTTCAGCACGTACATATATCATCATGATCATAACTGGTTTTATTAGATCAACCAAAATTTTCAAAGTTTTACTCTTGTTGGTAATATTTGCCGACAACTACATCAGATCAGACATGCAAACTAGTTTTAAAAAAATGTCAATGTCTTGATATCTGGGAGCTGATGAACTTAAATCCTGACCAATATTTTGGAAAAAACAATTGTATTGGCACTATTGTAGGCTATATAGACCTAGATTAGAGTTTAGTGCTATGCCTTCAAAATGTGATAGCCTTTGTAAAGTCAGTAAGTAGGCTCAGGAAGTTGTATACGTGTATCTGTACCTAAACATATGCTGCTCATGATACACAAATGTGAATTGCTAATATAGCGGTGGCGGCCATCTTGGGTTTATGCCCGAATAAGGCTTCTGAATAAAAAAATAATGCCGTGTTTAAATTAGTCGGAAAGGTGGTATTATACATATTTCTAGGGCAAAAAGTGAAAAAGTCACATTTCCACTGTGGCAACTGGCGGCCATTTAGAAAAACGTGAATAACTAAAATTGCCCGAGGGTGACACCTCCACACCCTCTGGATTCTTTAAGTAGGGGGTCTGGACAACAATATTCTGCAAAGAAAAAAACTATATACTCCAAGTCCAGGTTGGAGTAAAATAAGGGACTTGGCTGCCGGACTATAATGACTGTGATTACAAATTGACCCCGTACAAAATCGTGGGACATTTCTTTGATCTAAGACTTGTCCTCGAATAATCAGTTCGAAAATAGTTGTTTTAGGAATCAGTAACATTTCAGTTACATGCTCAGCTGGCACAGTCACATGCACATGCTGGCACATGCTCAGGTCGCACAGTCATTAAAAAAATATGGAAATTATAAGAGTCTGTGGGGTTGTGGACACACTAAACAGTGCGCAATGGAAAAAAACGGGATGAACACATGATACAATGTACCCTGATTTATTTTGTTTTTATTCGAGCAGCGTTGATCATCGAGAAGTATTTGCGATTCTCCAAACACATGTATCTAATTACTTATTTTCACTATAGGCTAAACATGTATGAATTTAAGTCCTGATAATTTTGTACAAAATGTCAAAATATATACTTTCAGAAAGCGTAATAAATCAGCAATACAGGACACTTGATATCTTTTTTATAATGAGTGATCATTTTTGAAAACAAGTGTCCGAAAATATTCGAAGCACAATACATCAATTTAATTGTCGAGGTGGACCCATATTTTTAGAGGGCGGTGTATGTACGTAGTTCGATAATACTCCTTCTTGTCTTTGAACATTTATATGTTACTCCATTAGCCTGTCATACAAATTTGCGTCGCGATACCCAAACATTCCATTGTTCGCAAGTGTTGATTCTCAGCTTTCACAAATCATGGGTGAGTTGCCATGATTGGACCCCCTAACAAAAAGTAGCTGTGTAACTCACAAAAAGTATTTGAATTTTTGGAGAAAGTTTTTTTAATACTGTTGGGATAGACACTACTCGTTTGTGCAACCAATTGTTCAGCACGTTTATTATCTTGGAGGCAAATCAATATTGTCTAAAAACCCAAAAGTGATCCGATCGTAAATCACGTGACCACAATTGGACCACCCCTGCTTTTCGAAATAGCACGTTTCATATCACTGGTATACCAATTGTAATACTATTAAGACATTACCAACTCCTAAAATCGAATAATTAGTGTCAGTATCAAACAATTGTCCAAGTCCAAAAATACGAATTCCTCGATTGGACCACCACCTGACGAACCCTCGATTGGACCACTTTTAATATTTTGACTGTTTTTTCTGGACGATAACTGCATGACATAGGACATCAGAGACACAAAGCTGTCTTTTATAACCATACATATCATCATTACTATAACACGTTTTTTTTATGTTTATACAATGTCAACAAATAGAACTTGGTTTTTAGTATAGCCATTTTGATTAGCGCTCATCTTATTTTTTCTAAATTTTCCATGTAGAAAAGATCCAATATTTTAAATTATTATAAGTCGTTTCATTCGATTCGTTGACCCTGCAAATTTAGATGTACAGACTAGAATTGTGATTGTATATCAATTAGAACTCAAGATACTGGCCCGATTGTGTTTCCAACTTTGGATATCAAGAATAACTTCTGTACGATAACTGCCTAATGAAAGACAGAACTATCTTATATAACCATACCTGTGCTCATTACTAAAACATTTGTATTATTTTTTATACAATGTCAGCAAATATAATTTAGTTTTCAATATAGATACTGCGATTTAGTCATAAAATGATTTTCACCGTTGGCCGTCTTGTATTTTTTTGAATTCGCTATAAAGGGATAACTCAATATTTTTATGAATGGTTTCACTCGATTCTTTGACCCTGAAAACATATGTGTAGACTCTAAAATTGTGATTCTATGTCAATTAGTACTGGAGTTATAGTTCAAATTGGATTTTCGTGGTGCCCATTTTGAAAATCCAAAATGGCCGCCATAGGCTGTTCAGAAAAAATAAAAACATTGGTTTTTAGTTTCAGCAGATATCAAAGCTTTACAAAATCTATGGTTTGCAATATCCCCACAAAATATCACCGAAAATATAGCTATTGACATAGTGAACCCAACTATTAGCCCCACAATGATATCCGCATAATTTACCGCAGAGAGTCTGCATATAGATCGGAAACGGGTATTATATTAGGGGATTAGACTCTGAAGCACTTCACAACGCAAAAACATCGCAACCTATTATCTTTGTACCTGTTGAATTAACTAAAGAGAATGCAGGGGATTTGCAAGTGATAGCAATAATAAAGATCAATATTTCACCTATATAATGTGCATGCCTGTGTACGTGCGAGTGTTTGTCTGTCTGTGAGAGCATAGCGTTTTTCATTCATATGATCGTGCTTGTGTGCCTACAGAAACGAGCATAATATTAGTAATTCGTATGGTTTTATTGTTTTCCCAATGGGTTTGTTTTATATGGTGTCGTGAAAAAAATACACATATAAGATAAAGTTCCATTCCCACTAGACCTCAGTGCGGCGAAGGGCAGTGGCAAAAGGTAAGCGAATCACAACAATTGCAGTAATGGGCTACTCCAGACACTGAGACTCCTGGACGAATAAACTCAAAACAAGCTGATTTTGTTCAGGATATATTTGAAATATTTTTTACAACCTGTTGGAGACAGGCTGTACTTGGAGCCGGCCCCGATACGATGGCTCATTTTTATCGATTAGGGCTTGTAACCTGGATGTTCCAGGTTCGACTCCCGATAGAGCCGGATATTTGTCATCGTGGTTGGGCATATACAGTGATCCAAACTGTTCAACGGGCTGTAGTGTACAGTGCTGCCTAGGGTACTGTATACTATAAAGAACCCTTGAAGTCATCTGAAAGTAGGGGATAGGCCCGGCTTCTGTGGCGATATGCCATGATTGCCATGATTGTGATTGTCACTCATTGAACTCTCTTGATCGTGACACACTGACAAAATATCGCTGCTACAAAATCTCTTTTTACTCGACATACACTTCACATTGATCTTCACCATCAACATCATCTAGAGAGGTTGGAACTTGCGCATCTCATCGCTAAGTAGTACTGATGAAATTTCGGTGAGATAGCTCTTAATTCTGTGGTTTTTGTGGGACATTCACTTTAATCCTGAAATATCGCCCGCCTGGGGGCCGCCATTTTGACATTTTTGAACAACTCTACCTGTACCTCCACCGGCAAATTTTCCTGGGAGGTGTGATCAACAAAGTGGGAGGGTGAAGTGCAATATGGCAGAGGCCCTCAGTCCAACTAACACGCTGTCTCAAGAACATGACGTCCAGTTACTGATCGCCTCAAAACATCTGGAGAAAAGCCACAGTGACACCATCACAGGCTATAGTTCCAAACAACTTGAACACTTTAATCACAAAGCATTGGAAGATCAGTTAGTGGGTGAATTTGCCGTTATAGTTTGGCGACTCATTACCAGCACACGCGATCCAACTTCAGGCACACACACTGTCTCTGACACTTCTCAGCCTTGTCAAAGATAGAATAGTGAGAAGATCACCACATCCGAAAGTGAAGAAACAGCTATCGGATATTTTACGGACCCCGCTTATAGCACTGAATGACAGACTGAATGGCTCGTCACGTGTGACTAACCTTCTAAACAAAAGCGTGAGCACGAACTCATTAGAAGAACTTTTCGATCATTTAGAATCACCAGAGGCTGAACACTCGCTTCTAGCAGACTGGGATAATGACGTTGATGACTCAATATTAGCTATGCTGCCATCCCAGCCGCATCTTGAATCTCTGCCTGAAGAAGATAGCACAAGTGAAGATAACCATGACGCAACAGGCGAACTCACAGAAAAAAACAGACAACATACCTTCTTCGGACACAAGTCGCCAGCCAGGTACTGCCAACAAATCCAGCACCAGGAGGCGTTCTGGTTGATCCTTGTCACATGACATACCATTACGTGTCAAACATTCTTTACCATCTAGTAGCAGGAAAAAATCGACAGCAGCTCCACGTATGGCAACAAGGTCAATGAAACCAACTAAAACTGCTGACAAAGCTGCCTGTTCAAAAAAGAAAAATGCTGCAGAAGAAGTAAAACATTTTTGTATGAATAACTGTAAGTTCGCACGTCGCCATGTCGGAGAGATGTTACAATGCTCACATTGTGCAGAGTGGTTACATCTAGACTGTGTGGGCATCAAGAAAACAGACCCAGTAGGTGTGTGGCCGTGTCCATCCTGCAGACTTCAGAGTTCAATACTACAACAGTGTCTAGGAATGCTAGAAGATATGAAGATACAGATAAATTCAATGCAGCAGACACAACATGCGTTAGTTAACGGAGTCGCTCAATTGAAAAAAAACAACACTGATGCTATTTCTGAAAAAGAAGAGAACAAATCGAAAGAAAACAAGAGTAATAAAAGTACAACCACTAAAAAAACATCCAAACAACCTCTCCAAAGTAACACAAAAAAACAACAAAGTACTGTAACGATTGAACCTCGCAACACTGCGCCCACTGCTAGTCAGCAGAAAGAGCGACTAACATCTTCATGTGTATCATCGACATTGGTGCAGCGCAAACATATAAATAAAAAAATACTTATCGGCAGCTCGCTGATAAAGGACATACTCCCTGCAAAATTAAAACACACAGAAGTCAAGTGCCTTCCAGGCGCCAGAATTAGTGATGTCACTGATGAACTATTACGCTCTGAACTGACCTATGACAAGGTCACAGTTGTTGCTGGTGGAAACGACTGTGATGATGGTGTTGACGTAGAAACTGTTATAGAAGATATGACCACACTTATTATCACAGCAAAATAAATCAGCAAATGAAATCAGGTAGCAATCTCCAGCATATGCCCCAGGGTCAGAACAGGAGAAGCAGAAACAATAAAAATATGCAACATACAGCTGGAAGAATTATGTAAGAAGGAAAGTGTCACCTTCTGTAATAATGATGCAAACTTCTGCCTGGCAGATCATACCATTAATGATGCTCTATTTAAAAATGACGGAATACACTTGAACATTCAAGGAAGCAACAAGTTAGCAAAAAACCTGAAACTGGACATTCGTCCTGGAGTGAAAGATGTATACTCCAGATATACTCAGGAAACAGACAGTGACACTCGAGCAAGCCGCGAAATTAGACACAGCTTCTCCACACAGCAAACTCGACATGCTAGAAATGACGAACACACATGGCAGAGAGTTGGTGAACGACGCAGATAGCACAGGAGACCTCACACCCAACATATACAGCAAACCAGAGACAGACGGGCACCTGAGCGTAAGTCAGAAGAACCTATGTGCTGGAACTGTGGGACAACCGGACACACTCAAAGACAGTGCCACCATAATATCCAGTGCGCTGCTATCAGTGTGGAGTCTATGGACACAAAGCAAACAGATGTGACGTCCGATAAAAAAATGGCCAAGAAATGAAGGCCGGGGTCTCACCTGTGAAACATGACACCCTACCATCCCCTAAAACAAAAACATCCCAAGTAAAACAAGGCAACGACTTATCCGTAGTACTCCTAAATGCCAGGAGTGTCAAAACAGTGAAGCAATCTGTGAACAAAGTTAGAGATCTCCAAAACCTTGTATATAGTGTAGACTGTGATGTTTTAGCTATAACAGAGACATGGCTTACATCCAATGTCTCAAACAGTGAACTGAAATCCTGGCAGTTAACGTCACACTGAACCAGAACTGTAACATAACTTTTATTTGTACATATAAACCGCCAAATGCAAATAATTCATTATTTAACACAAATCTACAAGCTGTTTTATCATCTGCAACAAAAAATAATTCTAAAATATGTTTACTAGGTGACTTTAACTTCCCCCATATTAGATGGAAAAACGATGGAATGGTTGAACCTATATCATACGATGACACTATATTTTGTGAGACTCTTGAAGACTTCTCTTTCCAACAAATGAATATTTTACCGTCAACACGCCATGGAAATTTCACTGAACATTTTCAAATTAAAACAGATTACGACGACGAGTTCAGAACTGATCATAGAATTTTAAATTTTACCTGCCTGTCCCGTCAAAGCCCAAGCGCTTGTGTACCACACGCTGTATTTACAATTATAAGATTGTAAATTGGTCTGACATTGAAATGAAAATCAACACTTCTAACCTTGAAGATAGAGTAATTGAAGCCACGAATATTGATGAAGCTTTGTCTATATGGATGAATACTTTAAGTAGATCAATCGAAGAGTATGTTCCTAAAGTAAGAGTTAATAATTCAAAATCAGTCACGTGGTTCGATAAAGAGTGTGCTAAACTACGAAATAAAAGAAATCGTTTAAAGAAAAGAGCACTAAATTCTGATAACATAGAACACTGGAACACTTATAAGAAAATTAGAGATAAAATGAAAAATACATTACGTAGAAAGCACAAAGATTCATCAATAATTTTGGTGAACTTACAAAGAAAAAACCTAAAAGATTTTGGTCATACATAAAATGCCGTAAAACATGTAATGTTATTCCTGATTTGATGCATTTTAATGGTAAGACTGGTGAGACAAACCAGGATATTGCTAACATGTTCAATAGCTTTTTCCAGTCTGTCTTTAACAAGAGAGATATAAATAATAAATGTCCAGATGTCGAAAAATGTAAGTTGCCCTCTTTAGGAAATTTCCAAATTACAATTGAAGAAGTACACACTATTTTGAAATCTTTGGATAAAAATAAATCTTCTGGTCCAGACGAAATTCCACCCATCGTTCTAAGTCAGTGTGCAAATTCTCTTGCACCATCACTGTGTGCTTTAATAAACAAATCATTAGAATTAGGTCATTAAAGGAGAACAAGTTGATATGGTATATTTAGATTTCGAAAAGGCATTTGATAAAGTCCCTCATGACCTACTGATTGAAAAATTACAAAGTTTTGGCATATATGGAAATCTGTTAAAATGGCTAAATTCATATCTCACAAACAGACAGAACGTGTAGTCTTGGAGGGTAAAAGTTCCTCATGGCTAGAAGTGACTAGTGGTGTACCTCAGGGCTCAATTCTGGGCCCACTACTGTTTATTTTGTACATAAATGCCATGCCCCTCAAATTGAGGCATTCTACGATAGCATTGTTTGCAGACGACAGCAAGTGTTACAGTAGAATAACAAAAGTTCAAAATTGTCAAGAACTTCAAGACTATATAAATCACCTCTTCAAATGGTCTGTAGAATGGGGAATGTCATTTAAAATTGAAAAGTGTTTTGTACTATCCAGCAATCAGTCAAATCAACATCAACCTTTCAAGTACACTATGCATGATGTCACCCTTAGTACTGTAAATGAAGTTAAAGACCTTGGTATATTTCTTGATACAAAATTTGCGTGGGATAAACACATCAGATACACCACAGCAAACGCTAGAAAGTTGACAGGTTTAATCAAACGGACTGTAGGTCACTCAGCACCTGTAAGTGTCTTACAAAAACTTTACAGTTCTATTGTTATGCCCCAACTTGAATATGCTACACTAGTATGGAACTCCCTTTCGAAATCTCAGATACAGACATTGGAACGAATTCAGAGATCTTATACTAAATTTATGTTCGGTTATGAATCCCCACTTACCTACCCGGATCGACTCGATAGACTTAATATGCTTCCTTTATCATACAGACGAGATATTTCAGACCTGTGTCAGTTATACAAATTTATTCAAGATCCTTGCTCATTACCTCCAGACAGTGTACATTTTAGAAATGACCAGCGATGTACTAGACAATCTGAATCATCAAATTTTCCAATACCACGATGTAAAACTGAGCAATCTAGAAAATTTTATTTTAACACAGTTGTATATAGTTGGAACAAGCTTCCCGAGAGTGTTAAAAGTGCAAGCACATTACTTGGTTTTAAGAAAAGCTTAACTACATATTTGAACGATATTTTAGAATCTAATTTTAATGTAAACAACACCTGCACATGGGTTCATGTCTGTAAGTGTGCATTATGTAGACAATGCTCGTAATGTCAAAACTAACAGGGGTGGAATTACTGGGTATATACTGCCTATCCCACTTCCTAGCATGCAAAATTATTATACACACAAATACTTTTATGCAATTTTATTAATTTTATAATATATGTGTATTTTATTGTACATATTGTAACTGTATTTTTTTTTGCATGCAAATAAATAAATAAATAAATAAATAGATTGTGCAGAAAGCGGCGTAAAGCAATATTAACTATTCACTATTCACCTGTAATTCGATCTAATCATCATTACCTGCTCATTTTTGACCTAAAAATATCTGTTCGCATCAGTGCATGAGATGTATTTTCTTTCTTTTTATGGTTGTAATTTATTAAGGTATGCCTACATTGACATAAAAGGGCATAATTTTATTACTTCTGTCCCGCATTGTGCGGTGCATCCCGGAGGTGTCATCCGTATTCAATTCACAGATTTCGTTACGTGATAAAAAAGCACGGAAGCAATGCGTATTCGATACGGATGCGTACGGTTTCAAAACGGAGCTGACATGGCAACGCGGCACATCCCGTTAAAGGATCCAGATCCGGAAGACGCCGTCATCAACTTGGGGGATCTGGTAATAACACGAAAGATCTGAGAATTAACACGGATGAGTCCAAAAGAGACACGGCATCAGCAAGCAAGCAAGCAAGTATTTATTATAGTGACATGCATATATAATAAAATATCATGAAAAATATAATACGCCGGGCCAATGTGGCTTATATGCCACTTTAGACAATGTGCCAACAAGAAAAACGTACACAGGAGCTAAACATTTCTTTACATATAACCAAGCTATATGTATACAATTTTGTGTTTATCTTAAAAAATTGGTGAACAAAAAGAAATTTAGGTTGATGGAATCTGTGCTACTACTCATAATATTGTTGATGCAGTAAGCTTCAATATCTGCAAAAAATAAGTTATTAACAAAAACTGATATTCGTCTTCAGCTTCGCCAGGTGAGCAAATTGAACAACTAACACGCTTTCCGAAGTTTACAGAGCGCGTTTCTTCAGTTATCTCCAGCTCTACAGCGACTTGTTTCTACTCTCAAAGGTAAAATTTCACAACAAAATTGAGCAAACATACTCATTATGAGGTTTAGGTAATGAAGTGGAAACACAACTTCATATAGGAATACTTTCTTTAAGGGTGATATATTTTCCCAATTTAGGTTTATTTGAGATACTGTAGATCTGGTAATATTCGCGAGTTTTTTATTTTCGCGAATTTCGCGCGGAGGACAAATTCGCGAACTCAAGAAGCTCGCGAAAATTATTTTTAGAATAGCGCTACTAAAGAAAAATGAACAATCGCGAATTCTAAACTTCGTGAAAAGTCTTAAAAACAGAAATTCGCGAAAATTCAAACACGCGAAAATTACTAGATCTACAGTATATCGCTTCCGCTCTTGCTTCATTATTAAATTATAGTTTTTATGTTTTACATTTGAAATATCACACGCGTCAAAGTTTTCAAATACATAATCGTGTGTTGAATAATTGTATTTACGTCGTATGACCATCTGCCTTCACCTGTCAATGAAAAAAATACACCAGACTGAAACATATCGCACGTGGAACGAGCAGCCACAACTGGCCAAGTATGGTATTCTACCCCCTCCCCCGATTTAATAACAACTGAATGACGGCGGTGATTGGTTAATCTCGGCGTGTGACAGGCTTAACCAGTCTTTCATTGGCTGGGGGGGGGGGGGGGGAGTAGAATACAATACTTGGTCGGCAACGGAGAACGAGCATCAAGTCGATTCTCGTAAATTGGTAGTCAATTGACCCTGTTTTGAGCAAAATGGGTTTTTCATATTCCATCGACATCAGAATTATTTATTTATTTAAGCCAAAAGGGACATATCACATGTAACCATTGGACCTCTAGTGAAACAAATACACTATATAACCGCTATAGGCCTACTGATCATTTTTTGGCCTTTATCTGATCCTTGAAGGTCGCAGAAGCTTATAGGGTGAGATGGTGTAATATGAGCATAGTAAGTAATATGAGCACTAGCTGGCTGTAATATTCTCAATAACAACGGCAATTAGGTAAAATTTGGTTTGTAATATAGTCATGACACGGTCATAAACTCGTTCAATTTTTAGAATTTTTTTAAAAAATTAGTCCAATTATGACAAAATGAAGTTTTAGGGCTGTTTTCTTTAAGTACAATTACATTTGATTTGTTGGTACGTCCACACATCACAAGATATCATGAAAGTAAAGTGGGTGAGTGCTAACCATAACGGTTCTTAGCAAGAGAAGGGACGATAATAAAGTGATTAAGCATTTTCTGGACCCCATTAGGCTTGTTACCACCCCCCTTCTACCGGGGTAATATGAGCATCTTGTTTGCATCTATTATGAGCATGGTGCTCATAATACCCCCATTGCAAGATATCTATAAAAATCAGTATGTTCATAATACCCTAAACGTATTATATAGCGAAATGAGAGGAAACCATTCCAACCACTTATGTTTATTGAAAAAAAATTATCTCTGCTTTAATGGCATTTGGGTCATATCAAGTTATACGAGTGCCACCTCTACTTGGTGAACTATTCATAAAATAAACATTTTAGCGAATGTACTTTTTTAATGAGAAAGTGTTTATATTACCCCTATTGTCAAATGGTAATTAATTACGCATGCTCATATTCCCCCACAACACATGCTCATATTTGCCACGCGCATGGGTAATATAAGCATGTATTCAAAATGAAGTATAGTTAAACAAATATTTTGTTGAAGAGGCCCCTGGCATCCATTTCGCATTTTTGCCTTTTTCGGCTAAACGCGACATGCATCTTTTAAAATATAAACTGGCTGACCTCCATAAATCCATTTTCCACCTGAATGCATCTGAATGCATTCAACAATGCGGTCCACTGGGAGACCAGAGGATGAAATAAGTGAATGCTTGCTTTTCCACTGTAATCGATGGCGGACATTTTGGATTTTACGCTCTACAGAATTTCGCCCACCTTTTCTAGAGAGGCGTTGAAGCTTATTTTTGCAAATAACTCCAGCTACCTAAAACAACTGTTTAATTTATTACCGGGGGCTCACACGGGAAGCCCCAGTTTAACTGCCGGTAGAGCCCGACACAACACGGACACATGAAAACCGTAAAAATATCCTTCTGTGATGAATTTGAAATCATCATAAATGTCTTATCTTAGCTCTTTCCGATTCATCTGAATACTTATGTTATAGGTCTATGGCCATTATGAATATTTTATTTCTCTTATTGCTGGGACCGTCTTTACACGTCAGAATCTGATGTCTACAGACGTCAGATTCAAACGCATAAAAACGGTCCCAGCACTGAGATACGGTTCCCGTAAAAGGATTAAATGGGCGATGGAAAAAGACGCTCGCGCGCTTCCAAAAACGCTTGTCTTGGCATTGGTGTGTAAATCGCCTTACAAATAAAGTCCGCGCGCCCGTTTGGACCGCTCAAACTGAAAAACCGGACCTATAGGCGTTATTGATGAGTTAAGGTAAGGTTTAGGACAGGGTGTGTGTATCGTCCTAACTGGTCCAGACAGTCTGGGTGGCAGACCACCCCTTAAAGGTGATATAATTCTCCCCTGTGCCGACCATCCCGGCAAATGATACGTAAGCAAGCCGCGCTATCTGATGGCCGCTCGGCTTTGATCAATTTTGCGACTGACACCGCCTCTGAAAGAGACAGCGGACTGAAATCTCCGCGCACCCCTGACCGTGCTGCTGTCGTAGCCGTGCCGCTGCCGTGCTGCTGCCGTGCCGCCACCGTGCAGCGTCCGTGCCGTAGAAATACGAAACGTTGAACCAATTCCGATTTAATGTTGGGCCGCCGTCTTCGACGCCGGCCGAACATTAAATCGACATTGGTTTAACGTATCGTGTTTGACCGTACAGCGTCCGTGCCGCAGTCGCCGTTATTACTTGCCCCCATAGGTGAGTCTATTATCGCTCGCCCCGGCAGAGTTTATGGCCGCCGCTGACGCCGTTGGCCACTCGCCCATTTTCATTCGTTCTACCCGATCAAACTCTCTGGCTCCTCGCTATAAATCCGCCGCGATTCGGCGCCAAAATTCCGTGCAGTTGGTTCAGCCTGGCGTGCGCCTGTTTGCCGTCGGTTAGCCACCGCTGTGACGAGTGCATACAGTGGATTACTGTCAAATAACGTCGCTCCAGCTCATCTAGCCTCAGCTCGTCCGCAGATTGAAAAAAATCATCTTCTGACGGCCTCGTGGAGTCAAGCTTTGCTGTGGGGAAGATGGGGAAATGTAACACCGCCGCGTTCTGCATTTTGTTGCGTTCTACAGCTACGTTGACAGCAGCGTCATCAGTCATAAGCGCGGCATACGGAGACTGCCTTGTCTAATATACTTGATTGTCAGTGTGTGAAGGCTTTGCATTTTTGTCGAAAATAAATGATATATCAATGACGGAAAAAAAACATTAAAACTGTCGTCAGTTATAGGGCTGTTTCAATATTGATACATTCAAGCTGTCTTTAGTTATGAGACTGTTTCCATAGTTATATATATGCTGCTTATTTATTTCATGTGTGCAAAATAGTGTATGTTACCCCTTAAAACAATATTGGGGTGAGTTTTACCTACCCTTAAATATATTTTACTATCATTAGGGTTTATTAATATAAGTATATGTTGTCAAATTGTATTTAGTGTGTGTGCTACATAGGCCTACATGTAAGAATTATATGAAACGCTGTGACGTCACCGGACACCCACATCCCCAATACTTCATTTTCTTAGCTAGCTCGGTGAAAACATTGGAGGTCACGGCTGAGTGTCACACAATAACAAATTAGGATTGGAATATTATATATACAACAATTTGATTGAATTGTGGTGACAGTGTGGATTTTTTGTGTACAGACGTTTAAGCTATATTATCTATTGGGAAATAAAAAATATTATGATATTATAAGAATTGTTTGGCTCTTATGTCAGTTTATTCTATATTCACCAATAAAAATGATCTCTATTAGCTATATCATATGTTTTTATGAAATTTTAAAACATACACTGTCAACTATGTTACCAAACTATCAACTCTGTTATCATACGGTCATGTCAACAGTGCTATACTAAATAATGTCATCTGTAATATTACCATTCAAACGTCTAAATTTATGCCGATAAAAGAGTAGAAATATTTCTAGCATTAACATATTTTTTATGACTTCGCATACAATTTTAGTTTTTGACAAATATTTACTTTTCAATGTCGAAGTTGAATTACTATCATATATATTTACCTACTATTATAAATGAAGCACTCGCTCTGTGCTTCTATTATAAATTTGTAGTGATGTGTTTATTTTCTTGTGCATGACAATATATTCGTATTTTGGAAACAGAGTTGTACAAAATCTTGATGCAGCAAAAAGGTAGATATAAAATATTGATTTTCTAATTAATGGGGGACAGAAAATATTGCATTATTTAAAGTTCTTCATTTATGACTAATTGATAATGATCTAAATATCATTAGGTAGCTTTAAACAAAGTGTGAACTTTGTTTTGTAGACCTATTTAACTATTTAGATATTGTCTGTCACCTACATAGATAGCTATGAAATGATGACAGTTTTAACCAGAATTATGGTTCGACGACTGTGATTGATTCATGATTATTTATATATTATAATCGAGAGTGATTACTTAATTATTACGTCGATCGCATGGCCTAAGTTTGGTATTTCACCACTTAATTTGCATAAAAAATGATCGATGGCTGACCTATCAGTGATCGGGGGTAGAATACCATGTTTGGCCCGATTGTACATACAAACGACACTAAATAATGTAGGCCTAATATTATATGCATTGCAATTTGGTTATTTTCTCACCATTACTCAATGCAAACATACAATATTTATCTTTCAACCATGAATATATTCTAGTTTTAAATGGGAATATTTTGATGTACTTTTATACATGAGTTCCATCTCAATATATTCACTTTGCTTGCGTACTTTGAATATTTACATTAACCCACCATTGGTTTAATGTCTCCGTTTCCTGGGATAAAAAGCTCCTTCTTTTCAACAACATTAAACCAGCGTTGACGAGTACCAACAAATGTTGAGCTGTTGGATTATTCACCAGAGGGTAGCTCTGTCGTAAATGCAGTACAGTGATTGTAAACTTTATGTCCAGCTAATCATGTCAGCTATTTGATTCAGCGATATATAGATCCTGGCAACTTTACCTACTGTTGGCTTACAGTTGGGCGAGCGTCGTAGATTATAGACCAGCATTAAACCAAAACTCAATTCACCTATTCACAGAAGAAGATCATTAATACATTATATTGTAATAACAACTCATCATCAGGTTATAAAATATGAAAAATGACTATTTTAGTAGCTTTTGTCCTATAGACAATAGCTAAAACCGTTGTAAAAAGCGTACATTTTGTGTTTGACCTTGATACTGACCTATAAATTTACCAATATATCATACATGCCCAGCTCGTGGTCATGCTACATTTTCTATCTACCCACATTATTAGGTATAATACATGCCTGCTGACCATTACTGAGTCCTTTCGGAATGTACATGTACTTGATGTGTGTAGGCCTATGTAGAATTGATTAAATATATCGAATTAACGTTTTTAATTTATGTTTAAAAAAACAAATATTTTTCTAAATCGATTATCATTTCCCTTTGCATCATTTTTTTTAATAGTAACTGAAAAATTATTCATCATAATGCAAACAAATAGTATTGACAATTTTAAATTAATAAAACAAAGTTACTCTTCGTAAATAAAAGGTATGTATTTCTGCGTAATGCTCAAATACCGTTGTAACGGCTGACTTATATATCACCTAGTGACTGCTACATGCACAGGTGATACGGCATATGACGACCAGTAATTCACAGCTTTCGCATATTTAAAGGTGTAGTCAACTGTCAAAATTCGCGGGACAAGGGTCCCCCAGAAGGCAATAGTGCCCGTGGGTAAGCCAAGGCCCTATTCCATAATATTACTAAATATGCGTTTCATACCCAAAGCCTCATTAAGAGCAAGTTCTCAAATCACAGCAAGTTCATATATACTTGAGGGACATCTATGAGGTAATAATTTAAAGCCCTTGTCTTTTGCCCCTACTTGGTCGCCTACTTGCAAACAAACTGACTGTATTACTGGGGGATTTGGAAACTGCTTGACCCCCAAGTTTGTATTGTCACCCAGTAAACACAAAACATTTGTATGACTTTATGCAATGTTGGATCAACGTCGAAGACGTTGGGCCGACATTGCATAAATGTCATACAAATGTCTTGCGTTTGCTGGGCAGGAGGACTTTCTCTCAAACATTGTACATTTATCTAATGTTGGTTCAATGTTGGGCCAGCGTCGCAGACGTTGGCCTAACATTAAAACAGCATTGGATCAATGTCTCGTTTGAGTAGTATCTTGTAATCAGTTCAGTGGCTATATTAATGCCGTCAATCTGTACTCAATAGGCTACTGCTGGCCTACACTTGACCGTCCCAGGCATGCGCGTTTTGAAGCTGAATGATTCTTTAACTATGCTAAAAGTGTTCTATTGTTTGCTTAGATATTCTATAAATAGCTGTTGTACCACCTCAAAAACACATGTCGGGATGTAATCGATCTGGCGTGTACCTAAAGTCAAATAGATGGCTGCTCACGAAATATCGCATGCAAATTGACACATTTGTTTAATTTTTTTCAACATCGATAAACATACCGCGTCAATTTTTTTCTCAAAATACATTATTTTCCGATACATGAAATAGTTACATCACCTGCTCAAATATTATCCTCAAAATCAATGATATCCAACAAAGTATATTGAGAAAGTGTCCTACATTCCAACTTGCTCTAATTTTTCTTAGAACGCAGGATATTCCAAAATGAAATTGTTAGGACGCTTTTTCAAAATACGTTGTTTAATATTGTAGATTTGGATGCCACTATTTGAGAAGGTGAAATAATGGTTTCACTTATTGGTTGATAATGTATTTTCAGCTTTTTTTGACGCGGTAGGTTTATCCATGTTGGAATAAAATCAACAAAAGTATTTCACTTCAGGTACACACTTAATAGATCTCAATTTGTACATGTGTTTCCAAGGTTGTACAGCAGCTATCCATAGAAGACCTGAACAAAAAACGGAAATTTAGAATTGCTAGATATGCGACAAATCTAAATTACTGGTCGTCATATGCGTTTGATGACGGCTCATGTTCGTGACGTGGCGACAGCCAATGCGTGATTCAAATACGCTTACTCCAACTCTTGACTGGCTTCCTCTGGACCACTTCTACCTCTCTTCGTGTCATACTGCAAGCAAAAATACAACCTCGGTAGATAAAACTGTTGAACAGCTGCATATATTAGCAAATAATCTTTAAATATGCTATCACTTCTGTTTTCTACAGTAATGTCTTTGCATTATGCAGAAATACAATTTTAAAACTTGCTTATATACAGGACTGCTAATCTAAATCAACACCTGTTTTATTAACAATTTTGGTTGATCATTTTAATAAACTAGACCCAGAAAGAAACCTGCAAAATCACACGATTTGTGGGAAATACCGATCATTCTTACATAACAGGAATTACACGATACACATATGGCATACACAATAATGCACATGTCAATGATGCGATACAACATTAAGATGCCACGTGCTCATTGTTTGAACAACATGTAAATAAGGCACAGAAGCGCACAGTGACCATCAAGTGAACTACGTGTATACATGTACAGGCGTGAAATGATGTTTTATGCTGTAATTTGGTGTTTATTGACATCTAGCAGCAACCATGTCGTAATAAGTATGATATTACCAGAGACAAGTTGAAGATGAATAATAGCTCACCAGAACCAAGTTTATAGGTGAAATAGTTTTTGGGTTACATACAGTTTTGCGGATTTACTGTCTAAAGTCAACAGGCCGGCCGGAAGTAGACATGCCTTATTATGTATTTCTGGCACCATACAAATGTGCTAAAACTTGTACCGAATAGGGCTTTACCAGACTACTTAGGACTGCCTCCAGTTCGATCATATCAATTTATTCCACATCTGTACATCTCTCATAAGCAATATCTACTTTAAGCATTTATTTTAAAGACATTATCAGTGCATAACTTAAAAAAAAATTATTGCACCATCGAAATAAACAAGCAACTCATACACATATGTACACCTCCCACAAGTAAAATCAACGTATTTTTAAATTCATATGACTAATATCTGTACAAAACACAGAATAGTCCCTTTTTATATTATATACTTACATGATAATCACTGTTGTGATTGGAACATCTGTACATATCGCAGAATATTAAATAAAATAATATATTCAAGTAAACATCATAAAAGTTTCATCATAAAAACTAAGTTGACTTAGCATCATCAGCACACATCACAGCACGTATAGTCATAATCATGATGAAAAGGATTTAAACAATTTACAATTTCTATTCCACATCATGTAAAAAGAAACTATAAGTGAAATGGAAAGTATATTTATCAAAGTAAAAGTATTTTTGTACCAAACCAAAAATAAAAAATCACAATGTAAAACCAAAGTAATAATGCCAACGTCTGTCATATGTATACTAATTGGCAGAGAGGGTTCTTTATGTGTGGCACATCACGGTGATGACGTCTGCGGTGACGTCTGTCATGAGGACGCGCTGACTTATCAAACTTCACCCTGTCAGGACGACTTTTAAACTTACGTCCTGATGAATAGGCATTGCTCCTGCGCTTAGGAGTGTGGTGTAATTCCGCCTGCTGACTTGCTTGTATAACGAAGTAGCTTCTGGCCAGAGGGCTCGTCAAGGGTGACAGAGGGGCGTGCTCGTTAGGGGGATCACGACTCCCAACATTGCTCTGATCATCTGGTTTTCCTTGCACAATTTCGCCTGTAAGTGGCCTAAAGCCCGATTCATTTCATTTAACAGTCATCACGTCTCACTTTACCTTGCTTCCATCTGCCACGTTTCACCTTGTCTGGCTGTTTGTCAGCCATTCGTACCTCATCACTGGGAGACTGGTGGTTGTACTTAACCTCTGTTCTCTTGGTCGAGGCTAGAGAATGAGAATGAATCAATCAATGAATAGATAAGGTAGGGAGGGGGTGTGGACACGAAGCGTGGACCTAATGTTTTTGTAATTTTGGGTGAACAGTGTGAATGTCCTAGACCAATATTTATTACGGCTGTATTACGACATGGTGTACTCCTGTGGGGGATGGGCCTAATTCTGATCCTAGTGTATGGTCTTATGTAATCCCGTGGGAATTTCATGTTAATTCTTGCCACCTACGTTTTTCTTGTTCGGAATTTTATGCTGATTCCAAAAAAATAGGGTGACATTTTTTTTAGGTCAGCTTAAGGTCATTTTTCGACCCCTAGAGGTCATGACCCCTAGATTTCATTTATTTATTGATTTAAACACATGTCATACTAGTCGTGTAACACAACAAAATGACCGAAATTGTGTAGGAAATATCATCATATTTTCTGCCCACTAGAGGCCAACAATTGCAAATATACCTATTAGTCCATGGGACAGAATCGGTCCCCATGCACCCCCCCCCTCTCGCTACTCACTCACACCAATTTTTTTTTAATGTTTTATATGTCCAAAACATGAGATATATTATATGTCCAAGAAATGAGATGTTACCAGTAAAAAAATAAGGACGAACTTTATATGTTGACCGTTTTTATGGGGGTACCCCCAAACCTGGGATTAGTGGGTAGGGTTACGTAAGCGTCTGTCGTTGATGTTCTGATTAACCAATCTGCATGTGCAATATATCATATAACAGATAATTAAATTTCCGTTCTATCACCCATTGCAGTAGAGTAAATAGTCGTCTTTCCACATACGCTCAAATATGTTTTTTTCAGTGTAGAATAATCAGAAAGAACAGCAAAACAAACTAGTCAACATGGTCATTAAAAACAACATAATAAATGATAGGTATTGAACATATTCATATGTGGCCTATGTTTCCTGAACCAAAATATATGAATGCTTAAAAATGTGCGTTAGTTGTATTTATAAATGTCATACATATTTTTTATTGAAAGGCTATTGTAGCCTTTCATGAAAAGAAGTCTATTCAGCCTGGTAGTAGGGGAGCTTAACCTAAAAAAATGTTCGAATTGTTCACTTCATTGCAAAAGTCTGAAATTTTTGTCACAGGCTGACATGACCTAGACTTTTCAGAATCTGCCGACAGACAAGTGAAATGTGCCCCCTAGCGGCCATATTGGTCGATTAAAAATGGTCGCCACTAAAAACCTTGCGCAAGATAACTTTTTAACTAAAAATCACAGAATAACTTGTAATACCTCTATTTTGAGGTATTTGAGACCAAGGTTCACAATTATGATGTCATTTTCAATCTAAAATGACCAAATCGAGGTCATATGACGATGTAAGTGTAAAAATTTAAAATTCTTTACGTTCTCCGCAAATTTGAAAGCGCTCCAAAACTTCACGGTTTCAATTTTTTTTCTGACATAGGTTTTTTTATTGTTTTAGTTCTGAATATCAATTATCAGTCTATTTCGACATAAAAATGATCTTCAAGGGTGATAAACACGTTAACGCAGTGAAAGAAATTCCAAAACTTCAAGAAACATGTCGCATCATTACATTAATACGTAATACTAAAACAGTAAGAATGGATGATTGTTAATTGACTCCACAACCATTTAAAATTATTTCTGTCAGCTCTGCACATGAATTGCAAACCAGTGCAACAAGAATATACACATGCCTCCAATGGCAGCAATGACTAATATAACTGTCTCTATTATTAGGCCTTTCCAAATAACCTGATACAGTATCACAAAGTACAAAGCTTGACATGATAAAAAGCCAATAAATTCAAGTTTTCCCATGGACAATTGACAAAGGCAATGCAATAACAAAAATAATAGATAATATGTAGAACCTTCTGAAAATTGAACTCCCTGTATAAATCGTATGTCATGGAATTAATACGAAATATAAAAAAACAAATGAAAAACTAATAATATTTCATGACCAAATAAAACTGGAGATGTTTTCAGTGCAATCATGTGTTTAGTTACTGGTCAGAAGTTTCGTTATTCACACAACCTCCCACACACTTGCATACTTGTGGAAGTGCACCGTAAACCTGACTTACTAGCATCAGCTAGTTTCGTACTGAATGACAACTACCTGTTTTCATCACATTACTATCCTCAATTGGAAAAATCTGGTACCTCCTGATGGCATGATTGCCTGCTTCCATATATAGGAAGCATGTAGGAATGCTCTTTTGACGTGCTCAAACAGAGCTGCATGTGTAAGGTATGTTCTCAAGGGAGCGTGAGGTCTATGTGCTGCTGTCTTGCTTCTTGAACAGATGAAACAATACAATTCTTACTATAGGCCTACATATAACATGTATAAGCACACAGAAACAAATCGCTTTATGTTGACAGACTCTGACGTGAGAGACCTAGGTTTGTCTAGAGTGCAATTAAATTTGGTCATTTAATGTATCTGAAAATCTAACATGGCACATGTTCTGTTGGACGGCACAGAGTCATATGGAGTTATCTTATTTTCGTTTATTTTTGGACAGACATTTTTGCTAATCTCTCTTTGGAATTGGTGTACTCCCAGTTGGAGCAATTCGGGCAGGGGGGGAGGGTGATGCAGTGGTTATAAAGCGGTCTGCTTGAAAAGTCAGGGGATCGCGGGTTCGTACCCCGCTCTGGCATTCAGGTTTCAGAGAAACAAAGCTTTATTTCCCGCTCATTCGTAGAGATTACTCGTAAGTATTATGTGGAGCACTGGAGCTTCCATGACTGAGAGGTAGCATGCTCGGCCCCAGACCACCAGGGCTCGAATTTCGAGTCCTATGTCTGGAGGGCAGTGTGATCTTATTCATCTCATCATTCCCAGAGGGGGTGATTTGGCTCTTCAGATAGGTCACTAGATGCATGTGTATGCAATCATTAAATGTTGCTGCACGACCTGAACGTACGATGTGAATTAAAACAGCCACATCGAGAACATGGACTGAGCATGAGCATACCACGCTCAGCAAGGAATGGTGAACAAATCTGACATATTTCCATTATTTTGGGACTGGTGAGACATAAACAAAATAAGTGTAGCATTTTGCATCATTATTCCTATATTCTTGGAATTGTGCTGGTAGATTATTTCATGCAGACACTATTCATGCAGATCACATCCAATCTCTTTGACTGTAACTTCATGCTCCCATTACATCACCAGTGTCAATTACTACATGGACAGCATCCAGTAAATCAAAGAATGGACTTGCATGATCTATGAGTACTCTCAAGAAACTTGCGACGTCAATGACAAAGTGTCGTTCTAGAGCTTATAGAGATTCTTTGTGATCTACATCTGATGAGTTGCGATGGTTTTGTACACTTTCAAATTCATTAATAAATGTCAGAAAATCAGGTGCAGCTACCATGTACAATGCAGATCTGATAAGCAACCACTGCCAGCTTGTACTGCCGATTGCTGTGTTCATGAGACTGATCCATCAAATAAAATTGATAAATAGACCGTTGAACAACGAAAATATCAGAGTGTACAGAAAACCACATCACTAAATCATTTACATGGTTCGGTAACCATCTGGAAAAAATGCCTATGGTCTTGTCAAATGCTCAAAACCAGCGACACAATTCATTCAAGGCATTGAGCTCAAAATCCCCATCTCTCAGAGAGTGCACAAACGACAAATAAGAATGACCACCTCGATAATAAGCGAACAGTACTTACACATACGTCCCTCCCTCGACTGCGTGTCAAATCATTCTTCAAAAAAGTCTGTATTACTATAGGTATGCTCCTTGCTGAAGGAGATAGAGGGCAACCAATGAAACTTGATGAGCATACCAAGTGCGCTTATTATGGGGGTCATCCAGCGTTGATATAGCTCTGCCAGAGGTGAACACACCAGCCTCAGACACCCACTCCCCATCCAGAGCCACAGATAAAATGAGCTTTATCTTCAATATGAAGTCCGCCTATCAAAATTACGTACTTGACATCACCAAGGATTGAAGGAAATTGCAGGAAAGGATTTGTCAGGAAAGAGAGGTTAAATGTCAATTTCTGCTCGAGGTTTGATGGACCTTTATTCTTTCATCCGAGAATGATAACCTTACCAGGTTGTCATAACGCTGCTATCAATCTCCTCTTTAGTTAGGAGCTCACAAACGTGCTTTATCCAAACTGTTTATCTTATCTCAGACCAGGGGTCCTATAATATGAAGGCCTTGCCACATTACCGACCCTAATTTTTGGCATAAGCAAATCCATGCGGCTGAGATTAACAGGAGGAGTTTAATGACGGGGTATATCATACGATACATTGAGGCCAAGGAGGTGAATGTGCCAATAAGGACTGGTGTTTAAGATGGGTATTATTGTGTAATTCAATACATATGTAAGCCTACAGTGTTCGGGGATTTCCACGCTCTCTACTGTGGCGTATTTGTACAGTGGACTGAGAGGGAGAGCCATATTTATTTGTATTTCATATCATCATCTGACCAACAACACACGCTACTTAAGATCTCTGACCCATAACATTATAAAAATTATAAAATTCAAAAATTATAAAATTATTAAAACAAACTACGGATATATTCAGCTTTTTAAACATCGTGAAAAACAGTAATACGCATATTTTAAACGATTTTGACCTTGGTGTTGTTATTTAACCTTGACATTTTAATTTTTGATCGAAAATGGCGACTTAATCGTCATCCTTGACCTCAAATACCCCAGAAAAGAGGTATTACATGTGGTTCTCTGATGATTAGTTTAAAAGTTAGCATGAGTAATTCATTACAGTGGCGGCCATTTTGAAATTGCCCAATATGCCCGCTAGAGGTAAAATATCGCTTGTCTGTCGGTAGATTCTGATATATTCAGGATTCTGAAATATACGAATTTATTCAGCTGTTTAAACATCGACCAATGAGAAAAACAGTAATAGGCAAATTCTAAACGATTTTGACCTTGATGTTGTTATTTGACCTTCATATTTCAAGTTTTGATGGAAACTGATGTCATTATCGTCATCCCCGACCTTAAATACCCTGGAAAAGAGGTATTACATGTGGTGCTGTGATGATTAGGTAAAAAGTTAGCATGTGTAATGCATTGCAGTGGCGGCCATTTTGAAATTGCCCAATATGGCCGCTAGAGGAAAAAAATCGCTTGTCTGTCGGCAGATTCTGAAATATCCAGGTCATGTCAGCTTGTGACAAAAATTTCAGACTTTTGCAACAAAGTGAACGATTATTTGATTAAGCCTACTATGGGTTGAAATCTAAAACATGGAACTTTGCTCGAAATTTTAGTGTATACTTTTGTATTCACTTGTTTTTACATAATTTGCGTGTTCTGAATGTGAATCTGTCGGATAACGTTCTGTATTTGGATACCTTCACATACAAATTAGCAAAACACAAAATGTTAAGAAAACGCCATATTTTTTAGAGTTTGTCGCACATAAATGCCCGAGTTATGGTTTCTGCAAGATTTTTAATTGATAATTTGTTTTTCTTTTGTCTTTGGAAAGAAACTACCTTTATTTGACCTTTAGATCCAAGACATCCGCCGTTTTTCATGTATTTACAGTTACTATACGTATACTGCTAAACATGTTGACAATAATATGATGTTTTTTGTGGTAAAATAGTGGATTTGGACTAAACGTTACTGACGAGTAAATTTGAAAGGAAAAAGCCAAAATGGCCGCGAAATTTACCTTCATATTAACAAGAAACAAAATGGCTATCAAGATGTAAATTTAACCTCTTTTTTTAATTTGTGGCTCAGAATTGCTCAATTTATTGATTTTGTGTGAGTTGGGGGCCGAAACAAGCATTTCTGGCGTTTATTGTTCATCGTCTGACTTATAGTTTTCGTAAAATCCTAGATGGACGTCATTTTGCATATTTACTATTAAAATAAGATGGCATTCTCAATACTAAGCACATCAAAGCATGTTAGAATATACTGTACTTAAACACAGTTTCGAATGCCTTGCAACCTAATCTACTGTAATACGTAGTCTACTTTATAGATTCCTATTAAACAAATGTTGTTTATGATATTATAGTTCATGTGCATAAAAAACACTTTTATTTGTCTGTTGGTAGTAACCATTTTGAATTTGAAGGTCAAATAAAGGTCATTTTGATCGAAAAACATGAGACATAAATTTATTAATTCAAAATCACGCAGAAACCAGGAATCGTGCAATAATTTGTAACAAAAATATAGAAAAGATGTGGTTCTGGCGGCCATTTTTTGTTTTGCTTATTTAAAGGTGAAGGAGACAAAATATATAATTTTATCCGACAGATTCGAATTCAGCACACACCAATTATGTAAAAAACAAGCGGGACAAAAAATATAGTCTTAATTGCAGAGCACAGTTCAATGTTTCATATTTCAACCCAGGATAAATACACACATTTTAAAAAAAAAGTCTGCAACATTCTTTCGTTTAAAAATATATGCAATGTGCAATGTACAAATCTAAATATCACTCAGTTTTAAGCATATGCACATCTGGGTTTAGAAAACATAGGTCAAATATATATATGGCCAATAATTATGCTTTATTAAGTCGTTTCCATTGACCATGTTTACTAGTTTGTTTTGTTGTCGATTTTGATTATTTGTATTAAAAAAAATGTTTAAACGTAAGTGTAGAGATAACTGTTTAATCCACTGCATCATGCAATACGTCTATAGAACGGATATTTAGTTATCTTTTATATGGTATATTGCATGTGTAGATTGGTCAGCTATAACTGCAACGACAGATGTTTACTTAACACTAACCGCTAATTTTAGGTTCGGGGGTACCCCAACATAAGCGTTCAAAATATATATTTCGTCCTTATTTTTTCACTGGTAACATCTCATTTCATGTTTTGGACAAATCAAAGCTTAACAAAAAGTTGGCGTGGGTGAGTAGTGGGGGGGGGGGGTCGCACGGTGACTAATTCTGGCCTATGGACTATATGTGTGTTTAGAGTTATGACCTTCAAGAGACCGGAAATGACCTTTAAAGCTTCAGAATAATTTTTAATTATGAATGTTGACTATTTCGTGTCGATTTCCTTCAATTTGCTATATTACACGACTATATTACCTTGAAATACAAACGTTTTAAAAAATCCCCGTGTGTTTTTAGGGTCATGACCTTTAAGATCCCGGAAATGACCTTTAGAGCTTCAGAAAAAATGACACCCTATTTTATTTTGTTCAGTAATATTTTTTCTTTGAATATGGGTGTCAAGAATTAACATGCAATTCCCACGGAACCATATTTACTGCCATAAGACCCTGCACTATCCAATCAAATCTCTACTCCGGGAATAGCAGGTAGATAAAAGACTATGAAAAAACCCTTAGGGGAGAACACCCTAAAGCGCACCCTGTTCCCTAAGCGCACCTTTTGGCTTTTTTCTTAATATTTCTGTGAAAGTGACGTCATATTGACTTCTTAATTGGAGAAGATAATAAAGTAGTGTGTCCTTGAACTTGGGCACTTAATAGCAAGGACGCTACACACGCGAGAAGGAAGCAAGAGAATAACAGTTAAAATCACTCTTTTTCTTATAATTTTGTGAGTGTAGATATTGTGTGATTACTTAAAGAGTATTATAGATAACGAAAAAATTGAAAAAACACAATGTAGATTGGCCTTTTCTTGATTAGCTAGAGCTAACAATCAGTCAACGTGAGTCAACCCTGTGATCCAAAAATCATTTTAATAAATAATGTCCAGTGTGCTCAAAGCGCACCCCCAACTTGCTGCCAAAGCACCCCCCTGGTGCGCTTTGGGAGCATCTGTCTCCTTTAGGATATGAGCTTGTCCTAAAGCGCACCGCCCTGTCCATGTCAATGATTAGTCACAGCCAGCCAGTTGTGTCTGGCTACTTTCCGTCAAAATGAATAAACTGGGCATATATATACTATATTATATTTCATGGAAATTTAGGGTAAAAAATTGACAAAAATATTATTTTGGTTATGTTTATTCATAATCTAACTAAAATATAATTTTATATTGTCCCTACATGTATCGGTACAGGAGGTGCGCTTTAGGACGTATAACAACAACTGAACATTAGGGGGTGCCCTTTAAGAACACTGGGGGTGCGCTTTGTGCACAGTGCACCCAAAGCGCCCCCTTTGCTGAAAAAGTGTTTTTTTCAAATAAAATGAGTAGAAATGGCTTTATCATACAGAAAAAAATAGGAATTATATTTTATTAGAATCCGGACCAACTGCCAATGTGGTCATGTTGTTTCAATCACGTTATAAAGATATTCCCCCCTTTTTAGTTAGGGGGTGCGCTTACGGGTGTTCTCCCCTACTCTGCGATAAGAGTTTAATTAACAGTACACAAAGTCAAGGTCGAGTTACACAGAATGATTTTTTAACAGATTTACAATAGATACCTCCAGTTTGAGTGTTTGTCGTAGCAGTTGAATTAGGCTCTACCATTGGCGTCGTTATCATCACGGTCGTGGTAGGTGTAGTGGTAAGTGACACACACTCCCCGGTGTCTATTGAGACATCATCCAGGGCGATATCTCCAAACGGCTGATTTTTTCTGTTATGTGTGGCGACAAAGCGGATGTTTGTTGTTTCCATTGCTATGGTCACTGATCCCTCTAGCCACTCGTCAGTAAATAAAACAAATTATAAAGTTGGTAAATGTAATAACATGTGTGTTATGTTAGCTTAGCGTACATTATCGAACACCTGTATTCAATAATATCTACTTACTAGCACTATCTTCATTTTGCACAATCAATGATTTAAACATATTACACATACTTACACTTTCTCTAACACATTTTAAATATCAAATTTATTGGTGACATTTTAGTGGTATTTTAGTTGTGTGAAATGAATTAGTGGCCCAGCCTATTCAAAGTTATTATATACGAAAGGAGAAATCACGATACATGTACATACGTCAATCGAGTAGGCCTAATATTAACCAAGTGAGTACAATCCAGGTCAATATAGTACAAGCCATAGCGAACTCACTATGGATATAAGTTCATTTTGTGTACACGCACCTGATTGTTCCTCTTCTTTGCTTCATACAAATAAAGGGCATCCGCTGTGATGACTTGTACGTCTAATCGCCCTATGTCGTCTCCCCACATGTGATACCAGAATGTGAGACACGATGTACCTGGTAGCGTCATATTCAGCGTCAAAAAGGCGGCTTGGGCAAGGTCTTCTTTCTTAACTTCAGACACCTCAACGTAGAAATAAAATCCTGGATATGAAAATGAAAAAATATTAAATGAAAAAGAAAATAAAGAAATGAAAAAAAATAAACATGATGAAGTGAAAAAAAGAATTATTACTAGTAAAGCACAATCACAGAGGTAGCCTACATATATTTTCAAATAAACTAGGCTTGCAAATAGGCCTAAACTTTGACTTTAGAACTGCGCTGGGCATGCTATAAAAATCCGACCTCAGGACTATACTTAGCCTGTTATCAACTGGGGTCTTAGGACTGGGTTTGATTCTATGTTTAGCCCATGTGTAGCGTGATCTAAATATCTGTATGTAATTGTGATTGAAATATGATTTATCGGATACTGAGCTTATTGTTATGTGAGAGTGCGTCTGAAGCTGTTTACAGTTGATGTAATTGGCGATGGGCTACCTATGGCTACCATTGCCCCCCCTCCCCCTCTGCACATCTCAACGAAACTAAGTTTTTTTAAAGCCCTAGGATATACTGATCACGAAATCGACTGTTAGCATTGACAATATAGAGATGCAAGCCCTATTTTGACGACTTATATAGAGGTACCCTAAATATGTTAATAACAACGTCGCGCAGTTTAAAATAAGGGGGTAGGGTTACTTGAATGTATGATATTTCTGTGCTAGTAAACTGATCTGCAATTGCTATATAGCATATTAACGCTTCTTATGGTATATCAAATATTTATCGCTCGATCCATGTATGCCTAAACATAATTTACATTGAAAAATTAATGATTTTCTGCATTTTACCTGTAACAATTGTTTTTTTTCAGTTGACTCTGCATCGAAATAATGGACATCAAGCTAAATTAGAGCTATATTTAAAAAAAACTTATATTATATGGAAAATGACAAAAAATACAAAATGGCCGCCGTCTGTTTAAAAATTGTATATATCGACAAAAAAACCGATAACCCAAATTAAAAAAAATTGGGTCACTTCTTCAGTGGCCAAGATCACTTTTGTAGTGGCTGAGATAATATTAAAGTGGCTGTCATCACTTCTTCGGTGGTCAAGATCACTTTTGAAAAATGGCTCGAGAGAATGTAAAGGTAATAACAAACATTTTTATCATATAAAGTTAACATGAGCGAGAAGTCTTGTATTCACTAAAAAACGTTGAAAATTGTTCTAATGGAGGGTTAAAATACAAACTTAGTGCTTTGTTGTACATTTCGTAATTAGCAGAAATATAATATTATGAATCTACGCTAAAGCCCTTGATAGTGACTTTCAAAGATGTTGGTATATTTTTTTATTATGGGTTTTCCGTTTTTTGTCAATATATAAACTTTTTTGCAAACAGACGGCGGGCATATTGAGTTTTTATCATTTTCAATATAATATAAGATTTTTATTACATATAGATCTAATTTGGCTTGATGTCCATTATTTCGATGCAAAGTCAAGTAAAAAAAATCAATTGTTACAGGCAAAATGCACAAAAATAGTATTTTTTTCAGAAAAGAGATGATGACCATTTTTTATTTTGTCATTTTTTATATAATATGAAAAAAAATAATATAGGTCTAATTTTGATTGATTTCCATTATTTCGATGCAGAGTGAAGTAAAAAATCAATTGTTACAGGCAAAATGCACAAAATTATATATTGTTTAAAAAAAACAGATGGCGGCCACCAGGTATTTGTCTTTCACCAAAATTTTGTGAAATTTAAAAGCACACATAACATCCACGCTTATTTATAAGCATATCGAGATTGAAAAAATCGTGGCCCAAAATGTGGATACAAACGTTTGATGAAATGGTGTTTTCCAACCGATTTTTTTTGTCGTGGATTTCACTGATTTAGCCATATGTAGCCCATCGCCTATAATGCATTACGGGTATAACCTGGTGTAGGCTGGTATGGGCTGGTATGAGTATGCCATCGAAGTCATTTTACCTGCTAACAGCGCCTCGTTTTGCACGTTGTTCATTGATTCAGACACATGAATAAACTACCTGTGGTTTCGAACTCGTGGGGAGTGTGGTCCTTTTCTGACCCTGTCTTTCGGCTAAGTAAGTAAGTAAGTAAGTAAGTAAGTAAGTAAGTAAGTAAGTAAGTAAGTAAGTAAGTAAGTAAGTAGTTAAGTAAGTAAGTAAGTAAGTAAGTAAGTAAGTAAGTAAGTAAGTAAGTAAGTAAGTAAGTAAGTAAGTAAGTAAGTAAGTAAGTAAGTAAGTAAGTAAGTAAGTAAGTAAGTAAGTAAGTAAGTAAGTAAGTAAGTACGTAAGTAAGTAAGTAAGTAAGTAAGTAAGTGAGTAAGTAAGTAAGTGAGTAAGTAAGTAAGTAAGTAAGTAAGTAAGTAAGTAAGTAAGTTAGCAAACAGGCAAACAAGCAAGCAAGTAAGCAAGCAAGCAAGCAATCAAGCAAGCAAGTAAGCAAGCAGGCAAGCAAGTAAGATATATTTTTTAACTTTACTTTTCGGCCAATATAGCCATATAGCCATTAAGCTGACTTTGAAATTCAAAAACATAGAATACGTCATGTTTTAAAAGTGAAGCTGAAAATAATTATTTTTGAGCTAGAGTTAATCAGTTAAAATCTATAAATATTATGAATAGAGTGTTGATATATCGTCCCCTTGGATATGAAAGGGTGCATCGGTCACTCAACAAAGCTGCAGATACACCCTTTCCTATCCAAGGAGATGATATTATAAGAATAGGATTTATGCATTTCAGTGCCGGTCATCCAGAGTGAGAAAATAAAACTGTGGCTCGACATAAGTAGTCCAGGAGCTAGTTTTTGTAGGGGTTCTATTTAGTGAGTTTGTTCAACCGACGTAGTATCTACATTCTGAATTGACAGAATGGTAGAATGGACCTTCGGCAACAACCCCAGGTAGTATGTAGAAACAAATTGTGGGGATTTCACTATACCCAGTATTAAATTATCTAACTTCTTGGTCCGTCTGGCCTTAGGTCAGATTGTGTGTTGTGAGAATATACCAACTTTACATCAAATCACATCTCAATAGTAAATACGCTGTGGATTTTTCGTAATTTTTTACAAGAAATGTAAGCTGCTATTGAATATATATGCGGATGGCCAACACCAAACCAGCACTGCATCCAATCACAATATAATATGATCAACAGTTGACAAACATGTCATAAACGATCAATCTGAGGGTGGCCAGGATTTTAGACTGGACACCAGAGAGAACGAACCTGGACATAAATATTAAACGATAAGAAAAGTCACATAGGAAAATACCTAGCGACATAAACTAGAGGGACATTGATACACAGGAAACATCAATCTATATGATGAAAGAGATGAGACAAAATGACAAATATATGGCAATGGTTTCTTTCTGACATCCCGTATTTCCACAAGACGCCACAGAGAAACTATTAAAATCATGAAATGAATAATAAAAAACACCAATACACAGGAGAACAGTCTACACGATGAGTACAAATAATAATAAAAATGTAATATCACTAAATTCGTCTGTCCGGGTGTTCTTGGCCTTTTATGAAGTTGCACAAGGTGGAACATGAGGAGGTGACACCTGCCCCCCCCCCTCTGTACAAAGAGAAGATTGGCAAATGTTGTATGTAAAATATGTAGCAGCTACAATACTACAAATCTGCGATAGCTGCTAGACTATAATGCTTTGCTCTGTACATTTAAATCAGATGTATAATCTATCGGACAGATCAGTCCAGCAGCATGTTTGCTCGCAAGGTAGCCAATAGCGAGTACATGGAATGTCATATTAGATCACGCAAGTCCAGTGCTGGATTAATTCATGTGGTGCGGTGACCCACGATGAAGCTATGTTAGAGTAAATTTGTTTTTATTTTGACCTAATTATTGTCGGAATTCGAATGGCTAATGCTATTTTTTGTTTGGTGTCATAAATTAAATGCAGTATGTACAAATTTGTTTCAATTTCTGTATGGAATTTGTGTTCGGCACCTTTACCGAAATTGTACTTTTATGACATTCATTTGATATTTAACATTGTTTATGTTAAATACGCCACGGTATAAAAATAGTCACTCACTCACTCACTCACCACTCACTCGTTCACTCGCTCATGCACTCGTTCATTTATTCACCCATTCATTCGGCAATACGCACCACGCGCTAGAAACCATAGGTAGTTATCATTGAACAAGCTGTTCGAATATCAGGAAAAAGCCGAAAGAAACTCCATTGAAATGCCCCCCGAAAAGCCCCATTCTGGGACCTCTCCTGTTTCCCATATACAATATCCCACTTGCCAATATCATCAGAAGCCACGGTCTGTCATATCACCTGTATGCTGATCATTCACAACTCTACATAGAGCTCTGTCTTGATAAAAACACTTCACATACAGCGGATATTAGCAAAGTCGAGCGATGTGTGGCTATTCCATCCTAAAAGGGCAGACTCTGATATTTGATACCACCATGTCACTCAACAAGCATATCGCATGCATGTCAGGAGCAGCTTACTACCATCTTCGTGCCCGTGGTACCATAGGTCGCATCAGAAGATACCTTGATCGACAGAGCACTAAGCAGCTTGTGCATGCCCTTGTATTGTGATATCACGTCTCGATGCCTGCAACAGTCTCCTTTACGGTCTGTCAGATACTTTACTAAAACAGCTGCAGCGTGTACAGAATGCATGTACCAGGATGGTCATGCTGTGCGCCAAATTGAGTATAAGGTCTTCCTTCTGACATTCAAATGCATAAACAACTTGGCTTCTGCCTATCTGACAGAATTATTAACAAATTAACGTCCAGCACGAAGTCCCCGCCCAGCTGACAAAAGACTGCTGGTTGTACCTCCTCTTGGTAAGAAATACTGTAACAGGTCCTTCCCCTATGATGTCCCTCTATTGTGAAACAAACTTCCAGAAAGAATAAGACTGATTGATAGCACTTCGCATTTTAAAACAGCTTTGTTTTTCACCAGATATCTTTATTATTTATGAATATGTACTTGTATATTCAATTTTTACATGCTGTTTTTCTTTTTTACAATTATACCTAACTTATAATATTTTTTTAATGTTTACTCAGTATTATCTACCTTGATTATAATTTAAAATATGTTTCATTAACTTTTACATAACTTCGGTAATTTATATCTTTAGTATCTACAGCGATCCAGAACAACCTTTGGATGGACCGCTAAATAAAAGTTTTAATCAATAATAATATTTTTTTTTTGTTCGTGGGCAGATAGGCACGTGCCGCTTTGCCGATGTCGCTGTCTGTCGTGCGGTTTCATTCTCCCCGCTTGCTACAGGATTTTTAGAGAAAAATCATGTTCCCCCCCCTCTCAATCTTGGAACATTGTTTTGATGTCGTGTCATTGGGCATGGCACTTTACTTTCAAATGCTTCACTCGACTCAGTTGAAAGTGAGTACCTGGTAAGACAGAGTGGATTTTGACCACTTTGGTCACTTTTTTTAAATTGATCGGCACTATCGGATTTCTGGGGAAATTTCAGTCTAGAACAAGCTTCGAACATAAAGTGAGCACCATTTCCCTAAAGAGCCCAGATGAGAGACTGACTGCAGGTCGTTAAAATGTAAAATCGGATGATAGGTCTTTAGACTTTATATTACATTTTAAAAACATGCACCTTTTGTCATCAAACACGAAATATGGACCCAGTGTTGGTATGAAGCTGGCCCACCATCTACCGTCCACATCGTACCAACACCGCATCAACATCTTTTATTTACTGGGTTTGCGTGGATATTATCTCCAGTGTGACACAGCTCGAGCTTATTGGCCAAAACAATTCAGAGCAAAAGGTTAATTTGTCATATTGTATATACGATGATAATTATTCACCAACCTAGTCACGCAATAATCTCGATATATAATTGTATTGGCATGACCAATAGCGACGAATTATGGGCACATTGTGATTGGCTGGTCCAGTATTGCCAGGTACTGTTTAACCCTTTAACCGCCGGTGTGGTATATATTCGTGTTTTCATTTTTTATTAGCACATTAAGTATCACCTTTTAAACATGTTAAAGATAAAATATGACATCAATCAGCAATATTTGAAAACAGTTGATCTCCATTTTGTCAAATCGGAATAATTTTCACTCACTTGAAGTTGTGGATCGCGTCAGCGAGACGCAATTTCAAGTGGGTGAAAATTCAGATTGAATTATTTGGCGGTTAAAGGGTTAATGTATTCTGACAATAGTGACAACACTGAACACGTGGCGTGATAGCTCAGACCTGTAATTTGACAATAACATAATAAACTGCAGAGTAGGCCCAATCTATTTTCTTGCTATATATTTCACCTCAATTGATTCACGAAAAGGGTGAAACAAATGTTAGATATCCGAAGCATTTCCATCAAACAACTGTTAACTCCCATCGCAGAATTCATGAACTCTTTAACGTGATCATTTTTATTTTATTTCATTTTGCTTAATACGCAATTGCCAGCTTGAAATGAAATGAAAATGAACAAATATTTAGGGGCACCTTTCGATATTCAGGCGGGAATGAGTAGGCCTATTCACACCATTAAGATATTACCCAGTAGGCCTACATGAATCACTATGACCAGCGTCTCACACAATATAATACAACCATTAAGATATTAGCGGTAAACGGATCACTGTGACCAGTACCTCGGACATTATTATACAACAATTACGATATTAGACAGTAAATGGATCACTATGACCAGCGCCACAGACATTATAGTACACACCATTAAAATATTACCCAGTGCATGGGTCACTATGACCGGCGCCTCAGACATTATGATACACACCATTAAGATAATTATCCACTTTTGTGACAGGATAGCCTGAACATGCCCAACGGCTGTAGTATACGTGATGTCTGGGGTTCGAATCAAATTCGAGGAAAACCATAATACTCGTAAATATTACACCAGGCGATGACGTTAATAGCAGGTTGCGTTATTGCATCCCTGTGTGCATTGTGACTTCGACCGTCTTAACAGCCAACTCCCAGTAAAAAATATGCTAACACAATGCTGTCTACGATGCATGCCCAACATCAACATGAAACCAACATTTGTTTATCGTCGACTGTTTACGGGACTAGTTTTTTTCACCTTCACCCGCAATTCTCATCTCAATATCAGTTAATAGTTAGTTGGTTTTATAAAATTGCATTTCAAAGAAAACTTTATTTATTGAATAATACTATTCGGACGTGAATTCATTTAATCAGAATAATTATGATTTGGTGTGGTGCAAATATGTATGCGCAAAAGCTGCTTAAAGCGACATAATCAGGCCAAAAATCATCCAAAAGTCAACAATTTATTTTCGCTTCTTTATGTTCATAATAATTATGTGAACATGTCCGTAGACTAGAATTATGGAATCTTATAAATTTTGGATGATGTGGCACGTTAGCAAGTGAACCGAAAGCCCCAATTAGCATTTTTTCCCGTATTTCTTATTTTGAACGCGCATGTCCGAAATTAAATTTCATCCTTATTTCTCGTATAACTAGTAAATGCGTAAGACAAAATTAAAAAAAAAACATATCATCATCTTGAAGACCAGAAACGAGCTAGCATGGCAAACATATCAATAACCAACAAACACGAGAAGTATACACAATGTTGGTTTATTGTTGGTCCAGCGTCTGCGAAGATTGCCCAACACTTGGTCAGCGCTTAGTATTTACCGGTGAGAACTAATTGCGAATCCAGAATCTGGCGTCCTGGATCCAAGCACGCCGATGCTGTTTCAATAGTGGACCTGTTTATATCAGAGATCCTTAGAACACCTTGCACACTACCATTTTATTTACTCATGCAATGTTGACTCTGCGCCTTAAGTTTTTTGCCAGGAGATATTTGAAGATAATAATGAAATCACTACCTGAGCAGAGACATAAGCTCTGCATGAGAAACCAGAGGGTGACAGATGACCTCATGCTCAGGTTAACCCTCAACATCATCTGTATAGTATATGATGATGGTACTCTGAGTACCTCAGGTATATGTAGTGGTAACCACGGTCGGCTGCTGTTGACTGCGTGGCTCTTATTTTGGGTGTTCTATGTGTCATATAACGTTTTGAGTGGACGATGGAGTGATCGAGCTGACGAGGCGTGACTGGTTAAGTCACGACACATTCAGGCAGTATTGCACGATCTGAGTGGGTGGGTTGGTGGGGGGGATGAGTGGGTGGGAGGTGGGGGGGGGGGGGGTGAATGGGTTTATGAATTTGATTTTTGACAATAATGATTTTTTTTACGATTGGACGGGGAATCTTGTTTTCTGAATAGCGGGAGCGAATCTGTGAAGGACTAACGTAATGCAATGAAAATATTTTACTACATATTTAAAGGAAAAGATGCTCCCTTTTATGACATGATTGCGGACAGTAAAATTAGCGTTTGCATTATATGTAAACTCTTTTACAAATTACGTGACCGTATATTGTCACCAGAGGTATAATTAGCGCAAAACCAGCGCGATTTTGCGTTGTTTATTAAATTCACTATTTGATCATTGCCAAAACATATTCCAGCGCGTAGGCGAGCGCGAGGAGCAACGCGAAGAAAATCAAAACTGTCAAATTTTAGCCGCGCGCACATACCTTCACGAAACTTCAGCGCACAAAAAATGAAGAATATTGGTCAGTGCGTTGTGATTCGCTGGGCGTGCGTCAGAATTTGTTGAAGATTTGACGAGAACGCCTGGTGAACGTTATTCTTTTATTGTGTGCGTCAACCTCTGCACACATTTTTTGCATGCTCAAAAATGTGAGCGTTTTTCCACGTGTGAATGTAGACGCCAGAATAACGTCACACCAGCGCCAGTCTAGCGTTAGGCACAAGTACAGCACACGCTCCAAATTCTTTGTGTTCTCGTTGACCGAGGTTTGTGCAAGACACACATCACCAGCGCACAATCCACGCATGAAAAAGTAAAAAAATAACAATTTGAGTCGGATTGTGAAAAGCGTCGCAAGCTGGTTGCGATTGCACAGCGTGTTTCCAACGCAAAGGGCGAATGAACAGCGCTTTGCTAACGCGTTGGACGCATACAGTGCGCATTCAACCCTAGAATGCCAATGTCGACGATTATATAGTTTGTTCTCTACATATGTAACCATTTTTAAAAGAAATAATGTGGCATAAAATTATGAAAACATTATATGTTTTGACTTAATTTTGACAAATTAAGAACAAATTCTGCACTTAAAGCCGTGTATCGTGTGAAACACAACCTAATATGATTAAAAATAAAATGCCGTTCTTCAGCTCCAAGGGTTAAACTGCAGAAATAAGATAGTCATAGCCTGTTGCTCGAGCGCTGCGCGAGCTGCCGGCGTTGCCCGTGACTGCCCGGCGCCCTCAACGGACAGCCATGTGATACAAAGGAAACGTATTCGGCGTTGAAATGACGTTGTTCTAGCGTGCCCTACGTGTTTCTGGAGTGAATATTTATGCGTTCATACGCGTTCAATATTTTAAACATACCCTACTTCCTGTTGCGATTACAGGGCGCACAAAAATATGCCTAGTGCAGCGCGTTATGCGCGTTATATGCGTTAGTGCAGCGCCCTCCACGAACCAGTAACGAGTGCTAACGTAAGACCTACGCACGACAGACGTTCTAGCAAAAAATAATCAATTTTCAGCGCGTTGGTCGTGCGTCTACTCTGTGTGACTGAAACTAACGGCTAGAAAATACCTTAAAAATGCCGGCAATGAGCGCGCATTTAGCGCCCATCTAATGTGTTGCTAACGCATGTCCAGCGAACATGTAACGTCTATGGGGCGTGCTAAATGATCTCTTACTTATTCGTGCCTCGCGCTGGCGATGCGATGTGCATTCGTTTGTAGCGCTGTAGCACAACGCTGTGTATTCGATGGTTTATGCACCTGATTTATTTATAACACGCTGTCTATTCGTCATAAACTCGCTAGCTCTTCTCATATCCTGACAAAATTGATGAACGCACAACGACGAACTGCTCTAATTTCTGTCATTCAAGACGTGGGCTGTGCGTCGTGTATGTGTGACTGGGGTATTATCGCCTCTCTACCAATGGGCGGGGGGCTGGTGCAGTGGTTAAAGCTACTTGCTTGGAATGTCGGAATCGCGGGTACCAACACAGCTCTGGCCTTCCACGCTACCTCGTAAAGATTCATTTTGTGAGGAGCCTCCGTGACTGAGAGGTAGTTTGCTCGGCCTCACACCACCAGGGCTCGAATTTCAAAACGTGTGCCTGGAGGGCAGTGTCATCTTATACATCTCGCCGTCCTCAGGAGGTTCTCCTGGCCTAGTTTATTCTATAAGAGCACAAAGGTGTCCTAAAACCCCATTATTTTGTATTTCTCGATGGTCTTACATTATACGGTTGCACAGTATTCCGCGATCCCCGCACCTTAAAGCGCTAGGATCGTCTTTAGACGTCAGAATGTGAGGTCTGTAGACGTCAGATTCTGACGTCTAAAGTCGATACCCGCACTGAAAGAGTAATAAATTTATAACGGCCATACACCCATTAAAATAAAGCGGAAAGAGCTAATGCATTTATGATGATTTCAAATTGAAATCTTTGTAAGTATGTCTAGAAACATTCTTCGTCGAGAGTACCTGGCGATCTCAAACTCAGACCGCCAGGGTCCATTTTCAATTTCTAGGTCAGAGGGCAGTGTCATTGTACAATGAGCAGGTGGTTCTCCTGAGCCAGCCTCAACAATGGCTGAAATAAATGAAATGAATCGGGCTTTAGGCCACTTTTGTGCACACACAGGCTAAATTGGGCCAGGAGAACCTCCTGAGGACGGTGAAATGAGTGAGATGACAGTGCCCTCCAGACACAGGGTTCGAAATTCAAACCCTGGAGGTCTGAGGCCGAGCACGCTACCTCTCAGTCACGGAGGCTCCCGACAATACTGAGTTTCAGGAGTGGATGGGGAAGGAACATGTGTGTTTCTTTCAAACCGCCGAGACCGGGAACCGAACCCCGAACTGTGGCGTGAAGAGCAGCGGTGCTAACCACTACCATAGGGCCCCCGCCCCAACAATGGCTGAAACAGGGCCCGTATTCTCGTACAAGTTTCGATATATCGTGGGCTTCTGATTGGTCGAGATGGCCATCTCGACCAATCAGAAGCCCACGATATATCGTAACTTGTGCGATAATACGGCCCCAGAACTTGAAACTGAAGGTTTCAGCCGGACATTGCGCCCAATGAAAAATCTTGGGACTTTCCTCTGTGCGGCGATATCTAACACTTGGCCTCGATTATTCAATAGGTCGATTAGAATCAGTAACATTTCAGCTACATGATCGCATACTCAGCTCATCAGTCGCAACGTCATTTAAAAATCTTGGGTATTTGTCAGATCTTGCAATGGTTCGAGATCTGTTATCGCCATGTTGAAAAACATTATTATTTTTTCCGAGTAAAATTACCACAGCAATCCACGGCCCACACCTTTGGGGATGTAGGCTCATCCATGGCTACTCCTGGCCCAGTTTAGCCTGTATATGAACTGCAGTCAATAGTGTTATATATATGGTGTTCGTTTTAAAAAAAAACGAGTCACGAATCAAAATGTCACAATCACAATTTTAGAAATAAAACATGCCCGGTATATAAGCAAAAAAGGCTATCTTGACAAAAGTGGAAGTCGTCTTCTAGAGACATCGAAAAGTGGGATGAATACAAAAATATAAATCGAAAAGAATAAAAAAAATTAAATGAAGTAATGCCACAACAAACAAATGAAAGAATAAAAGAAGAAATCGAAGAATACATTTAAAAAGAATGGAGAAAGTAAGGCACGCATGAATAAATGTAGCTTTAGATTATTTTTACTTTTTTTTCACTTTGTGGCCAGCCCTATATTGAGGAGCCCAGAGTACTCTATCCTACCCCTTTCGAAATAATTCATAATGTTTCTGCAACTGGATTTCTGGGATCAATTTGTACGTTTTAGAGATAACATGTCAGTAGCGCTAGTTTTCACATGGAATAATCATTGCCAAATAAAGAACGTACTAAAAATCGCAACGGTAAATTTATTTGTTAATTTAAAAAAAGTGAATAATTAATCATGCTTCTAATATAGAAAACAATCATCCTATCGAAAACATTAACCCTTACAACGCTGAAATATTTTTGCATAAACCATAGAGGCCAAAGGTTTTTCCAATTTGGAGTCATCATAAATGTCTTAGTTAGCTTTTTCTGCTTCATTTGAATACATATGTTATGGGTCTACGGCCATCATGAATATTTTACTTACTTTATATATCAGAATCTGACGTCTATAGACGTCAGATTCTGATGGCTAAAGTCGGTCCCCTCGCTGAAAGGGTGAACAGTTTAACAGACTAATTAAAAAAAATATAAATATGGGCCGGTAAGGATATCACAGAAGAACAATGTGTTTTAAGATAAAAAAAATAGATTTTCCCCGTAAATGCGCTATGCACGTTTATACACGTTTAAATTGTATCCACTTAAGACGGTATCTTGCTAAGGCGACCCACAATTTGAATCAATTATATTTTAAATCAATCATATTTAAAAGCTCATCAAATTTTGTTGGAGAAATAGCCACTTCATTTTCTGTCTCTTCGTCTTTGGCGATACAATAATTTTGATAGAATATTCAGAATTTACCAAATTTACAAGTAGTATCTTCTATGCACACAGCGAACCACTATTAAAAATGTTAGACGTATAACAAATTCATAACATACACAAACAATGTTTAAAATAGAATCTGGTCGAGCTCCACTCATAATTAGGTTATGAAAACAAAGATAAACATCTTAGCAAAAAATCTAGAGGGGGACACCTTTGTCAAAATTTTCCGAAAAGAGTAAACCGGGGTAAAATGTTTCGCCATTACCGAATATTACATTTCGTTTCATTGTTTAACCAATATTACATATATCTCCACATATGAGGTGTCTATAACTGGGACAAAATGTCCCGCCATTACCGAAAATAGTATTTTGTATCATATTTCGGCCAATATGACGGATATCTTCACACATGAAGTGTCTATACCCAGGTTTTGATGGTCAAATATCAGTTTAAAAACAGTTTTAGATTGATCAGGTGACTCCTTGCTGCCATTACCTGATGCTCCGTGTTTTTTTATTGTCAAACATTTAGTCGCAGCCGCCGTTTAGGTGATCTGATTCCATTTTAACGTCTTCAGTTAATAGTTGCATAGATGGCAGATCTTCTAAGACATTGCAGTATGTATGATACAATATTATGTTGAACAACACCAGATTTTTCAGTGTATCTCCGCTTATTCATGTATTCACTTCAATTATAATGATATAACTATATGGGAATTTAACTTAATGAAGTGGCATTATAATGTCAGAATAAAAAAAATTAATTGCAGTATGTGACATCATAATGTCAAAATATTGCATCATCATGTGACAATATGTGAGTTTAGTATCAGCATATGTTTGTGTCCAGTTATATCCTTATGATGGCAGGGTGCTTTGAGGTTTTTGGTTGTCAAACATTTCCCATCCTCAGTCGGCAGCTGCCGTTTAGTTGACCTGCTTCTACTATAACGTGTTCCATGGTAATATTGTTATAGGTAGCAGATGTTCTAATGCAGTGTAATATATAACTATGATAATAATATTTTGTTCGAAAACCCGTTGGTATTGTTGTCCAGTGTATTATTCATTTCAGAATACTGGCCTTGGTGATTGCTCTCCGAAGTGTGGGCTCGCACAATCAATTATTGCTTCAAATAGTTTATGGAACACGAAGATAAATGCGCATTACAGACACGTGTTCATTCTTTTCAAACATGATATGTTATGACGTCCTAAGATAAAAGTAAGGTGGGTAGACCACACAACATGTCCTCACTTAAATGCAGATGTGGTTGATGTAAGCTTGGCCATTTCATTTTTTCGCTTCTTATTGTGACGATTGGTCCATGGTTTAGCATGTATATTTTAATCATTTTAGATTCAGTTTGGGTAATTACAATTTCGGCGAAGTATCTCTTTTTGCCATAAGACTTTATGGAATTTCAGTTTGGTATATATAGATGTACAAGCCATCTACTTTGTTAACTTTCAACCAAGATCGACATTGGCCTACCGTACATGAGAAGATAAGACAGGTCCATCAAATATTTTCCTCCGTTCAAACTAACATTGGCGGATTGAGACATGAGAGTAGGTGAGATCTTGTTCCCAGGTGAAGTGTAGCCATATCAGATTGAAACGGTAAATTAATGGGCATGTACAAATGGCGCTTAACGCCACGTTTTGTCAGTGAAGGCCATTCAAAGTCACACAAAATATTCCACTGTCCTCATGTTGAATAATATGCTTACTTGGAAGACGTTATAATGAAATCAGATCAACTAAAAGGCGGCTGCGACTAAATATTTGACAACCAAAAAACACGGAGCATCAGGTAATGGCAGCAAGAAGTCACCTGATCAATATCAATCTATAACTGGCTTTAAAATAACATTCAACCATCAAAACCTGGATATAGACACCTCATACGTGCAGATGTCTGTAAGATTGGCCGAGATATGACACAAAATAGAATTTTCGGTAATGGCGGGTCATTTTGTCCCAGTATACCCTTTTTGGACAATTCTGTCAAAGGTACCCTCCTATAACCGGCTTTATAGCGTTATTTGACCATCAAAACCTGGATTTAGACACCTCATATGTGCAGATATCACTGATAATGGCCGATATATGATACAAAAAAATAATTTTCGTTAATGTCGGAACATTTTGCCCCGGTTCACCAATTTCGGATCTTTTTGATAAAGGTACCCCCCTCTAGATTTTTAGCTAAGATGTTTATCTTTGTTTTGGTACCAAGAAACCTAATTATGAGTAAAGTTCAACGGAAAATTATTTTTGATCATTCATCCCACAGACTAACATTACAACAATTCAAATTTATCTACTAATTAAAACACGATAATTTACGTCACTATTTTAATTCAATAACAATCGCGATACACACTAATACAACACACGCCAGAAAAACGATTTAATAATTCCCAACATACAGCACGAATTCACCAGAAATGGTGTACGCAGCCAAATTTATGTTTTACTTAATAGTGTCCCTGAAATAATATTTTTTTTAAATAATACCCATAGTCTGAAAGGATTTTCCACTCACATTAAAAACTATTTGATTGGTGAGTAGGCCTATACATGCACCAAGCACAGTTGCTATACATGTAATCGACCTTAACTCAGCATGGTTTAACTCTTGTAAATTCATTGCAATGTCAACGTTTTTATTTTACATCGCTCGTCTTATAGTATACGTTTGTCATTATCAATTTCGCCTAGTTTCTGTTATTTATATATGTCATTATATATATATATATTTCGTTTTTCCTCCGGAACCGTTGAGATGAGTGCACTCTACATCAAAGGTGGCACTTACGTTAGCGGCACACGTATGCCATAGTAAGGGTCTCCTGACTGTTGTATTCATTGCTGAAAATTTTGTAACATATATATTTTCAATTCATGTGAAATAAATAATTCTGTGTCTGTGTCAGTTATCATATATGAGATTTTATGGAACAAAATGATGCTATTAGTGTTAGTAGAATGTCATGCGTTTTCATTAGTCAGCATTTCGTTTAAATCAAAGTAATACTTTTGATGAATCTTGAACTTTTCTGCAGCATTTTCTGCTTGCTTTTATGTATATTCCCGTTTTCTATGTGATTACGGAATCTGGTGACACGTGTTACGAATCAACTGCAAACCAGGACATATTTCGCGACATCCATTGATAGTTATAAACTATTGCTACAAAATGACCTTCGTTTTCAGCAGTTTGTTGTTTTCTGCTGAGTTACAATGGGAACAATTGCATTGCAAAAACATTGTTTCACATAATAATAATCGTATGAAAGCAGAGAAACCTTTCTAATTTATATCTTCATGTGCAGCCATTTTATTTTAAAACTGTTAACTAAATAATCTGCTATGAATCATTTGACCCTTGTCATGCTTTATTTGGGGCTTTGATTTAGTGTTTATTTTATATTACTTATTTTGTATGTGAGATTAGATAAAATTGCATTGTTCAAACATACATATAAATATCCAATACCATGTTATATTGTATCGTATGTGTTGAGACCATGGAAGAAACATGGCGAATCATTGAACCTTGAATTTCCTGAGAAGTGTAAAAATAACACATTTTTATTAATTTTACATTGAGACCATATTTTACTTTACTAGTTTTCTCACATGTTTAAACAGTATAGGCCTACACCACCCACTTGATATATAGCCCTGAACACAAGGCTATTCCGCCCGAGCTACATAGCTCGGGCGGAATAGCCTTGTATTCAGGGCTAACTTGGATAGTGTTGTGCATATCAACATGGTCAATGGATTATTGACATTATATTTCATTTATATATAAACACATATTCTACCAGACTTATCTGTATTACATACCTACTTTGATTTGCAAATATGAACAAAACAAAAAAAGAGTATGTCTACCGACAATGCGTAAATGAAGAAATACAAGCAGAAATTCATAGTCTTCCATTGACTGGAATTGATAGACAAGAGGGCAATAAGATAAACCATCAACATGATGCCAGATATATTTGCTATAATACACTTGCATGTTATCATACCTGCTGTAGAATTCCTGTTGGATATAGCGGCTCCAACGTTATCATTGTGTTTTTTCAAAGATGTGTACATCATTAAAAATGCCAAAATGTAAATGAATATAGAAGTATTACCCACAACAAATATAATTACATGCAGCATATTAAAATTGAATTGCATGTCACACCATCCTATTGAGCAAAGTTTGTCAAAAATAGGTCGGCTTTGCCGTTGAAATGTTAAAATAATATATATCAGATATATTATTGTAGCAAAACCCCAGAGGCCGCCTGATGCCAGGGGTATCCAATTAAACCAAGTGCACTGATGTCTAAAAGGGTACATTATTTTTAACGTGATTAGACCTGTTAGACTGGATCTAAATAAAGTAATTGTTTGAGCTGAAATAAAAAGACAAGCATTTAATATAATGCATGATCTGCTGCTTTTAAAATATAACAGGTTCACTTTAGCTATGTCAAATACAGAGAGTGAAGCTAGATATAGCGAAATTAAAAGGATATTTATCAATTGATTCATCAGCATAATCGAATAATGTTTTTTGTTTGCTCCAATCTTGACGCTCAATTTTAATTGTCCAGTCTGTTTTAACATCAAAATTAAAGAAATACACAGCGAAAAGAAAGATAAACAATACAAAGCAAACTTTGTACTAAATGTTTGAAGAATGCCATAACATACTAGGTATGTTTCTGATGATAAGCATTCAGTATGTTTTGAAAGCATGCAACATAATTGAGAATCTGTTACTCTTATCACAAGGTGAAAATCAACATCGTGATCTATCTGAAGAGTCAAGTCAGGAATATAGTATATGAATTGTAAGTCAATAAAGGCCAAATTATCAGCTATTTTGATTGTAATATCTTTCAAATTATTTCCAAATAAAAATAATAGAGTGAGGTGTTTTAGGGGTAAGAAATGTCCATGCCTTAAACTGTGTAGAAAATTAAACGATAAATCTAGGAAAACGACTCTACGAAATGCATGGTATTTAAAAAAATGAATATTGGTCAGTAGATTTTTGCTTAGATCAGCAATAATAATAAAGAAATGCGATATGTTATAATTACCATGCAAATTCGTTATATTGCTGAGTGTGCAATTTGATATGTTTAAAAGGAGTAAGCCTATTATTTTTAGCTCGTCTGTAATCAACACGTCAAGAGTACCCTTAATGATTAAGGCTTTACTGTGCATCACTTCACCACTCCGTATTATCTGACCAGCATAGTTTGCGTACCTGTAACATGTGATTACATAGCCTGTACATTCACAATTAGCAGGACATGTATGACAACCCAGTTCGTCATCCATTGAATAAAAACAATCAACATGGTTATCACATATATGTTCTGTCGATATACACCTCTTCTCTCCACGACATTTTAAATACCCAGGACAATTAAATTGCGAGCAGAAGAGTTCATCTTCCCCTAGTATACACTCGGGTGTGTTATCACAAACAAACGAAAGCCGAATACAAACATAGTCACTACATTTAAACATACCGGGACAAGCTACAAAACCACACACAACTCGACATCGTGGCGAGTTGCATCGTCGGTTGATATGGGATTTGAGCAGACAAATATCTTGGAATTTGGTATACAACGTCTGCTTTGTTTCTTGGAATTTCGTGTCGATTATAACTTTACTACTTATTTGCTCCGGACATTTTTTTATTGGTTGATATTTCCACTCATACACAAACAGATTAGTCAAGTCTAAAGATGTATAATGGACTGATTGTTGGTGTATCGATGATACATTGAATAGCCTTTTGGTTATAGGAATGTCCACCTTATGAGAGTATGCCATACAAACGTCTTTTTCATGCACAATTGTATCATTGAAGTATAAACCATCACAAATCGCATGTACATATATTTGTCTCGTGATATCCATATCACAATCGCTACGTGGCAGGCAAGGTACGTTTACAAACTGATCTTCCGATGTGGTACTTACATTATAAATACACATGTCTTCATCACTGTTGTCAAAACAATCAGCAACATGATCACACTTATAAATGAACAATATGCAAGATTGATCACCACATTCAAAATGATCGTTTTCACATGTGATTATAAGACTTCCAGCAGGTTTCTCACATATTATACCTGATACCTTAATCTTTTCAGAACAATACCTGCACTTCATGCCAAACTCAGGATAGTAATTATCAGATGCATAGCTAGCTCCTATACCTGTATGTTCCACAATAGCACACGTACGTTTAAAATCTGCAAAATATATCATGCTGTCTCTATCTTGAGACGTTGCTAAATTAACCGTATAGAGATGATCTGGTAACATAGATGCCACGTGAGACTGGTCAAGTCGCCTTCCAAAAAGCAAGTCATGAATAGTAGTGACTGGCATATTTGAAATTAAATTGATAAAGTTTTTTTTCAAAGAAACGTGTGGCATTGAAATATATGTCACGGAAAGGTGTCGCATTGCATATACTATGTGATGCTTTAAGTGTCTGTTTTTGTCCGTTACGTTAAGACGATCATATACATTGACAGTGAATAGTGAAGCATTGTGCAAAGAACATACATGCTGACTATCATAGTAAGATAATGCACGGTCATCACTGTCGAACACCACCAAACACTTTTCTGTATTTCGTAGCAATAACCAGTCATCATTACATTTCACTTTCCATTTGTGTAGTATTGGTGTATAAATTACTCTATAGACGGGTTGACAGAAATATGCTGCATGGAGTTTTTCGTCACAAGGAATTGTCATCCATGGATATTTGTCTAAAATGGCATCCATTATTGAGGCAGTACAATTACGGTATTTTGAATATAACGGTTGTGTTTGAGTTTCGTTACGTTTTAATAGTTGTGGCATTCTCACATAATCGCCTTTTGTAAATACATGTGATGTGCGCTGAACAAAATAAACTTCCGCGGGGTCATACCATACAGTCTCCAGAAGAGGTTTTCCATCTGCCCAATGAGTAAAATTCCCCTACAATGTGAAGAAAATAGTCATTGTTAGATTTATTGGCCGGGTAAGTACGCTTAAAGCTGCATAACTATTTTGTTTATTTCGATAAAAATAACCTAAAAAGTACAAGAAAATCATTCATATTTTCATAAAGGCCTTACAAATGCACAAAAACTGGGTAAATGTAGCGGGATTCGTTCACCATGCGATACACCATCAAGTATTATGAAGTAGTGAATAGGTTTGTGTACAATATGTAGCCTATGTAATAGTGGTAAGGTTATGGGCCAATGTAATATTACATTGGACAACGGACAACACCAAAGCGCCTTAATAGCAAACACTAGACGTCGAACTAAACCGGCATAATGTTGGACCAGTACCGCAGGCGTTTTGCCGACATTGGTCTACCATTGGATCAATGCCTCGTATAGCTGAGATACAAAGCCCTCATAACCAGCAGTAGACGGCCTGAAACTAGGTCAAAGAAACTGTTGGCAATCGATCAGGCCCTACAGTAAAGTCTGATGTTTTAAATATTTTTTTTATTTTACCGCTTAGCGCGATTTATGTCATTGTTGATGATTTACGATAAAATAAAATCAAGTCTGATATTGTCTAGTAGAATTTTTGACTATATTTTCAAATGCCCATAAGATACGGAATGAAAAAATGCAAATGTTTTTCAAGAAAATCACGAAAATCAAAAGAGCGGAAAAAAATTATTTACATCACTAAATTTGTTGCTAATTCCGACCACGGACTGGGGAGAAATAAAATGAAATGAATCGGGCTTTAGGCCACCTTTGTGCACATATAGGCTAAACTGGGCCTGGAGAACCTCCTGAGGATGGTGAGATGATTGAGATGACACTGTCCTCCAGACACAGGATTCGAAATTCGAGCCCTGGCGGTCTGAGGCCGAGCACGCTACCACTCGGTCACGGAGGCTCCCCACAATACTAACTTTCACACGTGGATGGGGAAGAAACATTTTTGTTTCTTTCAAACCGCCGAGACCGGGAACCGAACCCCGAACTCTGGCGTGAAAGGCAGCGGTGCTAACCACTACCCTAGGGCCCCCGCCCGTGTGTGCAGGTTTGTGTACAATATGTAGCCTATGTAATTGTGGTAAGGTTATGGGCCAATGTAATATTACATTGGACAACGGACAACACCAAAGCGCATAATGTTGGACCAGTACCGCATAAGTGTTGCCGACATTAGTGTACCATTGGATCAATGCCTCGTGCTATCCGAGATACAAAGCCCTCATAACCAGCAGTAGACGTCCTGAGACTAGGTCAAAGAAACTGTTGGAAATCGGTCCGGCCCTACAGTAAAGTCTGATGTTTTAAATATTATTTTATTTTACCGCATAGCGCGATTTATGTCATTGTATGTGATGATTTACGATATAATAAAATAAAGTCTGATATTGCCTAGTAGCATTTTGACTATATTTTGAAATGCCCATGAGATACGGAATGAAAAAATGCAAATGTTTTTCAAGAAAATCACGAAAATCAAAAGAGCGAGAAAGATTATTTACATCACTGAATTTGTTGCTAATTCCGACGACAATACTGTTTGCACGATTTTGCACATAAGCAGGACTCCCAACTAAATAGTTCAGTTTTAATCACTGTGTGGCGTGTTGTAATAGAAAAGAGTGTGACAGGACTCCCAACTAAATAGTTCAGTTTTAATCACTGTGTGGCGTGTTGTAATAGAAAAGAGTGTGACAGGACTCCCAACTAAATAGTTCAGCTTTTAGTCACTGTGTGGCGTGTTGCTATTGGGAAAGGTGTATTTCCCACGGACTGGGGAGAGCGTCTTAATGGTCGGCGAAATGCTCAGATGCTGGCCCACACTTAAACGCACCATAGAAAAATAGCGTCCTATTTTTCAAGTGAATGACATTCTCCATACCTGTACCGAAATTAAACATGACATTATATGCATATATCACCCATATCACACAAAGTAATAACTCCTAGATATGTCTAAATGACATGAGATACTACACTTTTTACTGTGAATTTTTTTATCTATGATCACTTAAAAAATAAGAATAAAATCAAAAGTATTCCACTCTTTTCTCAATGAGGATCGTTATCTGCTGCTTGGTACTTTTAATGTCCTGATTATACAGTGTCTTACTCATTCTGTCATATAGCAGGGGATTCCGTAGCGCACAACCTGCTATAATGCCAGGATGGTCTTACTCCGCTGTGAACAGGTCTGTTTTGGTGGGGCAGCAATATTTAAAAACAAAAAAACTTTAATTCTTAATAACTCACTAACCAGGGGAGTATAAAACACCATTCTCCATGGATTAATCTTTTGAATGAAATAAAGAAAACAGTTATGTAGCTTTAATATGAGCTTGGTCCTAGAATGAGCATAGGCCATATGCAGTACCGTTGAGATCAATAACAGTGACCCAAACGTAATTAAAACAATGGTATGCTGTTTTGAAAGGAATATAATTTTACAAGAGGCACGTCAAATAAATGATGATAAAAAAACAAATTATCTTGTATGTTAAAAGTGATGAAAATTATAACCATCATAGACTTTAACTAATTCAGTTAAGCGACGCAGGCCCTGCTGCTGATAAATAACTTGACACAAACCTTCTTATTTTTTGATAGTCCTAGAAACATCAATTCACGAAAATCCTCTCCCATACTGTAGTGGAGCGCTCTAATATCTAAGGATATCAACGTGTCAAGCTGTAGCAACGTCTTATTGAGTGACTCACAGTGTGCCTGAGCTTCTTCCCAAGACGATTTTCTTTTGAAAAGAAAAAAATAGTTTTAAAATTAAATATATCTAAGCGCAATATGTGGATGTATAAAACTGCCTTTATGTATTATTGGGTCATTCTTTTGTATCACCCTAAATATTGGGTCTTCTTTAAAACACCGTAATTTAGACACATTTAAAAAGTACTTGTAGGATAGCATATTCACGGTCGGTGGTCGACGATGGTGCCAAAAGGTAGTTTTCCGTCTTTTAGGTTTTTTCAATCTTAGCTAAAAGACGGGGTATGTAAAATACCCAATAATTATTATTGGGCTAGCTAAAACCCAAATAATACGGTGTTTTTAAATATATATAGACCTACGTTATTATTGTGTCTTTCTTTTAGTGCAAGAGCATTAGGATTGAATCTGGAATAAAATTGCAGAAAGCTGATTTTTTTAGGAATGATGCATGGACATCTCCCCAGACGAATTCCGAAGAGGCCTCAAAAATCCCCCTCGTGCATTTTTTTTAATTCAAGATGGCAGCCACCATGTAACGCCATTTTCGAAAAAACAGGGGTATACCATAATTGCTCACTTTTGCAGTTAGAAAAAAATATTTAGGTGTCTCTATTTATGTTTGAGGTCACAAAGAGTTCATCCAGATGATCCGAAATGATATCAGTACTTTTCTCAATACCAAAAATCCAAGATGGCCGCCATATTGATATACTTAGTATGTTGAGCGATCTCTTAAAAAAACGAAATTATGAGGTAACTATCTCGTTGTTGAGCCTAAAATGTATTTTTTGTCTAAACACATGGAGTCTGGCACTTATTTAGATCACCAATATTTTATTATATTAAATTTATCAACATAAATCCCACATAGTTTAATGTTATGTAACACCATATAACGTCATTTTTTCCAAAAAAACATGAGTATACCCCAATTTCTCATTTTTGCAGTTAAAAAAGTATTTTGGTGCCTCTACACATGTCTTAAGACACAAAAAGCTTATCAACAGGATCAGAAATGATATCATTACTTTTCTTATCTCCACAAATTCAAGATGGCGACCATTATGTCAAGCGTCCCCACCCCCTCATAAAATCACTTACATGCCATAATCATCATGTTGTTGAAACTTTTTTTTCGGGGCCATGGAATCTAGAATATATTTCCATCACCAATATTTTTAATAGAATGTGTTTATCAACACAACATCCAACATGGCTGCCATATTGGTTAGCTCTTTTAGCGCAGGTGCCACGATTAAGCGATGTCCAACTGCTTTTTCATATCGGAATATAGATATAGATTTATTAAATTTACAAAATATCATATGTCAGAAATCATTGATTAAAAATTCTAACATGTCTCATTTTAAATATAAGGGTATTTTTCATTCATTTGAAGCTTGAGATGGTGTAAGAAATTCCAGTTTCAAACCCAGCGACTAATTCCAACGTCACTCCCAGTAGGGTCTGTAACAGCGAGAATAAAGTCTTTATGATTCTAGTAACAAAGTTCTGATGACTGTAACGCAAACTTGGTGATAGGCTACGCAAACGTGGTGATAGTTTTGTTTACAGTGTGACAACATACAAACTGATGACGGCTTAAAATGGCCAGAAAACACATGATTTAGCAATTAAATTATACAAACATGTATAAGATATAGTTGTACGCGTCTCCGTGTACAAAATAACAAGACATATGTAATAATCAATTGTTAGTGATGTTTTGCAAATATAATGCTGATATGGTATTACCCCATATTGTTATCTGTTATAATGGTTGTCTGTTATACTGGTGTTTATTAGTTATCATCGTCAAAATAGTGAAATACAATAAATGAATGTAACAAAGTCTTAGTGATAGTGTAACAAGGTCTTCCTGATAGTCTTTGCTTATGTCACACAGTTTGGATGATAACGTTTACCTTGATAATAGGATCACACGAAATGATGTAGCCATTATTGCCATGGAAAGTTTGGTGTTGCAATAAATGTGATCAGACACACCATTATAAAACACTCTGAAAAAAAGTTGACTGCTTTGGCCTACGCTGTCAACAAATTGAAATACAAAGCATAACGTTTTGAAATATGTGAATGTGATGAGACGTGTGATGTCGCTGAAGCCCATGCCTTGGTCACATTTCACAAATGGGGCTTTCCCGGGCAGTTCCCGGGCTGTCTTTGGCCGTTTTTTGCCGTTCCGCACGGGACCCCGACCGGGTGCCGTCCATTTTTTCACCCCACGCGGGCCCGGGTTACTTTTAATTCTAACTGGAAAGTAACCCGGGTCCGGCGAGAAATATACCACGTATCAAGACTGTAAACAGTCCGGCAGGGGCTCGGCGAGGCCCCTGTCGGGATCCAGGGGCGTGCGCAGCTTTCCGTCAAGGGGGGGGGGGTCAAGAGGTAAAATTTTGAAAAATATGGGGGTTCCCTTAAAAATTTTAAAAATCTGCAGCTCAAAGGGGGGGTCAGGACCCCTCTGACTCCTCCCCCCTCCCCCCTGTGCACGCCCCTGCGGATCCGCCAGGGAAACGGGGACCATTGTATGATTTCCAGGGGGATACACAGTTACAGAGAGACGCATTTATCAATGTTCAATCAATCAATCCATCAATAAATTAATCAACCAATTTGGGCTGACTCGAATCAACTTACATCACAAAATGTATACAAGTAGCCCAGTCTTTTATTTTCCTTACATTTGTGGATATCAATTGAAGGGCCAACACTGTGCAAAATTTCGTGGATCAACCACGGATCCATCCTGATAAAAATTTGAAGTAGGCTTATTCGTGGTTTTCGACCCTCTAAAAGGATATTGCCTGTAACGGGCTTTTTGAGCCAACAAGGGTCGAGCCCACCACATTTGTTTTGCGGGATTAAATGTGTCTATATTTCCTGCTCTAGAAGCAATGCCACAAGGCTTACGTTGTAACGGTATCGGACTGTTGCAAGCCTAATATAAGCCCGAGGCCAACTAAATAACTATTGTCAGCAGTGTGAATATTGCTTTGCTTCGCTTTCTGCACACTCAAGGCAATATCGAGACATAAAGAAGCCCAAAATCAGCCTATACTCTTCTCTTATCGAATAACTTCAAGGGTTCTTTATAGTGCACAGTACCATAGACAGCACTGCACACTCCAGGCCTTTGAACAGTTTGGAGCACAAACCTATATGTATATTATGCACAACCTCAATGACGAACCTCCCACTCGACCGAGATGCAAACCCAGTACCTCTGCGTTTCGAGCCACAACTGGACCGAATGAGCCATCGGGGAAATATTATATTGTCAGCAGCTTGCATCTCCTACAGAATATGTTTTAATAAAAAAAAAACAATTAATAGGGACACGCTCCTATATATACCCTTGCCGGGACCCCTGAGAGGCCCTGCAGGAACGCTGCCGATGTTTTGGCGGTGCCCGCCCGATATCCCTTACACCTTACGGCCCCCCGACCGGGTCCCGTGACGCAGCGATGTCTGTTTGAGCCAGGAAAATGCTGGGTGAACTTGCACAAGATAATTCAATATCTGCGATAATCAAACAGACTTTGTTGCATTATCATCAAGACTTTGCTACACTATCATCAATACTTCGTTACTTTATCATCAAGACTTGGTTACAATTTTGACAAGACTTTGTTACGCTATCATGAAGACTTTGTTACTCATTCCATTACTATCATCAAGTTTGTGTTACACACTTTTAGTGAAAAATATAACTGTAATCGCATTTTTCCAGCTCTAACACATCACACAACAAAATTTATTACATATATTTAGTCTTATACTTATAACCCACCGCTATATCGATAGTAATCAGTTATCTCTGCTGTGTGCCGACCAACAATCACAATTTACCAGCATGCTTACACAACAGCCTAAACGGGAGTATATAGAAATCAGAGGGTCGTGAAATATTCGTTAACATGGCAACATACATTGATGCATGAGATCGTGTTAGTTTGATGATGGTTAGAGACTGATATTCGTGTAAAAAACAGACAAAACTTAACTTGCTCTTCATTCTGTAGTACAGGATCATCAAGTTTGCTTAGCCTATCACCAAGTTTGCGTTACAGTCATCGAGACTTTGTTACTAGGATCATAAAGACTTTACTCTCGCTTTTACAGACCCTACTGGGAGTGAATGTAGTTATTTTATATAGTAGGCCTATATAAAATGTTTTTCGATTCTGGTTAAGTATTAGTTGTGATTATTCTAGGCTATGAATATTAGCTAATTTTGTTTGAATGTACATAATAACAGAGCTAAGTACAATATTACACCAGCTTGAACGCGTGTCCTACGAGACTGTTGGTTATTTACAAGTACTACTAAATAAGAAAATGTTTTAAATCACATCATTTTACTTGCAGAGTTTGGCCATATATAGGCCTACGTAATTTGGTCAATTTCCTGAAAATGGTAATAAATACATGGATTATAAATTAGAATATTCAGATATTTTATTTGAATATTAGTGTATTACGTAATAAAAATATGACATTGTATGATATTGCAATGTGATATTACATTGAAATGTCAGAATATGACATCAAATTAGAGGATGTGACAGTTTTATGTCAGGATATATGAATATGATATCAGGATATGACACTTTAATATCATGATATGTAATATAATGTCCAAACATTGGTGTTTAATATAGCAAAATCACGTTATGATGCTTCAATACAGCTTTATAAAGGCAGTATATAGTGGCTAAACATCACGTTGCTGTATTAAAATGAAAAGATAGGGCATCATATTATCACGAAATACAATTTTGTATTGCATTACAATTTCGTGATATATCATTTTAACATCACTATGACATTTTAATGTCAGGATATGACATTCGAATATTAGGATATGGTACTTGAATATTATGATATGACTTTATACATTGATGAAATGACACATTGAGGTCACAATATAGCATTGTAATGTGATGTGTCATTATAATGACAAACATGCTATTTAATATCGAATATTGTATAATAGACTTGTGGGACTATGACATTAAAATAGAAAAAAACATAACAAACAGTTCGAAGTCAGGATCTGGCATATTTGTGCCAGGATATTGGATTGTAATTTATCAGAATATGACACTTTAACGTCATGAGATGGTATTATAATGTCAAAATTTTGTCCTTTTATATCACACAATAAGATTTGAATGTCAAGATATTCCATTTTTTATGATAGGATATGACATTATCAAATCAAGATATGGCGGGCTTGGCGGCATTCTAATGTGACAGTATAATGACTGAATATGACACTACAATATTTTAATGTGACCATAGAATGTCAGGATATGTCACTTTAAAGTCTGGATATGGCATTTTAATGTCAGGATATTATATTAATTGTCATGTTAAGGTATAACATTTCAATAACATTATATTGAGAGACGCACATTACCATATGGTAATACAGAATCGACATAGAACATTCCAATATCAGGATGGCACATGTCAGTTCAACATATATATCGCAATATAATTCAGTAAGTAAAAAAATGAAATGAAATGAATCGGGCTTTAGGCCACCTTTGTGCACATATAGGCTAAACTGGGCCAGGAGAACCTCCTGAGGATGGTGAGATGATTGAGATGACACTGTCCTCCAGACACAGGATTCGAAATTCGAGCCCTGGCGGTCTGAGGCCGAGCACGCTACCTCTCGGTCACGGAGGCTCCCCACAATACTAACTTTCACACGTGGATGGGGAAGAAACAATTTTGTTTCTTTCAAACCGCCGAGACCGGGAACCGAACCCCGGACTCTGGCGAATTCAGTAAGTAAAGGCCTCTACATTGCTCGAATGCCGGTACTCCAAAACTGCCAACAACAAAAGCACTTTGGAAGATTCAATAAAAAGGAAAGTAAGATAGGCTTAAGACACATGCTCTTTGAACAGCATGTGGTCTTGCCCTCTCTTACTTTCATTTCCTCTTACACTAAAATGTCATATTGTGATGTTAATATGCTATATCATGATATTATAATAATATCGTGACAATACACTAAAAGATCCTGTCAATTTAATACCATACCGTGATGCTGAACCACCATATCCTGCATTTATAAAGCTGTATCCAGACATCATAACGTCATTTTACTATAATAAAGAGCAATATTTGGACATTACAAAACCATATCATGACGTTAATGTGTCTTGTCCTCATATTATCGTGACATAAAAATATCATATCATGACCATAGACTGTGACATCAATTAATTTATTGTCATATTCCGATATTCTGATGTAAAATCATCTCATTACAACACCTTACAATGCCATAACTTTATTACGAAATATATATATCCTGATATTCAAAATGTAATATCATTTAAATGATATATTTCATGATATTAAACATATTGACATTCGCAGATCATGGACAAAAGTAAGTATTTGAAAGAGCATTGTTACAGGACGATTATCAAATATGTCATGTACATGTAACGTGTGAGGCGCAAGTCCTTATCTTGTAATTTATTTTTGCTAGAAAGCCTCCCTTCAACGTCACCTACTGCCCCAGCCAACACGGGGCATTAATCCAATTCTGGTTAATTTTTGGGCCAGCGTCGAAGACATATTTTGCTGTACAGGAGGGTGTGGAATCTACAGTCTGGGAACGGATTTTATCTCATGGTCGTTTGTCACCAACGCAAACTGAAAGAGCAGTCGCTCCAGAAAGAGTTCTAGAAAGAGTGAGTTGCGGGTGCAGAGTGGCTTGTTCAAAAGGGGGATCTCACAAATGTAGACTATATTGTACAACGATGTGCTCTTTTTGTATTGGCCAAACATGTAGAAGCTGTGACAGCTCGGATGATTGAAACGCAATAATTTCATTATTCACCGAAGATTAATTTGTTAACTTGACAAATCTCAATCTACATTTCTAGTGGGAAAGCAGTTCGAAAACCCTCCAAAGCGTCACCCACCATGGTAAAATTAACTAACATGTGGGATTCATGTCGATAAACTCAGTATAATAAAATATGGTCATCTAAATAAGTTCTAGACTCCATGGGTTCGGCTAAAGAAATACAATTTAGTTTCAACAGCGAGATAGTTTTCGCATATTTTCGGATTTTTTAAGAGATTGCTTAACAAATTATTATGGCGGCCATCTTGAATTTCTGGTATTAAGAAAAGTACTGATATTATTTCTGATCATCTGGATAACCTCCTTGTACTTTAAAACATAGGTAGAGACACCAAAATCATTGTTTTAACTTTAAAAGTGAGGAATTGGGGTATACTCTTTTAAAAAAAAATGGTGTTACCTGGTGTTATTTTGAATTAACCACTATGTGGGATTTATGTTGATAAATTCAATATAATAAAATAATGGTGATCTAAATAAGTGCTAGATTCTATGGGTTTGGCCAAAAATACATTTTAGGTTCGACAACGAGATAGATATCTCATATTTTCGTGTTTTTTAAGAGATCGCCTAACATAATCAGAACAATATGGCGGCCATTTTGGATTTTTGGTATTGAGAAAAGTGCTGATATCATTTCTGATCATCTTGATCAACTCTTTGTGCTTGAAGACATAAGTAGAGACACCAAAATATTATTTTTCTAACTACAAAGTTGAGGAATTAGAGTATACCCCTGTTTTTCGAAAATGGCGTTACATGGCGGCGGCCATCTTGAATTAAAAAAATGCACAAGGGAAATTTTTGGGGCCTCTCCGGAGTTCGTCTGGGGAGATGTCCAGGTATCATTCCTGAAAAAAATCAGCTTTCTGCAATTTTAGTCAAGGTTCCTGTGTTTTTTTCACTAATGCTATTGCCCTATTTTGTGTATACTTAACTATTGGGTCGTTTAGAAACATCATAATTTAGTCGCATTTCAAAGGGACTTCTAAGATAGAATCTTTACAGTCAGTGGTTGGGGATGGAGGTGGCGGCACCACCAATCTGTACTTTACCGTCTTTTAGTTGGGTTTCTATCTCAACTAAAAGACTGGTAGTATTGGGTCAATTAAAAAGACCCAATAATACAGTCAAAGACCCAATGATAACTTGGATCCGTGTATAATATATACATGTTAAATGCTAGGCACCACCTATCGTTAACGAAGATATATACTCCCAGGTCATAGTCCTTTGTGTTAATTGGTAAATCCGGAATGTCAATAACTAATGTCATCAAACAAACGTTGACACAGTCAGTTTCTGGTACAATCATTTTAATGCGAAACCCTCTGTGAGAATAGCCTGTAAAAATGTCATGACCAACTTGTGCTGTGTACTCCATGATATCGTTATCACCCGTGTTCCTTACGTAAACGGTATATTTGAAACTCCTACAATCTTCAGGACACGACTCATAGTTCAAAAAGACATTATGCCCAGTATGTCCATTCAGTGCATAAATAAAGTTATGGTAATTATTATGATTATTGGTCTTTTTCATCTTAGTTTTTACTGATGTAAACAAATAGGTCATCTTCAGACAACTGGCGGAAATTGTAGGGATGTTATTAACGACATCCCCCGTAGATTTATCTTGGTTATTCCCACATGCTGACATACGAATGAGAACAGCCATTTGCTTTAAGGGATCATCCTGCTCGCAAAGCAACCGTAATTTTATTTTGGCATCATTCAAAAAATCATATGTGTGGTTTTGCGCCATGAAATATTGTTTATAAGGTGCCCTGGTGGACTTAATTGGGCCAAACGGCCAGTTTTCTGTAGACATTGCACTTAAATTATATGAAATAAATTTGTTCAGATACATTTGCTTAAGATGAATATTACAAGGTTCCAACGTATTAAGTGTTGTTATTTCTAAGCTGGCCGCTGTAAGAGAAGGTGGACCAAGCTCAATAGTACACGATCGCTGTATGTCCATATGCACTGGAGGGCATATTACATAGTAACACTGAGGGCGAGGTCCCATTTTCACAAAAACATCATGTTTGTAAACGATAGGCGAAGGGTAACGTTCCAAGTAGACAGTTTGACATTGAGAAGATGTCACACCAGCCACAAACTGTCCTCGAGAATATCCATAGAACCAAACTAGTGTAATTTGAATCGAATCATATTTTGAGGAAATGTCAAAATCTCTCAAATCTTCACAAAGCTGTAGTCCTTTGTCACCGGGATAAAACTCAATGGTGATTCCGCCATACTGACACCTTGAAAATGACTTGTCAGTTAATTTGTTGGCTCCGTGGAAAGAAAAAGTATGCACAGTTAATTTTATAAACTCATTAGGCGATGCTGTATGAAGGAAGTTTGAGCAAATCACGTTTCTGTGGTCAGAAGATGTTTCTGCAAAATCTATCTGATCATGACCATAGCATCTGCGAACACTACCTGCTGCACTGGTTGGATGTAAGCGTATTTTGAATACTGCATTGGTAGTGTATAGTAATAATATTTCTACAAATGCCCAATATGCTGATGTTGTGGCCTGGATGTCAGTTGATGAGTTTGTGCTCCTAAGCTCCATTATAGTGCTTGAAAGACGTCCAGGGCCATCTTTTACAAGGACACTGCCATACACCGGACCGGTAGATATAACATGCAAACGTACCCGTTGAAGATGATAGACCATAACATAATATTGCATTGATTTTCCACTGTCTCCAATCATTGTCATTCCTCCAGCCAAGAGAAATGACATCTGGGCGTATATAAAATGTTTTATCCAGTTTTTTTGTGAGGTGCTATAGAAAATTGATAGTTCATAATACATATAGCGTTTGATTACCAGACGTAAATATGAACTGTCAGTTGGTATGGTCATTTTCCATGGAACACGTCTACCACAATAGCTGTCACTTGTGTATCCTTTATACAAAAGCAATAAGCCATGCTGGCTACATAAATAATATCTTGATGTTTTAAAATTAAATTTCAATACATCGTGATGCACAACGTGTCCTGCTATAACTCCAATAAACATGACGGTATCTGAGGATACCATCTGAATATCTTTCAAGGAAATGGCGCCACAATAGCTTTGACTGGCTCCTTTCTCTGATATTGCATTGCTTTTCAAAAGACAATGAAACATGTGTTTTCTGAAGCAAACCAACTGGTTCTCATAACTATGCAATAGCGATGATAACTGTTGATGTTTAACGCATCCATTAATATCTTGTATTACAAGCTTGAGCTGCATGCGGTGATGTCTACCAACGCCCGTGATATACTCACCACCTGAGCTAGAAAACAGAAATATAGGAAATACGTGTACCCATGTTAAAGTCATGATTAGATCCAGTAGTGTGACGGTCATTAAAACACCAAACAAAGCGACATTATGTTCTGATACAAATCCATGTCAAATCGTTTAATTTGCCAATTTTACAATTAAACATATGCAGCACCAGACTTGAGTAGACCAAGTCGTATGCTTAGTGAAATGAATAATCGACTGTAACCTTATTATATCTGATTCCCGTTTTTTTCAACTTTGTTATTTATTATATTGAGCCACATGTTATTATTAAAAGTATCAGTGTAATATTGAACCATTAAAAAAAATGATGAAAACAATTCTGAAAATAATATTAAATTAATTATCATCGTGATATGTCACTAGAAAATGTAATTTATTTTGAAGTGTTGTGCGATAAAACACAATGCATGATAGTTTAAATAATTCAAATTTATGATTAATTGAATTTTCACTTGATTTTACACGTGCATTGCAAACGTCGCATTGGGCCAGCGCTGGGTCGACGTCCGTTTTTGCTGAAAAGAAATGTGATTAAATTATATAAAACCAGTCGTAAAAGTAGACATACCACCTGTTCAATGTTTGGCCAACGTCTTCGGGCATTATATACTCGCAGTATAATAAATTAATTGAATATCAACTAATATATTCAAAAAGTTTAGGCAGTAGCTAAACTCTATTCTTGTCAGTTTCTATCGATATAATCCCCCTAATTATCTGCTTATGAACAAAAATGCACAGAAAATATGCAGTGTTATTTCGAAGAATAATACATAATTTCGAGATTCAATAGCAAGTTAAGAAAATAATTCAGAGCGTTCTTTGTGTCTATATTTATGGTAAAATGTGTATGCTTTGATATACTTGAATTATAAAAGTATGGGTAACATATTTATTGCAATGAACGCTATATTTGTTCTACATGTATCACTTTCATAAAGTCACATAGAATCCGAGTAGTGGAAGAGTGACTAATTTGCATAAATCCAAAATTGCGCCATGAAAAATTGACTGGGTCTTTTTTGGCGATATCTTATAATCATGATTAAATTCGAAAAACACATGAACAATATGAAGTTCTTGGGTGTATACGCACCGCTGATATTCATAATGGGCTATACAGTACACCTACATTTTCTGTACACCCAGTGCGCAGATAATTAGCACTGATTATTGACACAGTATTGTGTCAAGAAGCAAGTTGCGCCCAAAAATAACGGACATTTTAAATTATGTGTAAGCAGTCTCCTGATTGGTACGGTGTCAATAAGATCGTCTGGCTTGTAATTGACACAGTACTGTGCAAAACCTCCATAGCTGCTACTAGTTATTGACACAGTACTGTTTCAATAGACTTAGCCTTTAACATTAGCGTGATGAAAACGGAGTTGTCAATTATAAATATATTATTCAGTATCGGTGTGAATTTGTAATCGAAATCACAGGAAACAGGAGACGTTGAGCCAGTGATGGGTTAATGTTGGACCACCGTCAGTTCCAAAATTAAGCCAGCACAAGCTCATTATTAATATCCCAGCCAACAGAAGACATTGACACAATGCTGGATCAATGTTGGTCTTTCGTCTACGACGCTGGGCCAACATTAATCCACCACTGGGTAAATGTACCTGTTGGTTGTGATATTTAGCTCCTTCTTTGGACTAAGATATGTTGAGCTGTTGGAATATTCACCAGAGGGTAGCTCTGTCGTAAATGTAAACTTTCTGTCCCGTTTTCATGCCAGCTATTTGATTCAGTTAGCGATATACATAGGCCTACTTCCCAGAAAACACGACAATGTCACCTACTGTTGAATTTAAGTTGGGCGAGCGTCGCAGATGGTGGGCCAATATTAAACCAAAATTGGGTCAGCGATTCTTCTTTGTTGCGGCGTCACTTTCATATCAGGAAGGGAGGTATTCTCACCTACATCACATTCATTCAACTGACAATATAAAATAATAACCAGAACTATTCCCGCGCCAGCAAAATATAAATTATATTTGTTCTTACAGTATCATGGATATGTGATAAATATATCATTTTGCACCTTTAACTTTCTTATTGTGTTACATTTCTTCGCGGGACATTTTATAATGATGGCCTGCAGTTACCGTATTCAGGCGTAATAAAACCGGTGTTGCTGGAACCCTATACATTTTTAAGTATGTTTTAACCTTTTAACCACCGGTGCCGGCTATATTAGCTTTTTTACTCAATTACTACCACATTCAGTGCCGCCTATTAAAAATGTTAAAGCCATAATGTGACACCGATCAGCACGATTTTAAAAGAGTTGACCTCCATTTTATCAAATCTAAATAATTCCAATTGAATTATTCGGCGGTTAAAGGGTTAAGCCAGATAAATGTAACCGAGGCCGCCATTTCATTTGTCCGGTTGCGGCATGCGGTTGCCGCACCGCATGCGGAAACCGCAAGCAGCTGGCTTTCCATGTGTCCGGCAAACGCGTGCGGCAAACGCGTGCTGGCACTGAGATTTCTTCCCACGCTATAATATTTATTGCTGGGTTTCCTAAAACTCTGTTGAAAAAATAATAATAGTGATGTCACAAGGGATTTTGCGGAAAACGCATGCGGCAACCGTAGAAATCCAACACTGCTGGATCTTCAAACGCAGGTGTGTTTGCCGCACGCGTTTGTCGGACACATGGAAAGAGCTTAGTACATTCATCTAATCTGGAAAAAAAGGTTCGACAAACGCATGCGGCAACCAGACACATGTAATGGCAGCCTAAGCAGTACAAGGGTTGACTCTTTGCTTGCTAATCACTACAAAAGTCGTTTTAATTCATTTAACCCTTTAACTGCCAAATCATTCAATTTGAATTTTCACCCACTTGACGTTGTGTCTCGCTGACGCGATCCACAACTTCAAGTGAGTGAAAATTATTCAGATTTGACCAAATGGAGGTCAACTCTTTTCAAATCTTGCTGATTGATGTCACATTTTATCTTTAACATATTTAAAATGTGGTACTTCATGTGCTAATAAAAAATGAAAACCCGAATAATTACGGCACCGGCGGTCAAAGGGTTAAATAGCAGATGAATTCCTGGGAATGACGTGACTGTTTAAACATCAACATTTGTAAAGGCTTGGTCTGAAAAAAAACAAATATAAGTAATTTTCAAGCACTTGAGGTTGTGGATCGCGGTAGCGAGACACAGCCTCAAGTGGTAGAAAATTTAAATAAATGTACTCAGCAGCACAAGGGTTAAATCCAAAGCACCATGGCCTGTATACAAGAGTAGGCTGTAAAATAGGCTGAACAGTCACCACCAATCTTACAGATAATACATGACGTGTAAACTTTATCCCCCGCGGCAATTCACTTTTTGTGTCGAATACAATCTGTGGCACCGTTCTTTCATTTAACACGTCATAACAGACATAATATGTGTGTATATAATCTGATGTACTGCCTGAATTTTTTTACAAGCGTATTTATATATTTACAAAAGAGGCCCAGCCTCCTATTACTACTCGCTCATAATACACCATAGTAATGTACTGTACTTTAATGAGAGAAAGACATTAGCTGATTCCACACTGTGATATAATACTGACGTGCAAAGTCAAAAGGCATTAGCTGATATCACTTAAAATCGAAAAGTTACTGTCTATTGGCTTTACACGGCTTTTCACTGTCAATTCCTCACAGACTATATCATAACGAAATAATGAATATTTTCATCACACTTAGCAAGGTTTATTAAATATGGGCGGGGGGGGGGGGAGATTCAATGGTAGCTCGAATTTATAATCCTGGGTCTGGAGGGCATTCACAGTGCTGGTTTAAAGTTGGGCCACCGTCGCAGACGCTGGCCCAACATTGAACCAACACTCGTTTATTGGGATAGAGCTGCTCACTGATGCTAAGCTGTGGATCTCGCCAGCGCCACCCACAACTCAATGGGATACAATTAGCATGATTAGAGACATATCCTGGCAAAAACTGAATTTCTATTTTCCCATTGTTCACATTGTCCAAGAGACAGGTTGTTCGCCAGTTATTATGTTTCAAAGGTTTCAAATACAACGTGTGTTGCCATGCTGATCTACAGCTTGAATCATTGACATGTGTCTGACATACAATTCAGTTGAAACATTTTCACATTTGGATCATTTAACCACATTCGTGCTATGCTATGCCGTGCAATTAGTGCATATCTATTCCCATTAAATCAATATTTTAATATAATAAGCATCCGTACTTCAATTGTTAATAAAATATTATTATTTGAAAAATCTATGAAGAAGACTGCAGCTGGCTTTACTGTAGTATGTTATAGCTAAGTAAAAAATGATATAACCACCTGATAACATAATATCCATACTGTAAATAAGCTCATTCTCCAGCGTAACTATTCCAGTATATATCACATAGAAAATCTGTATTTCAGATATAATTACAAAGCTCATAAGCAGGGCCGTATCCAGACTAAGACAAATGGGGGACCATCCGGTAATTGGGGGGTCTGGGGGGCGCCCCCATGAAATTTAAAAAAATGAGGCATTTTCGGGATAATTCAGGGGGGTGAAGACACAAAAAAACACCCTGGATACGGCCGTGATAAGTGCAAACATTGTATAGTGGCAAAATATTAGTAAAATTACCTTCCACTCGAGCATTGATGAATGCAACTGAAGACGAAACAAATTTAACTCAGTATTAAACATTTCCGTTGGTGTCCATGGACTGATTACGTGTGCAAAGAGATAGTTGCAAAAACACTATTTTTGTCTTTATTATCATATGTTTATGTCAACTACATAACGCTCATTATTTGTCGGACGTTATTGTTTGCTGCACAATATCGAGGAATTAGTGCCTGATTCTCTGTGAACGATATGCCTACTTACATCCATTTTTCACTATTTTTATCAATGGGAACTGTCTGTTTATTTCCTGTGTATCATATTGCGTGTAGCATTGCGCACAGAACGTTAATAATCGTAATGTATTTTAGGTCTTGGTATGGCGTATCCCACCACCCAGGCACTGTTCTGGGAGGTACCATCCTGTGGATGAGGTGATTGATCCACGTACCCTGTACGAGCATCCACGGGCTGCTGGTAACCACTTCTAGTCTCCTCTTCCATAATGGCGTCATCGTCACGGTGATGACGTCTGCGGTGACGTCTGTCATGAGGACGCGCTGACTTATCAAACTTCACTCTGTCAGGACGACTTTTAAACTTGGGTCCAGATGAATTGGCATTGTTCCTGTGTTCATGAGACTCTGGAGTGTGGTGTAATTCTGCCTGTTGACTTGCATGTAATGAGGGAGCTTCTGGTGTGTCAAGGAGAAGGTCCAGACCGGCCAGAGGATTCGTCATGGGTGGCAGAGGGGCATGCTCGTTAGGGGGACCACGACTCTTAACAGTGTTCTGATCATCACGTCTCCCTTTACCGTGCTTCCATCTGCCCCGCTTCACCTTGTCTGGCTGTATGTCAGCCATTTGTACCTCATCACTAGGAGACTGGGGGTTGTTCTTGACCTCTGTTCTCTTGGTGGAGGCTGGGGAAGGAGAAGGTGATGGTGCCTCTGGTATTGGACGGGTTGGTGCAGGAGGAATGGTCGCTTCTGCTACTGGAGCACCTTTCTTGTCCTTATTGTAGATTGAATCAATTGATGAATAGATATGGTAGTCTGCACTGTTATTACTGGTTCTATTAAACGGAGTGAAATTCGTGACGTCAGATAGTTGAGTTGTATTTGATTCTGAAGCTTTGGAGGTGGCGTCCCATTTGTCAGCTGGGTTCTTGTTCTTTTTATGGCTTCTTCTTTTGCGTGTACACAGAATTATGATGACAACAACAAGGATGAGGATCAGTCCACCTGCTCCACAAACTATGTACAACCAGAGCTGCTGCTTGTCATCTGGAAAAAAAACAGCTTTGTTATTTTATTATGTTACATTAATGGGCAGCCATATAAAGAAATATCTACTTACTTTAATTAACAATGCAAGAAAAAAGTATAAATCACATGGCATGCTATTGGACTTCACACGCCAGAGTCTTGATCTTATGTTTGTAGACGTCACATTGTGACGTCTAAAGTCGATATTGGCACTGTAAGAGTGACCATATGTATAATGGCCGTAGACATGATGTTTTGAAATTGAGAAAACCCTCTGGTCTCCATGGTTTATACGAAAGTATTTTAGCGCTTTAAGAGTAAACTACAGATTGACAACGGATACCTCCAGTTTGTGTCTTTGTCGCAGCAGTGGGATTAGGCTCTACCGTCGGCGTTGTCTTTAGGGTGGTTGGCGGTGGCGTTGGTGTGGTCGCTTTGGATGTTGTTTTTGGTATTTCTGATGAATTCGTTGTTGGTGCATCTGTAGTGGTTGACGGAGTGGTCGTGAGTGTCGTCGTTGGTGTGGTCGTAGTTGTTGTAGACGGTGTTGTTGTTGTTGTTGGTGGTGTAGTTGTTGTCGGTGTTGTTGTCGGTGTTGTTGTCGGTGTTGTTGTTGTTGTTGTTGTTATCACGGTCGTGGTAGATGTAGTGGTAGGTGACACACACTCCCCGTTGTCTATTGAGATATCATCCAGGGCGATATCTCCAAACGGCTGATTTTTTCTGGAATGTGTGGCGACAAAGCGGATGTTTGTTGTTGCCGCTTGTATAGTCACTGATCCCTCTAGCCACCCGGCTATAGATAAAACAAATTATATAGTTCATAAAAATAACACATGTGAGTTATATTAGCTTAGCATAGGCTACATTATCGAACACCTGTATTCAATACCAAATTACCAGCGCTATCTTCACTTTGTACCAAATTACAATCAACGATGTAAACATATCACATAAATGTATACTTACTGAGTAACTTACTCTGACATTTTAAACAACAAATTTATTGGTGGCAGAGTTTATCGCCACGACTGTGGTATTTTGGATGCGTGGAATCAATTAGTGGCCCCGCGTATACAAAATTATTATATGGGAAAGGATAAATCATGATACATGTATACCTCAATTGAGTAATTATCAGCCAAATGAGTAAAATCCGGATAAATATAGTATCCGCAGCGCCAAAATCACTATGGATGGAAGTCTATATTTTCGTGTGCACTCACTTGACTGGCTCCTCTCTTTGCTCCATACAAATAGGAGAGCATCCGCTGTGATAACTTGTACGTCTAATTTCCCTATGTCTTCTCCAAACATGTGATACCAGAACGTGAGGCACGATATCCCTGGTAGCGTCATATTCGGCGTCAAAAAGGCGGCCTGAGCAAGGTCTACTTTCTTAACTTCAGACACCTCAACGTAGAAATAAAATCCTGAATATCAAACACAATCACTCGTAAATGAAATGAAAATAAACAAAATGAACAGCCAACTGCAATATTACTAGTAAACATAATGACAAAGATCCATAACCTCACTTAGAGAAGTATATTTTCAAATAAACTAACCTTCTGTACGAATAGTGCGTCAATGCCAACCCTTTAAGCCCTCAAGATGCATTAACCCTTTAGACCTCACGATGCATTAAAACATTTTACATCCCCGAAAACAGACTTAATTTTCCCAAAACCAAGGGTTTTAGAACGAAAATTTCCATGAAACTCTTTCACCAATACCTAACAATTTTTCACCCACTTCAAGTCACCTTCATCCACTACAAGTCGAGAATTGCGACAGCAATTCTCGGCTTGTAGTGGATGAGGATGAAAATGGTAAATTCCGGCTTGGAAGGGTTAAAGCATCATTTTACATCCCTGAAAACAATACATGGCAATTTTCTTCAATTTTTGACCGACTTTAGGACTCGACCTAGGCCTAACTTGTTTTCAATGTTCGGCTTTAGGCGCTTTAGGACTGGGTTTGATTCTATCTGTAGCTTGATCTTGATCTAGATACATGTATATATGTCATTGTTTCTGAAGTATTATTTTAATTGATCCTTGTTATATATGTAAGAGTACGTCTGAAGTGAGTGTTTGATCAAAGTATTGCGGGCACATAAGTTGCTGTGATCTCCTACTATACGGGTATAGCTGGTGTAGGCTGGCATGGGCTGGTATGGGTAGGTTATGCCATTATAACATTAAACATTATAACATTAAAAACAGCACTAGACCTTTTAATAGCGTTTCGTTTTGTACGTTGATCATTGATACCTTCGATTTCGAAATCTTGGGGGGTGTGGTCCTCTTCTGGTCCTGTTTTCTTGCTTTTGGTTGGACCCGAATGCAGCGTCCAGTTCAATTGTTTACCGTCTTCATCAGTCGCCTGTCGTATGCCACATGGGGGATCAGTTTTATGATTATCGAAATCACATTTCCACACGTTCTCCCCTGCAAAAAACAATTAGAATATCAGCATAAAATCTTACGACTAAAAACAATATTTACTACATTTTAAAAATGTAGGATGATTTTGAAGAAACTGTAGTAAACTACTTTTCTACTTTAGTCTGGCAAATGTTGTATTTATGTAGCAGCTACAGTGCTTCAAGTCTGCGATAGCAGCTAAAATGCTTTGTTCCGTACATTGAAAAAAGATGTATCATCTATTGGAAAGATCAATCTAGTTAGGACCGGCCGGAGGCCGGTACTTTTAAGTTTATTTGTCTGAGTTTGTGTCCTATTTAGGGGAAGAGGGGTGCTGTGTGTGGGAAACTGTTGACATTTCTGTACACCAGTACTTATGAACATGTCGAATATGTTTCAGGTCCTTAGGTTAAGTGAAATAATAATAATATTCACGATTATTTTTGTGGCTATAAGAGCCTGAAGTGGTCTGGTTTGAATAATGCTGGCCCAGCGTCGCAGACGGTGACCCAGCATTACATCAGCATTGGGCCAATGTATCGTGTTATCTGGTGTTTCCGGCGACAGAATTTTAAAGGTCACCAGCATAATGCAGCAGTCAGAAAAGACGGTAAAAGCACCCAATGCTGTTTCAATGACGGGCCAGCATCGAAGACTGTGGGTCAACATTAAAACAGCATTGATTGAATGACACGTGTTTGCGCAAAGTATGCAACAGACCCTGTGGTAGATTCATTAAACCAGCAATGGGCTGCAACGCTGGCCCAACATTGAACCGGAATTTGATGGGTAGGCCTACATCCTCTGTAGCAGGTACATCGTAGGCAGGTATAGAATAGATATTGGCCAGCACCGGCGAAATAATGCACGCCGAAGACATTTAAGATTCTGGCCCATGATGAAGACCAATACACTGACTTTTTGTCTATAGCACTCAAGCAGACTAAAGCCGGGCCTCGGAGATCGGGAACTCTTTTTCTAGCTACTTTTATGTTCGCATGGTAGCCAATAGCGCTTAAATATAAACCAGCACGAATTTTACTGCTGGATAAAATTGTGTGGTGCGGTGAGCCACAACAAAGTTATTTTATGTTCTAATGTAGAATACGATATTTTTCATTTTGTCATACACTATTTTCGAAGCTCGAGTGTTCAATCAATTTGTTTGTTGTTTCATAAATGTAATTTAAAAAGTTATGTGATTTTATTTCTCAATGCACTCGATACCTTTAACAAAATTGAACTGTTATTTAACATTGTGTATGGTAAATAAGCATATCCATTTTTAAATATAATGTTCCACATATTCTTATTATCTTCGAAAGCGTGTGGTAAGGCGTGATATTGACGTGGATATATATACTGTTTCAACCTTAACTCGCCCGTCATTAACGTGATCACCTAGTTACATTGAGAGAAAAGAAACAAGGATATATGTATCTGAAAAACCAAAGTAAGACCACGATTAATTAAATTAACGTAAATGAATTGACCAAGATTCTTCTCCTTCGAGAAGACAAATATGTTCATTTATATAGGCCTATAAATTGAATAATATTGTTTTCTGTACAAAATGAGAATAGCGTTAGTAAGGCATTGTCATTGGCTTCAGGCGTAGAACATTAAATACAACCTCACTCACTCACTCACTCACTCACTCACTCACTCACTCACTCACTCACTCACTCACTCACTCACTCACTCACTCACTCACCTCACTCACTCACTCACTCACTCACTCACTCACTCACTCACTCAATCACTCACTCACCCAAACTCAACCGCTCACTCACTCATTCATCCACACACCCATGGGTTCACATCCTACATGTTGTTTCCAGTGTGACGCATTGGGGCGCTGAACAGTTTCTGAACGTTATTTAGGCTGAATAGTTAAAGCTGAGTAATACAGTGTGTGAATCTCACAGCAGAATAAAGAGTACCTATAGAATGGGGTCTGAGTAGTACGTGGGGGTACCTGCTGACTTCGATGCTACTAGCCAAAGCAATTTTGGACAAAAGGTTAATTTTGTCTGAGTTTAATTGCTTACATTTATCTTACATCTTACATTTAAAAATGTATCATATATACCTATTCGACTATCATAAGCAAATGCATATTTTCAAGTGTTTAATTACATACAATTTCACATTCCACCAATGTTATCCATTAACCTAGTAACGCAATAATATCTAGACATACAAATCAGGTTATATTTTATCCACCACGCCCCGACCGCGGTTACTGTGGTACTGTTGGTCATTTTTCCGACTAATTTATGTAATTTTTGAGGTACTGAGACCCAGGTTACCGAGGTAAAAAACGCTATAAATCCCCTAAATTGTCCCTCAAAATAAAGAATTTTGCACAATGCGTAATTTATGTTCTATTCTGCTTACCACCTGCGCTTCTAATATTGTAAATGATGAAAAAATAGTCTGTAAACCACGATAAACTGTTGTTAAAAGCCGTGATTCTTTTACGAGAGGGCGGGTTATGTACATTACGTTGCTATCACGACATACCCCGGCTTGTTCAAAATGTTGTCATAGCGGGGTGATCATTGGTATAACCGAGTTATAGTCCAGGGTAATCAAGCCAAAAAGTAGTGAACATGAAGAAACTTTTGTATTGGCATTTTTGTGAGGGTACCCTAAAATAGCTAAATGATGGTTATAATTAAGCCTATAACTCACCCGGCAACGTCATAGAAGGTTTTGCAATGGTAACTGTTTGTCATCCACAAATATTTTAGATACTTGTAAAATACAAAAGAATTGAGGATATAAGTAAGACTCCAATAAAAAATAAACTCTTATAAGTTTTGGTGCGCAATATCTGGAAATCAATGTTTTGTTTGCCAGTCCCCACTAAAGGTGTTTATATTTAATATGGTGTAAAGGTAATTGCATTATGCTCAATCAGGGTGAGGGTAATTGCATCATATTTAATAGTTCTTATTCGATTGATGTAGGCTTACTGCCATGGTAGCTTCTTTGTTATTATTTACTAACCCCCATTTAACGTAGGGAGTTTTTAGGGTATAAAGATATAATTATGATTTAATCGTTATAGTAAATTACAGGAGATTTTTGCGCGATTAGAAATTATGAGATTTAAATGCTATACATAAACATTATGATTTTGTTTGATTTTACCCCTTCACTTCCAGGCCGAAGTGCATGCCAGGATCCAAGGATCCTGGTGTAACTATAGTAAATCCGACGGAAATTTCCGTCATGTATGGTTACGTAACATGACGAATGACGACGGAAATTTCCGTCATATATGGTAATGAAGGGGTTAACCCTATCAATATACTTTCAATTGTTTATGTTATGTATTTCATTTTCGCTTTTTGAGCTTGCAAATTAAAAATAGAAAATATTTTTTTGCTCAAACCGGTTCCTACAAAGCATGGATTTCCTGACAAATGAAATGAAAAAAAATGAAGGCACAATATTAATAATTTAATAATTGTATTAAATATATAATTTCAGATAAAAAATAATCGGGTTGACTTCTTCATAATGAAACATAATCAAAACAAAAAATCTGATAAACATGCAAAACGATAATACTTTAATGGATACATTTATCCGTTATTTATTTTTGTCCAATAGGAAGTTTCTGTTATCTGTGAAATAAATGAAAGGCGCATGCCATTTTCGCAGGGTTCGTGTTAGCAAGCTTATTAGAAATTAGGGTGGATGTGTACTAAATACGCCGCCCCCGCTTTAAACCCACTTTTTTGAAAATCCAGCAGACTAGATAGACGAATTCACTACTTATGTTTATATGCAGAGGCCGGACACCACCCTAAATACGCACTTTATCCACAGCTAAATGTAATGTATGACACATTTGACCATTATACCATATCTTCACTCAGTGTTTTTGTTCAGTAAACAGAGGCCATGACGATAACGATGAAAAGTTCAGTCATTGGAGGACAAAAACATACGAAGTTTTAACAAAATTACTTTAAAAGTTTTTTTCAGCCTTTTTTGAATTATTATAGTGTGTGTACTTGCCTCTCAAAAAAATTACCAAAAATTTTGTAGGGGAAAGGACCGGAAAAGCTAATTTACAAAATGGCCACCATCACCGAGTATAAAATCTTATAATCAGTGCATACTGTCTTTCCAGCATGCCATAATCAAGTTATTGGTAAGTAAAATTAAAAAAAAACGCCAAATGAGCAAATCCGTGACTTTTTTGTTGCTCACACTAGTACAATTCAAGACAGGTCGACTGCACCACAGGTTTATGCGCATATCTTCTGTACAAATGGCGGCCATATTGGATTTCAGCTCAACAAATGTAATATTTTTGGGCTAATTAAGGTATAGGTATTCTCTGATCACAAAAATAAAAATTTGGACACCAAAAAGTTATTTCTAACAAAATAAGGCAGAAAATAAGATTTACCATGTGATCTCGGCGGCCATGCTAATTTAGGCAGTCCAGTCGGTAATCTTTATCCCCATGTAAAATACATGTCCTGATGATTTTAAAACGATTGAAGTAATTTTGTTGACTAAACTATAAATTACTTTTACTGTCGGGCGTGGGCCCTGGTGCAGTCGCTAAAGCTGCCTGCTTGGGAAGTCGGAGATCGTGGGTTCGAGCCCCACTCTGGCCTTCAAGTTTCAAAGAAACGAAATGTTTCTTCCTCGCTCACTCGCAAGCATCCGTGACCGAGGGGTAGCGTGCTCAGCCTCGGACCGTCAGGGCTCGAATGTCGAATCCTGTGTTTGGAGGGCATTTCATTTCATCATTCTCAGTAGGTTATCTTGGCCCAGTTCAGCCTAGATGTGCACAAAGGTGGCCTAAGACCCCATTCAAATAAATAATTTACATCAACAAATGACGTGTATGCTATGACAACAAAGACTACAGTGCAGCTTCAACGACACCAGGATGGCATTTAGCTCTATTTGAGACGGATTTCAGTGAGACCGCATCGGCCTTCAAACTGTGCTTTAGACAGTGATTCCGTCACATTTCTGATTCTAATTTTGATTCTATGTCCATTCGGTGCATAAATAAAGTTATGGTAATTATTATGAGTTTTTACTGCTGTAAACAAATAGATCATCTACATACAAACTGTAGGAATGTTATTAACTCATCCCCCATATATCTATCTTTGACTTTCCCACATGCCATTTGCATTAAGGGATCAACCTGATCGCAAAGAAACCATAATTATATTATATAATTATATATAATTTTAATTAAGCCAAACGGCCAGTTTTTTGTAGACATTGCACACAAATTGTATGAAATACATTTGTTCAGATCCATTTGCTTAAGAGAAACATTACAAGGTTCTAACGTATGAAGTGTTGTTATTTCTAAGTTGGTCGTTGTAAAAGAAGGTGGACCAAACTGAACAGTACACGATCGCTGTATGTCCTAGTGTAATTTGAATCACATCAAATTGAGAGAAAATGTGAAAATCTCTCAAATCTTCAAAAGCTGCAGTCCTTTGTCACCGGAATATAGCTCAATGGTGATTCCGCCATATTGACACCCCGCAGTTGACTTATCAGTTAATGTGTTGGGTCCGTGGAAGGAAAAGCTCTGCACATTTAATCAGAAGAACTCGATAGGCGATTTTGTCCCAAGGAAGTTTGAGCAAATCATATTTCTGTGATCAGAAAGTGTTTCTACAAAATATATCTGATCATGACCATAGCATCTCCGAACCTGATACACTGGTTAGACGCGTATTTTGGTCACTATATTGACAGTGTATGGTATTAACACTTTTACAAATGCCCAATATGCTAATGTTGTGGCCTGGCTCTTCACAGTAATGATTTTTTTCTACGATTGGACGGGGAAGCTTGTTTTCTGATATGAACAGCGGGAGCGAACCTGTGAGCTCTGGCGTGACAGGTGCAGCGTTAAACTACTACACGAGGACCCCGCCCTCATTCAGTTTGAAGGACTAACATAATGCAATGAAATTATTTTACTACATATATAAAGAAATAGATGAGCCCTTTTATGACATGATTGCGGACAGTAAAATTAGCGTTTGCATTATATGTAAACCTTTTACAAATTACGTGACCGTATAATGTCACCAGAGGTATAACTAGCGCAAAACAGACCAACGCGATTTCGCGTTGTTTATTAAAAGCACTATGCAACGCAAATAAAATCAAAACTGTCAAATTTTAGCCGCGCGTCTCGCTGGTTATCGCCTCTCTACTACAATGGGCGGGGGGGGGGGGGTGGTGCAGTGGTTATAGCTACTTGCTTGGAATGTCGGAATCGCGGGTTCCAACACAACTCTTATATCTGGACTTCAAAATATTTCTTCCACTCTCCCTCGTAAAGATTCAATTGTGTGGGGAACCTCCGTGACTGAGAAGTAGTGTTCTCGGCCTAAAACCACCAGGGCTCGAATTTCGAAACGTGTGTCTGAAGGGCAGTGTCATCTCATACATCTAACCGTCCTCAGGAGGTTCTCTTGGCCCAGTTTATCCTATATGAGCACAAATGTGTCTTAAAACCCCATTCATTTCATTTCACTACTACAATCAGACCTTGCAACAGGGAAACGCCTCACATTTCACGTTGGTCTTACATTACACGGTTGTACAGGATTCCGCGATCCCCGCACTTTAAAGCGCGAGGATCGTCTGTAGACGTCAGAATGTGACGTCTCATGGCGTCAGGCTCTGACGTCTAAAGTCGATCCCCGCACTGAAAGAGTAAAATATTTATAACGACCGTACACCCATTCAAATAAAGCGGAAGAGCCAATTAAGGCATTTATGATGATTTCAAATTTAAATCTTGTAAGTATGTCTAGAAACATTCTTCATCGAGAGTACCTGGCGATCTCAAACATTTTCAATTTCTGGGTTAGAGGGCAGTGTCATCGTACAATGAGCAGGTGGTTCTCCTGAGCCAGCCCCAACAATGGCTGAAATAAATCGGGCTTTAGGCCACTTTTGTCCACATACAGGCTAAATTGGACCAGGGGAAACTCCTGAGGACGGTGAGATGAGTGAGATGACAGTGCCCTCCAGACACAGGGTTTGAAATTCAAACCCTGGAGGTCTGAGGCCGAGCACGCTACCTCTCAGTCATGGAGGCTCCCGACAATACTGAGTTTCAGGAGTGGATGGGGAAGGAGACCGGGAACCGAGCCCCGAACTGTGGCGTGAAGAGCAGCGGTGCTAACCACTACCATAGGGCCCCCGCCCCAACAATGGCTGAAACAGGGCCCGTATTCTCGTACAAGTTTCGATATATCGTGGGCTTCTGATTGGTCGAGATGGCCATCTCGACCAATCAGAAGCCCACGATATATCGTAACTTGTGCGATAATACGGCCCCAGAACTTGAAACTGAAGGTTTCAGCCGGACATTGCGCCCAATGAAAAATCTTGGGACTTTTCTCTGTGCGGCGATATCTAACACTTGGCCTCGATTATTCAATAGGTTGATTAGAATCAGTAACATTTCAGCTACATGATCGCATACTCAGCTCATCAGTCGCAACGTCATTTAAAAATCTTGGGTATTTGTCAGATCTTGCAATGGTTCGAGATCTGTTATCGCCATGTTGAAAAACATGATTATTTTTTCCGAGTAAAATTACCACAGCAATTCACGGCCCACACCTTTGGGGTGTAGGCTCATCCATGGCTACTCCTGGCCCAGTTTAGCCTGTATATGAACTGCAGTCAATAGTGTTATATATATGGTGTTCGTTTAAAAGAAAACGAGTCACGAATCAAAATGTCACAATCACATTTTTAGAAATAAAACATGCCCGGTATATAAACAAAAAAGGCTATCTTGACAAAAGTGGAAGTCGTCTTCTAGAGACATCGAAAAGTGGGATGAATACAAAAATATAAATCGAAAAGAATTAAAAAAAAATAAATGAAGTAATGCCACAACAAACAAATGAAAGAATAAAAGAAGAAATCGAAGAATACATTTAAAAAGAATGGAGAAAGTAAGGCACGCATGAATAAATGTAGCTTTAGATTATTTTTACTTTTTTTTTCACTTTGTGGCCAGCCCTATATTGAGGAGCCCAGAGTACTCTATCCTACCCCTTTCGAAATAATTTAAAATTTTTCTGCAACTGGATTTCTGGGATCAATTTGTACGTTTTAGTGATAACATGTCAGTAGCGCTAGTTTTCACATGGAATAATCATTGCCAAATAAAGAACGTACTAAAAATCGCAACGGTAAATTTATTTGTTAATTTAAAAAAGTGAATAATTAATCATGCTTCTAATATAGAAAACAATCATCCTATCGAAAACATTAACCCTTACAACGCTGAAATATTTTTGCATAAACCATAGAGACCAAAGGTTTTTCCAATTTGGAGTCATCATAAATGTCTTAGTTAGCTTTTTCTGCTTCATTTGAATACATATGTTATGGGTCTACGGCCATCATGAATATTTTACTTACTTTATATATCAGAATCTGACGTCTATAGACGTCAGATTCTGATGGCTAAAGTCGGTCCCCTTGCTGAAAGGGTGAACAGTTGAACAGACTAATTTAAAAAAAAATTAAATATGGGCCGGTAAGGATATCACAGAAGAACAATGTGTTTTAAGATAAAAAAAAATAGATTTTACCCGTAAATGCGCTATGCACGTTTATACACGTTTAAATTGTATCCACTTAAGACGGTATCTTGCTAAGGCGACTCACAATTTGAATCAATTATATTTTAAATCAATCATATTTAAAAGCTCATCAAATTTTGTTGGAGAAATAGCCACTTCATTTTCTGTCTTTTCGTCTTTGGCGATACAATAATTTTGATAGAATATTCAGAATTTACCAAATTTACAAGTAGTATCTTCTATGCACACAGCGAACCACTATTAAAAATGTTAGACGTATAACAAATTCAAGACATACACAAAAAATGTTTAAAATAGAATCTGGTCGAGCTCCAGTCATAATTAGGTTTCTTGGTACCAAAACAAAGATAAACATCTTAGCAAAAAATCTAGAGGGGGATACCTTTGTCAAAATTTTCCGAAAAGAGTAAACCGGGGTAAAATGTTTCGCCATTACCGAATATTACATTTCGTTTCATTGTTTAGCCAATATTACAGATATCTCCACATATGAGGTGTCTATAACTGGGACAAAATGTCCCGCCATTACCGAAAATAGTATTTTGCATCATATTTCGGCCAATATGACGGATATCTTCACACATGAAGTGTCTATACCCAGGTTTTGATGGTCAAATATCAGTTTAAAAACAGTTTTAGATTGATCAGGTGACTCCTTGCTGCCATTACCTGATGCTCCGTGTTTTTTATTGTCAAACATTTAGTCGCAGCCGCCGTTTAGGTGATCTGATTCCATTTTAACGTCTTCAGTTAATAGTTGCATAGATGGCAGATCTTCTAAGACATTGCAGTATGTATGATACAATATTATGTTGAACAACACCAGATTTTTCAGTGTATCTCCGCTTATTCATGTATTCACTTCAATTATAATGATATAACTATATGGGAATATAACTTAATGATGTGGCATTATAATGTCAGAATAAAAAAAATTAATTGCAGTATGTGACATCATAATGTCAAAATATTGCATCATCATGTGACAATATGTGAGTTTAGTATCATCATATGTTTGTGTCCAGTTATATCCTTATGATGGCAGGGTGCTTTGAGGTTTTTGGTTGTCAAACATTTCCCATCCTCAGTCGGCAGCTGTCGTTTAGTTGACCTGCTTCTACTATAACGTGTTCCATGGTAATATTGTTATAGGTAGCAGATGTTCTAATGCAGTGTAATATATAACTATGATAATAATATTTTGTTCGAAAACCCGTTGGTATTGTTGTCTAGTGTATTATTCACTTCAGAATACTGGCCTTGGTGATTGCTCTCCGAAGTGTGGGCTCGCACAATCAATTATTGCTTCAAATAGTTTATGGAACACGAAGATAAATGGGCATTACAGACACGTGTTCATTCTTTTCAAACATGATATGTTATGACGTCCTAAGATAAAAGTAAGGTGGGTAGACCACACACCATGTCCTCACTTAAATGCAGATGTGGTTGATATAAGCTTGGCTATTTCATTTTTTCGCTTCTTATTGTGACGATTGGTCCATGGTTTAGCATGTATATTTTAATCATTTTAGATTCAGTTTGGGTAATTACAATTTCGGCGAATAGTTTAGTAGATAAGGTAACCTATTGTGCATTTTATGATTAAAGCATGAAATTTCTACCACTTGTAGAACATATCCTAAGGGTCATTTTTAGATGTGGAGGTAAACTGGATTTGACCTCTGATGACCTCTAGAGGTCATTGACCTCAAAAGGTCAAAATATTCACTGGCAAAGCCAAAAAGTAGTGAAAATTGTATATTACAATGTCTATGATTTGTTTCTGTGGCCCAAACGTGTGTCAACTACTCGACGAGACTGTTCTGAAACATAAACATAACACCAAGGTCATGTCAAGGTCACACTTAGGTCATTTAAAGGTCAAACTGGCAAAAATAGTTAAAATGTCCACTTTTTTGATCAATTTCCACACTGTGGTTGTGGAATCATTTATTACAAAGGACTGGTTTTGACATATTCTTCGTCCTGTGTATTTTCCACACACATTTAAGGACATTAGGGGCAGTATCAACCTTTGGGAAGGAGGATATCTTCCACTTATTACGCTCCATCCTCAATATTCAGTTGAGCGGCCAAATTACAATTATGCAGCATTGTTAAAGATTAGTTTGGGCTCCCATAGCTGAATAATTATTGATAAATAATTGGGTTTATGAAGTTTGACATAGAGTGGTGTTGTGTTTTACTGGAGTACCATCCGAAAGCAATTTGAAGGTCATGTCAAGGTCATTTCAAGGTCAAACTGGCAAAAACTGTTACCATGATCACATGTCTTCTTCAGAGTTGTTCCAATTTTTTTTTCAAACGTGTCTTAACTTAGAGGAGCCTGAGCTCCAGTCAGGTGGTTGCACATGTATACAATTGTTCTAGAATCACATCTATCTACATCAACCTACCTTTATGCAGGTGAGCCATATCTGATAATTTAAAGACAGCTCTGTTTTATTATCGTAATTTCCCTTAATGTAATTGGTTTTAGGCCTATTGGTTATACATTTACTAGCATCCATGTAGCAATCATGTCTCCTTCAATAAGTTTTGTCAACAAAGCAGTGGCTTCTAATTCGGGACCACATCATTATCTATAGGCATAGATGCATACTGTAAGCCATGTGAGCCATGGGTATGGCGTTAATGCCATCATCTTTATCTAGTCTCTTTAGTCTAATGTTCCAGGTAGCTGGACGTTGTTAGAATACCACATAAATTTAGAGAAAATGACAGCATACTGATTATAACTGTTCGATTAGAACATTAAATTATATATATATTCTTAGCGTGACCCTAATATCCAAATAAAAGTGGTGAGCCGGTTTTTATCCCACGTCCGTGGGGGAAAGCGGATTTTATTCGCGCCGGGATCTATCAAGCGTGAGGCATCAGGCGGTACTTATTTTTTGTGGGTGCAATAAAAAGTAGCGGTCATTTTTTTGAAATTTTAAATCACATTCTCAACAACTTCGGGATGTGCAAGTGAGTTATTAAACATGCTACCAAAATATCTTCCAGAGTTCAAAATCACATTTTTTTGTAAGCGCAAAAACTCAAAACCTTAATAAAAAATTATCCAAATTTCTCTGAAATTTAAAATCAACTTTATAATTTATTGTGGCTGCAAAAACTCAAACTTTGTAAGAAATTAGGCAAATTTTCCACTCAAATTCTCCACGATATGGAGATCTGCAGGTTATTTTTTAAACATACAGGATACTTGAATTAATTTCCAGACTACATCAAATTTTTAGAAAGCTCGGCAAAATATCGATGTCATGACTGCCAAATTTTCTCGTTAAATTAAGACCCTGTCACCATGATATAGAAAAAAACGATTATTCCATCGTTCTGTATTCAATTCATACTGAATTGACTGCATTATTTTCTATTAGGACATGGCGTTTTTCCTCCACTTGTCGGCAACAATTGTATTATTACTAGACTAAACCGTTCATAGCCATCAAATAGGATATATAATATTAACTACTTTGCACATATATTATTCCGTTATAACGGTCTAGTATTTCGTTATAACGATATATTATTTCGCTATAACGGTTTACTAATCCGTTATAACGATCTAATGTTCCGTTAAAATCGTCTAGTATTTCGTTATAACGGTCTAGTACTTTGTTATACTGACATACTAATACATCATAGCAGTCTACTGTTCCGTTATAACGGTCTAGTATTTCGTGATAACGGTACATTATTTCGCTATAACGGTCTAATCATCCATTAAAACGGTCTACTAATCCGCTATAACGGTCCACTATTGCACTATAGCGTTCTATATTTCTGTTATAACCGGCTAGTATTTTGTTACAACGGAATACTATTTCGCTATAACGGTATACTAATCCGCTATAACGGTATATTATCGTTTTATAACGGTCCAGTATTTCGTTATAACGGTCTACTATTTTGCTATAAACCGTTATAGCGAAATAGTAGACCGTTATAACGAAATACTAGACCGTTATCAAGGTCATAACTAAATACTAGTCCGCTATAATGACCTACAAGATCATAATCACGGAATAATAGACAGCTATAACGTCTAGACATTATACAAAATTGGTAGACCGTTATAACGAAATACTAGACCGTTATAACGGATTAGAAAATAAATCCACTTCCGTAGATAACCGTGCTTTGGCTGATAAACATTATTCTCTTTGAATTATCCATTCCTGTCCTGTTATCTGGGCGGATGCTCTTATCCTTGAGAATTTATAACTGTCTACTATTTCGCTATAGGCCTAACGGTCTATTAATCAGTTATAACGGATTAGTAGACCGTTATAACAAAATACTACACCGTTATAACAAATTGGTAGACTGCTATAACGGATTAGTAGACTTCTCTACCGAAATACGAGACCGTTATAACGAAATACGATACCGTTTTAACGGATTAGTAGACCGTTATAGCAGATTAGTAGACTGTTATAACGGTTTAGTGGGTATAACGGATTAGTAGACCGTTATAACGGATTAGTAGGCCGTTGTAACGGGATAGTAGACAGTTATACCGGATTAGTAGGCAGTTATAACGAAATACTAAACAGTTATAACGAGATACTAGAACAATATAGCGAAATAGTAGACCGTTATACCGGAAGACTTAACCGTCATAACGAAATACCACACCACTATAACGAGATAGTAGACCGTTATAACGAAATACTATACCGTTATAACGGATAGTAGACCGTTATAACGGAAGACTTGACCGTTATAACGAAATAGTTGACCTCTATAACAGATTAGTAGACCGTTATAACGGATGCGTTAACCGTTATAACGGATGCGTAAACCGTTATAATGTATTATAGACCGATATAACGTGATACTAGACCGTCATAACGAAATACTAGACCGTTATAACGTGATAGTGAGCCGTTATAATGAAATACTATACCGTTATAATGGAATAGTAGACTGTTATAACGGAAGACTTGACTGTCATAACGAAATACTAGATCGCTATAACGGGATAGTAGACCGTTAAAACGAAATACTAGACCGCTATAACGGAATAGTATACCGCTATAACGAAATACTAGACCGTTATAACGGAATAGTAGACCGTTATAGCCTTCAAAACAGAATAATATACCGTTACAACGGGATAGTAAACCGTTATAACGAAATAGGAGACCGCTATAACAAGATACTAGACCGTTATATCGGAATAGTAGACCGTTATATCACAAAACGTGGCCGTCATAACGGAATAGTAGACCTCTTTAATGGATTAATAAACCTTTATAACGGATTAGTAGACCGTTATAACGAATTAGTAGACCGTTATAACGTGATACTAGACCGTCATAACGAACTACTAGACCGTTATAACGGGATAGTAGACCGTTATAACGAAATATTATATCGTTATAACGGAATAGTACACCGTCATAACGAACTACTAGACCGTTATAACGGGATAGTAGACCGTTATAACGAAATATTATATCGTTATAACGGAATAGTACACCGTCATAACAAAAGACTAGACCGTTATAACGGATTAGTACACCGTTATAACGGATTAGTAGACCGTTATAACGGATTAGTAGATGTTATAAGGGATTGAAAAAAAATCTCATTGTCATAAAAAAAAATCTTATTGTCATAAAAATATTTTGTTTTAGCTGACATAGTTCTTTTCCTTTGAATTACCCACGCCTGTATTGATATCTGGGCGTAGGTATAACTCTCATCCTTGAAAGTAATAATAATAATAAAAATGGCTGCCAAGAAATCGCCGAAATTATTATGCTTTTGCTAATTCTTCTTATTAAAAGTTCCTCTCTCATAGCATTACACGCCGTGATAATTGCTTAATGGCACATCATTACGCATAGAAGACAATCAGCAGTAATAATATACTTTTTAAAATATATATTTCCAAACTAAATTTTCGTGAAATAAATAATTGTCTGATGTTGGATATAAATGTTCAAATTTGAAATAAATAATTATTTAAGCTTATGAGCAACATCATTTAATAATCCTAAAAAATCAAGCCTCATTTATCTGGCATCATTAAATGACCTTTAAATTTGTGAAGCCTCGCTTTGCTTGGATCGTTTGCCTCCAGATGAAGGCTAGGCTTAGTTTAGGAGAAAAATATACAAGGAAGTGAAGTAAATATATCTCCACACACAAACTGAAATAATTATATTGCTCGAGTGTGAAAAATATACCCCCCCCCCCCTCTCACACATAGGCGGATATGCTAGCGAATGTTATGAATGAAAATATTTGAAATTCGCTCAAAATTCGCAACACTCGCCTTGTATTTGTAAGCGTTGGTAACAAATTCGCGAAATAGATACATATTGGTTTAAATGTGTGGTGTAGCCCTAGTCACGATACCACGAAAACATACTAGTATTGAACTATAACAATGGGAATAACATCATATCGCTGTATATTTTAAAATTCTGATTAACGTTGCCTCTCACTCTTGCATAAACCAATCGATGTACAAGACGGCTACAGTTGACATACAAAGATGGCGCCCTTCGGCTTCTTGAGATTGGGCTTCCAATGTCAAGTTAAGGTCATTTCAAGGGTGTGTCTTTTCATATCGATGTCAATGACACCTAGAGGTCACTAGGGGTCAAATCTAGCTTACCTCACAATTTAAAATAAAGATCAGGATATGTGCTAATAATGTTAGAAGTTTCATGCTTTAATTATGAAATGCACAATTGTTTCATTATTGGAGCTTAAACATTACACTATGTATTTTGCCGAACTTTCTGAAAAAAATGATGCAGCCTAGAAATTAATTCTGGTATCCGGTATGAAAGTAAAAATACCTTTTTTTAGTGATTTTTGACAGTTTGACCTTGAAATGACCTTGCTATGACCTTAACGGGTTTTTTTCGACGGTACCCCAGTAAAGCATAATCCCAACCCATGTCAGACTTCATAGCCCATTTATGTATCAATGGTTTGCCATGGGAGCCCAAACTGATATTTAACAGCTGCTGCACACTGTAATTTTGCTCAACCAATTAAACATTGAGGAAGGGGTGTAGTCAGGGGAATACTAAGGGTGTATTTCCCCTTCTAAGTTAGATACTGCCCTCAATTTCCTAAAATGTACATGGAAACTATATCTGACCAATAATGTGTCAAAACCAATCCTTTGTAAAAGATGACTGCACCACTAGTATTGTTTCAATTGATTAAAAGTGGATATTTTTGCTGTTTGTTGCCATTTTGACCTCCAAATGACCCTAAAGAAACCTTGACATGACCTTGGTGTTATGTTTATGATTAACATCAGTCTCTTAGAGTATTTGGCACATTTCTGGATTACAAAAAACATCTTATAGATAGTGTAATACACAATTTTCACCACTTTTTAGCTTCGCAATTGGATATTTTGACCTCTCGAGGTCAATGACCTCTAGAGGTCACCAGGGGTCAAATCTAACTTACCTCCACATCTTAAAATAAACCCCAGGATATGTACTAATAATGGTGGCAGTTTCATGCTTTAATCATAAAATGCACAATGGTTTCATTATGGGAGCTTAACCACTACACTAGAAGTATCTCTTTTTGCCATGAGACTTTATGGAATTTTAGTTTGGTATATATAGATGTACAAGCCATCTACTTTGTTAACTTTCAGCCAAGATCGACATTGGCCTACCGTACATGAGAAGATAAGACAGGTCCATCAAATATTTTCCTCCGTTCAAACAAACATTGGCGGATTGAGACATGAGAGTAGGTGAGATCTTGTTCCCAGGTGGAGTGTAGCCATATCAGATTGAAACGGTAAATTAATGGGCATGTACAAATGGCGCTTAACGCCACGTTTTGTCAGTGAAGGCCATTCAAAGTCACACAAAATATTCCACTGTCCTCATGTTGAATAATATGCTTACTTGGAAGACGTTATAATGAAATCAGATCAACTAAAAGGCGGCTGCGACTAAATATTTGACAACCAAAAAACACGGAGCATCAGGTAATGGCAGCAAGAAGTCACCTGATCAATATCAATCTATAACTGGCTTTAAAATAACATTCAACCATCAAAACCTGGATATAGACACCTCATACGTGCAGATGTCTGTAATATCGGCCGAGATATGTCGCAAAATAGAATTTTCGGTAATGGCGGGTCATTTTGTCCCAGTATACCCTTTTTGGACAATTCTGTCAAAGGTACCCTCCTATAACCGGCTTTATAGCGTTATTTGACCATCAAAACCTGGATTTAGACACTTCATATGTGCAGATATCACTGATAATGGCCGATATATGATACAAAAAAATAATTTTCGTTAATGGCGGAACATTTTGCCCCGGTTCACCAATTTCGGATCTTTTTGATGAAGGTACCCCCCTCTAGATTTTTAACTAAGATGTTTATCTTTGTTTTGGTACCAAGAAACCTAATTATGAGTAAAGTTCAACGGAAAATTATTTTTGATCATTCATCCCACAGACTAACATTACAACAATTCAAATTTATCTACTAATTAAAACACGATAATTTACCTCACTATTTTAATTCAATAACAATCGCGATACACACTTATACAACACACGCCAGAAAAAACGATTTAATAATTCCCAACATACAGCACGAATTCACCAGGAATGGTATACGCAGCCAAATTTATGTTTTACTTAATAGTAACCCTGAAATAATATTTTTTTTAAATAATACCCATAGTCTGAAAGGATTTTCCACTCACATTAAAAACTATTTGATTGGTGAGTAGGCCTATACATGCACCAAGCACAGTTGCTATACATGTAATCGACCTTAACTCAGCATGGTTTAACTCTTGTAAATTCATTGCAATGTCAACGTTTTCATTTTACATCGCTCGTCTTATAGTATACGTTTGTCATTATCAATTTCGCCTAGTTTCCGTTATTTATATATGTCATTATATATATATATATCGTTTTTCCTCCGGAACCGTTGAGATGAGTGCACTCTACATCAAAGGTGGCACTTACGTTAGCGGCACACGTATGCCATAGTAAGGGCCTCCTGACTGTTGTATTCATTGCTGAAAATGTTGTAACATATATATTTTCTATTCATGTGAAATAAATAATTCTGTGTCTGTGTCAGTTATCATATATGAGATTTTATGGAACAAAATGATGCTATTAGTTGTCAGTAGAATGTCATGCGTTTTCATTAGTCAGCATTTCGTTTAAATCAAAGTAATACTTTTGATGAATCTTGAACTTTTCTGCAGCATTTTCTGCTTGCTTTTATGTATATTCCCGTTTTCTATGTGATTGCGGAATCTGGTGACACGTGTTACGAATCAACTGCAAACCAGGACACATTTCGCGACATCCATTGATAGTTATAAACTATTGCTACAAAATAACCTTCGTTTTCAGCAGTTTGTTGTTTTCTGCTGAGTTACAATGGGAACAATTGCATTGCAAAAACATTGTTTCACATAATAATAATCGTATAAAAGCAGAGAAACCTTTCTAATTTATATCTTCATGTGCAGCCATTTTCTTTTAAAACTGTTAACTAAATAATCTGCTATGAATCATTTGACCCTTGTCATGCTTTATTTGGAGCTTTGATTTAGTGTTTATTTTGTATTACTTATTTTGTATGAGATTAGATAAAATTGCATTGTTCAAACTTACATATAAATATCCAATATCATGTTATATTGTATCGTATGTGTTGAGACCATGGAAGAAACATGGCGAATCATTGAACCTTGAATTTCCTGAGAAGAGTAAAAATAACACATTTTTATTAATTTTACATTGAGACCATATTTTACTTTACTAGTTTTCTCACATGTTTAAACAGTATAGGCCTACACCACCCACTTGGATATAGCCCTGAACACAAGGCTATTCCGCCCGAGCTACATAGCTCGGGCGGAATAGCCTTGTATTCAGGGCTAACTTGGATAGTGCTGTGCATATCAACATGGTCAATGGATTATTGACATTATATTTCATTTATATATAAACACATATTCTACCAGACTTATCTGTATTACATACCTACTTTGATTTGCAAATATGAACAAAACAAAAAAAGAGTATGTCTACCGACAATGCGTAAATGAAGAAATACAAGCAGAAATTCATAGTCTTCCATTGACTGGAATTGATAGACAAGAGGGCAATAAGATAAACCATCAACATGATGCCAGATATATTCGCTATAATACACTTGCATGTTATCATACCTGCTGTAGAATTCCTGTTGGATATAGCGGCTCCAACGTTATCATTGTGTTTTTTCAAAGATGTGTACATCATTAAAAATGCCAAAATGTAAATGAATATAGAAGTATTACCCACAACAAATATAATTACATGCAGCATATTAAAATTGAATTGCATGTCACACCATCCTATTGAGCAAAGTTTGTCAAAAATAGGTCGGCTTTGCCGTTGAAATGTTAAAATAATATATATCAGATATGTTATTGTAGCAAAACCCCAGAGGCCGCCTGATGCCAGGGGTATCCAATTAAACCAAGTGCACTGATGTCTAAAAGGGTACATGACTTTCAACGTGATTAGACCTGTTAGACTGGATCTAAATAAAGTAATTGTTTGAGCTGAAATAAAAAGACAAGCATTTAATATAATGCACGATCTGCTGCTTTTAAAATATAACAGGTTCACTTTAGCTATGTCAAATACAGAGAGTGAAGCTAGATATAGCGAAATTAAAAGGATATTTATAAATTGATTCATCAGCATAATCGAATAATGTTTTTTGTTTGCTCCAATCTTGACGCTCAATTTTAATTGTACAGTCTGTTTTAACATCAAAATTAAAGAAATACACAGCGAAAAGAAAGATAAACAATACAAAGCAAACTTTGTACTAAATGTCTGAAGAATGCCATAACATACTAGGTATGTTTCTGATGATAAGCATTCAGTATGTTTTGAAAGCATGCAACATAATTGGGAATCTGTTACTTTTATCACAAGGTGAAAATCAACATCGTGATCTATCTGAAGAGTCAAGTCAGGAATATAGTATATGAATTGCAAGTCAATAAAGGCCAAATTATCAGCTATTTTGATTGTAATATCTTTCAAATTATTTCCAAATAAAAATAATAGAGTGAGGTGTTTTAGGGGTAAGAAATGTCCATGCCTTAAACTGTGTAGAAAATTAAACGATAAATCTAGGAAAACGACTCTACGAAATGCATGGTATTTAAAAAAATGAATATTGGTCAGTAGATTTTTGCTTAGATCAGCAATAATAATAAAGAAATGCGATATGTTATAATTACCATGCAAATTCGTTATATTGCTGAGTTTACAATTTGATATGTTTAAAAGGAGTAAGCCTATTATTTTTAGCTCGTCTGAAATCAACACGTCAAGAGTTCCCTTAATGATTAAGGCTTTACTGTACATTACTTCACCATTCCGTATTATCTGACCAGCATAGTTTGCGTACATGTAACATGTGATTACATAACCTGTACATTCACAATTAGCAGGACATGTATTACAATCCAGCTCGTCATCCATTGAATAAAAACAATCAACATGGTTATCACATATATGTTCTGTCGATATACACCTCTTCTCTCCACGACATTTTAAATACCCAGGACAATTAAATTGCGAGCAGAAGAGTTCATCTTCCCCTAGTATACACTCGGGTGTGTTATCACAAACAAACGAAAGCCGAATACAAACATAGTCACTACATTTAAACATACCGGGACAAGCTACAAAACCACACACAACTCGACATCGTGGCGAGTTGCATCGTCGCTTGATATGGGATTTGAGCAGACAAATATCTTGGAATTTGGTATACAACGTCTGCTTTGTTTCTTGAAATTTCGTGTCGATTATAACTTTACTGCTTATTTGCTCCGGACATGTTTTTATTGGTTGATATTTCCACTCATACACAAACAGATTAGTCAAGTCTAAAGATGTATAATGGACTGATTGTTGGTGTATCGATGATACATTGAATAGCCTTTTGGTTATAGGAATGTCCACCTTATGAGAGTATGCCATACAAACGTCTTTTTCATGCACAATTGTATCATTGAAGTATAAACCATCACAAATCGCATGTACATATATTTGTCTCGTGATATCCATATCACAATCGCTACGTGGCAGGCAAGGTACGTTTACAAACTGATCTTCCGATGTGGTACTTACATTATAAATACACATGTCTTCATCACTGTTGTCAAAACAATCAGCAACATGATCACACTTATAAATGAACAATATGCAAAATTGATCACGACATTCAAAATGATCGTTCTCACATGTGATTATAAGACTTTCAGCAGGTTTCTCACATATTATACCTGATACCTTAATCTTTTCAGAACAAGACCTGCACTTCATGCCAAACTCAGGATAGTAATTATCAGATGCATAGCTAGCTCTACACTCAGCTATCAGTGAGTGTCACAGTCACCCACTGAGATTTTGTGTGGCACTTACACATATCCAACACCATGGGTCTCTGTCGTCTGTTACGTCACCGTCTGCCAACCAGCAGCCAGCAGTTCATAAATGAGCCAGCAGCGGTGAGGTAGATCGTGATTGGCCAGTTGTGTTTAAATGCACACCTGCCCATCCGCTGCCAGCACATGGGAATTTGTGCACGCAGTGCTCGTCATACAAACCTGAGGGTATCCATGAGTGTTCCACTTTCAATTTTATATTTATTGATAATTAATTTAATGGAGTTTTTAAAAGTATGAGCTAAGCACAATTTTTACTACATACGGTATATATCAGTGTATATTCAGCCTAGATATTTTATCTCATTTTCAGAAGCGTCAATGGTAATAACATGAATCGAGTTATTTTTGCACTCTGTGAGGCCATCATTCTGAAAGAAGCGGGCTTTTTCCCACGCACCTAGATGCGGCAGTACAGAGAGTGGCTGTGAAATCTCTGTCCCCTGGTGGTTAATATTAGCTGATATGGGGAAGATGACCAGTGTCTGAAGTAGAGATAGAGACACTGGTGACACGAGTGAAAGCTAGCTCCTATACCTGTATGTTCCACAATAGCACACGTACGTTTAAAATCTGCAAAATATATCATGCTGTCTCTATCTTGAGACGTTGCTAAATTAACCGTATAGAGATGATCTGGTAACATAGATGCCACGTGAGACTTGTCAAGCAGCCTTCCAAAAAGCAAGTCATGAATAGTAGTGACTGGCATATTTGAAATTAAATTGATAAAGTTTTTTTTCAAAGAAACGTGTGGCATTGAAATATATGTCACGGAAAGGTGTCGCATTGCATATACTATGTGATGCTTTAAGTGTCTGTTTTTGTCCGTTACGTTAAGACGATCATATACATTGACAGTGAATAGTGAAGCATTGTGCAAAGAACATACATGCTGACTATCATAGTAAGATAATGCACGGTCATCACTGTCGAACACCACCAAACACTTTTCTGTATTTCGTAGCAATAACCAGTCATCATTACATTTCACTTTCCATTTGTGTAGTATTGGTGTATAAATTACTCTATAGACGGGTTGACAGAAATATGCTGCATGGAGTTTTTCGTCACAAGGAATTGTCATCCATGGATATTTGTCTAAAATGGCATCCATTATTGAGGCAGTACAATTACGGTATTTTGAATATAACGGTTGTGTTTGAGTTTCGTTACGTTTTAATAGTTGTGGCATTCTCACATAATCGCCTTTTGTAAATACATGTGATGTGCGCTGAACAAAATAAACTTTCGCGGGGTCATACCATACAGTCTCCAGAAGAGGTTTTCCATCTGCCCAATGAGTAAAATTCCCCTACAATGTGAAGAAAATAGTCATTGTTAGATTTATTGGCCGGGTAAGTACGCTTAAAGCTGCATAACTATTTTGTTTATTTCGATAAAAATAACCTAAAAAGTACAAGAAAATCATTCATATTTTCATAAAGGCCTTACAAATGCACAAAAACTGGGTAAATGTAGCGGGATTCGTTCACCATGCGATACACCATCAAGTATTATGAAGTAGTGAATAGGTTTGTGTACAATATGTAGCCTATGTAATAGTGGTAAGGTTATGGGCCAATGTAATATTACATTGGACAACGGACAACACCAAAGCGCCTTAATAGCAAACACTAGACGTCGAACTAAACCGGCATAATGTTGGACCAGTACCGCAGGCGTTTTGCCGACATTGGTCTACCATTGGATCAATGCCTCGTATAGCTGAGATACAAAGCCCTCATAACCAGCAGTAGACGGCCTGAAACTAGGTCAAAGAAACTGTTGGCAATCGGTCAGGCCCTACAGTAAAGTCTGATGTTTTAAATATTTTTTTATTTTACCGCTTAGCGCGATTTATGTCATTGTTGATGATTTACGATAAAATAAAATCAAGTCTGATATTGTCTAGTAGAATTTTTGACTATATTTTCAAATGCCCATGAGATACGGAATGAAAAAATGCAAATGTTTTTCAAGAAAATCACGAAAATCAAAAGAGCGGAAAAAATTTATTTACATCACTAAATATGTTGCTAATTCCGACCACGGACTGGGGAGAAATAAAATGAAATGAATCGGGCTTTAGGCCACCTTTGTGCACATATAGGCTAAACTGGGCCAGGAGAACCTCCTGAGGAGGGTGAGATGATTGAGATGACACTGTCCTCCAGACACAGGATTCGAAATTCGAGCCCTGGCGGTCTGAGGCCGAGCACGCTACCACTCGGTCACGGAGGCTCCTCACAATACTAACTTTCACACGTGGATGGGGAAGAAACATTTTTGTTTCTTTCAAACCGCCGAGACCGGGAACCGAACCCCGAACTCTGGCGTGAAAGGCAGCGGTGCTAACCACTACCTTAGGGCCCCCGCCCGTGTGTGCAGGTTTGTGTACAATATGTAGCCTATGTAATTGTGGTAAGGTTATGGGCCAATGTAATATTACATTGGACAACGGACAACACCAAAGCGCATAATGTTGGACCAGTACCGCATAAGTGTTGCCGACATTAGTGTACCATTGGATCAATGCCTCGTGCTATCCGAGATACAAAGCCCTCATAACCAGCAATAGACGTCCTGAGACTAGGTCAAAGAAACTGTTGGAAATCGGTCAGGCCCTACAGTATAGTCTGATGTTTTAAATATTATTTTATTTTACCGCATAGCGCGATTTATGTCATTGTATGTGATGATTTACGATAAAATAAAATAAAGTCTGATATTGCCTAGTAGCATTTTGACTATATTTTGAAATGCCCATGAGATACGGAATGAAAAAATGCAAATGTTTTTCAAGAAAATCACGAAAATCAAAAGAGCGAGAAAGATTATTTACATCACTGAATTTGTTGCTAATTCCGACGACAATACTGTTTGCACGATTTTGCACATAAGCAGGACTCCCAACTAAATAGCTCAGTTTTAATCACTGTGTGGCGTGTTGTAATAGAAAAGAGTGTGACAGGACTCCCAACTAAATAGTTCAGTTTTAATCACTGTGTGGCGTGTTGTAATAGAAAAGAGTGTGACAGGACTCCCAACTAAATAGTTCAGCTTTTAGTCACTGTGTGGCGTGTTGCTATTGGGAAAGGTGTATTTCCCACGGACTGGGGAGAGCGTCTTAATGGTCGGCGAAATGCTCAGATGCTGGCCCACACTTAAACGCACCATACAAAAATAGCGTCCTATTTTTCAAGTGAATGACATTCTCCATACCTGTACCGAAATTAAACATGACATTATATGCATATATCACCCATATCACACAAAGTAATAACTCCTAGATATGTCTAAATGACATGAGATACTACACTTTTTACTGTGAATTTTTTTATCTATGATCACTTAAAAAATAAGAATAAAATCAAAAGTATTCCACTCTTTTCTCAATGAGGATCGTTATCTGCTGCTTGGTACTTTTAATGTCCTGATTATACAGTGTGTCTTACTCATTCTGTCATATAGCAGGGGATTCCGTAGCGCACAACCTGCTATAATGCCAGGGTGGTCTTACTCCGCTGTGAACAGGTCTGTTTTGGTGGGGCAGCAATATTTAAAAACAAAAAAACTTTAATTCTTAATAACTCACTAACCAGGGGAGTATAAAACACCATTCTCCATGGATTAATCTTTTGAATGAAATAAAGAAAACAGTTATGTAGCTTTAATATGAGCTTGGTCCTAGTATGAGCATAGGCCATATGCAGTACCGTTGATATCAATAACAGTGACCCACACGTAATTAAAACAATGGTATGCTGTTTTGAAAGGAATATAATTTTACAAAAGGCACGTCAAATAAATGATGATAAAAAAACAAATTATCTTGTATGTTAAAAGTGATGACAATTATAACCATCATAGACTTTAACTAATTCAGTTAAGCGACGCAGGCCCTGCTGCTGATAAATAACTTGACACAAACCTTCTTGTTTTTTGATAGTCCTAGAAACATCAATTCACGAAAATCCTCTCCCATACTGTAGTGGAGCGCTCTAATATCTAAGGATATCAACGTGTCAAGCTGTAGCAACGTCTTATTGAGTGACTCACAGTGTGCCTGAGCTTCTTCCCAAGACGATTTTCTTTTGAAAAGAAAAAAATAGTTTTAAAATTAAATATATCTAAGCGCAATATGTGGATGTATAAAACTGCCTTTATGTATTATTGGGTCATTCTTTTGTATCACCCTAAATATTGGGTCTTCTTTAAAACACCGTAATTTAGACACATTTAAAAAGTACTTGTAGGATAGCATATTCACGGTCGGTGGTCGACGATGGTGCCAAAAGGTAGTTTTCCGTCTTTTAGGTTTTTTCAATCTTAGCTAAAAGACGGGGTATGTAAAATACCCAATAATTATTATTGGGCTAGCTAAAACCCAAATAATACGGTGTTTTTAAATATATATAGACCTACGTTATTATTGTGTCTTTCTTTAAGTGCAAGAGCATTAGGATTGAATCTGGAATAAAATTGCAGAAAGCTGATTTTTTTAGGAATGATGCATGGACATCTCCCCAGACGAATTCCGAAGAGGCCTCAAAAATCCCCCTCGTGCATTTTTTTTAATTCAAGATGGCCGCCACCATGTAACGCCATTTTCGAAAAAACAGGGGTATACCATAATTGCTCACTTTTGCAGTTAGAAAAAAATATTTAGGTGTCTCTATTTATGTTTGAGGTCACAAAGAGTTCATCCAGATGATCCGAAATGATATCAGTACTTTTCTCAATACCAAAAATCCAAGATGGCCGCCATATTGATATACTTAGTATGTTGAGCGATCTCCTAAAAAAACGAAATTATGAGGTAACTATCTCGTTGTTGAGCCTAAAATGTATTTTTTGTCTAAACACATGGAGTCTGGCACTTATTTATTTGATTATATTAAATTTATCAACATAAATCCCACATAGTTTAATGTTATGTAACACCATATAACGTCATTTTTTCCAAAAAAACATGAGTATACCCCAATTTCTCATTTTTGCAGTTAAAAAAGTATTTTGGTGCCTCTACACATGTCTTAAGACACAAAAAGCTTATCAACAGGATCAGAAATGATATCATTACTTTTTTATCTCCACAAATTCAAGATGGCGACCATTATGTCAAGCGTCCCCACCCCCTCATAAAATCACTTACATGCCATAATCATCATGTTGTTGAAACTTTTTTTTCGGGGCCATGGAATCTAGAATATATTTCCATCACCAATATTTTTAATAGAATGTGCTTATCAACACAACATCCAACATGGCTGCCATATTGGTTAGCTCTTTTAGCGCAGGTGCCACGATTAAGCGATGTCCAACTGCTTTTTCATATCGGAATATAGATATAGATTTATTAAATTTACAAAATATCATATGTCAGAAATCATTGATTAAAAATTCTAACATGTCTCATTTTAAATATAAGGGTATTTTTCATTCATTTGAAGCTTGAGATGGTGTAAGAAATTCCAGTTTCAAACCCAGCGACTAATTCCAATGTCACTCCCAGTAGGGTCTGTAACAGCGAGAATAAAGTCTTTATGATTCTAGTAACAAAGTCCTGATGACTGTAACGCAAACTTGGTGATAGGCTACGCAAACGTGGTGATAGTTTTGTTTACAGTGTGACAACATACAAACTGATGACGGCTTAAAATGGCCAGAAAACACATGATTTAGCAATTAAATTATACAAACATGTATAAGATATAGTTGTACGCGTCTCCGTGTACAAAATAACAAGACATATGTAATAATCAATTGTTAGTGATGTTTTGCAAATATAATGCTGATATGGTATTACCCCATATTGTTATCTGTTATAATGGTTGTCTGTTATACTGGTGTTTATTAGTTATCATCGTCAAAATAGTGAAATACAATAAATGAATGTAACAAAGTCTTAGTGATAGTGTAACAAGGTCTTCCTGATAGTCTTTGCTTATGTCACACAGTCTGGATGATAACGTTTACCTTGATAATAGGATCACAAGAAATGATGTATCCATTATTGCCATGGAAAGTTTGTTGTTGCAATAAATGTGATCAGACACACCATTATAAAACACTCTGAAAAAAAGTTGACTGCTTTGGCCTACGCTGTCAACAAATTGAAATACAAAGCATAACGTTTTGAAATATGTGAATGTGATGAGACGTGTGATGTCGCTGAAGCCCATGCCTTGGTCACATTTCACAAATGGGGCTTTCCCGGGCAGTTCCCGGGCTGTCTTTGGCCGTTTTTTGCCGTTCCGCACGGGACTCCGACCGGGTGCCGTCCATTTTTTCACCCCACGCGGGCCCGGGTTACTTTTAATTCTAACTGGAAAGTAACCCGGGTCCGGCGAGAAATATACCACGTATCAAGACTGTAAAACAGTCCGGCAGGGGCTCGGCGAGGCCCCTGTCGGGATCCAGGGGCGTGCGCAGCTTTCCGTCAAGGCGGGGGGGGGGGGTCAAGAGGTAAAATTTTGAAAAATATGGGGGTTCCCTTGAAATTTTTTAAAATCTGCAGCTCAAAAGGGGGGTCAGGACCCCTCTGACTCCTCCCCCCTCCCCCCTGTGCACGCCCCTGCGGATCCGCCAGGGAAACGGGGACCATTGTATGATTTCCAGGGGGATACACAGTTACAGAGAGACGCATTTATCAATGTTCAATCAATCAATCCATCAATAAATTAATCAACCAATTTGGGCTGACTCGAATCAACTTACATCACAAAATGTATACAAGTAGCCCAGTCTTTTATTTTCCTTACATTTGTGGATATCAATTGAAGGGCCAACACTGTGCAAAATTTCGTGGATCAACCACGGATCCATCCTGATAAAAATTTGAAGTAGGCTTATTCGTGGTTTTCGACCCTGTAAAAGGATATTGCCTGTAACGGGCTTTTTGAGCCAACAAGGGTCGAGCCCACCACATTTGTTTTGCGGGATTAAATGTGTCTATATTTCCTGCTCTAGAAGCAATGCCACAAGGCTTACGTTGTAACGGTATCGGACTGTTGCAAGCCTAATATAAGCCCGAGGCCAACTAAATAACTATTGTCAGCAGTGTGAATATTGCTTTGCTTCGCTTTCTGCACACTCAAGGCAATATCGAGACATAAAGAAGCCCAAAATCAGCCTATACTCTTCTCTTATCGAATAACTTCAAGGGTTCTTTATAGTGCACAGTACCATAGACAGCACTGCACACTCCAGGCCTTTGAACAGTTTGGAGCACAAACCTATATGTATATTATGCACAACCTCAATGACGAACCTCCCACTCGACCGAGATGCAAACCCAGTACCTCTGCGTTTCGAGCCACAACTGGACCGAATGAGCCATCGGGGAAATATTATATTGTCAGCAGCTTGCATCTCCTACAGAATATGTTTTAATAAAAAAAAACAATTAATAGGGACACGCTCCTATATATACCCTTGCCGGGACCCCTGAGAGGCCCTGCAGGAACGCTGCCGATGTTTTGGCGGTGCCCGCCCGATATCCCTTACACCTTACGGCCCCCCGACCGGGTCCCGTGACGCAGCGATGTCTGTTTGAGCCAGGAAAATGCTGGGTGAACTTGCACAAGATAATTCAATATCTGCGATAATCAAACAGACTTTGTTGCATTATCATCAAGACTTTGCTACACTATCATCAATACTTCGTTACTTTATCATCAAGACTTGGTTACAATTTTGACAAGACTTTGTTACACTATCATGAAGACTTTGTTACTCATTCCATTACTATCATCAAGTTTGTGTTACACACATTTAGTGAAAAATATAACTGTAATCGCATTTTTCCAGCTCTAGCACATCACACAACAAAATTTATTACATATATTTAGTCTTATACTTATAACCCACCGCTATATCGATAGTAATCAGTTATCTCTGCTGTGTGCCGACCAACAATCACAATTTACTAGCATGCTTACACAACAGCCTAAACGGGAGTATATAGAAATCAGAGGGTCGTGAAATATTCGTTAACATGGCAACATACATTGATGCATGAGATCGTGTTAGTTTGATGATGGTTAGAGACTGATATTCGTGTAAAAAACAGACAAAACTTAACTTGCTCTTCATTCTGTAGTACAGGATCATCAAGTTTGCTTTGCCTATCACCAAGTTTGCGTTACAGTCATCGAGACTTTGTTACTAGGATCATAAAGACTTTACTCTCGCTTTTACAGACCCTACTGGGTGTGAATGTAGGTATTTTATATAGTAGGCCTATATAAAATGTTTTTCGATTCTGGTTAAGTATTAGTTGTGATTATTCTAGGCTATGAATATTAGCTAATTTTGTTTGAATGTACATAATAATAGAGCTAAGTACAATATTACACCAGCTTGAACGCGTGTCCTACGAGACTGTTGGTTATTTACAAGTACTACTAAATAAGAAAATGTTTTAAATCACATCATTTTACTTGCAGAGTTTGGCCATATATAGGCCTACGTAATTTGGTCAATTTCCTGAAAATGGTAATAAATACCTTGGATTATAAATTAGAATATTCAGATATTTTATTTGAATATTAGTGTATTACGTAATAAAAATATGACATTGTATGATATTGCAATGTGATATTACATTGAAATGTCAGAATATGACATCAAATTAGAGGATGTGACAGTTTTATGTCAGGATATATGAATAAGATATCAGGATATGACACTTTAATATCATGATATGTAATATAATGTCCAAACATTGGTGTTTAATATAGCAAAATCACGTTATGATGCCTCAATTCAGCTTTATAAAGGCAGTATATAGTGGCTAAACATCACGTTGCTGTATTAAAATGAAAAGATATGGCATCATATTATCACGAAATACAATTTTGTCTTGCATTACAATTTCTTGATATATCATTTTAACATCACTATGACATTTTAATGTCAGGATATGACATTCGAATATTAGGATATGGTACTTGAATATTATGATATGACTTGTAGCATTGTAATGTGATGTGTCATTATAATGACAAACATGCTATTTAATATCGAATATTGTATAATAGACTTGTGGGACTATGACATTAAAATAGAAAAAAACATAAAAAACAGTTCGAAGTCAGGATCTGGCATATTTGTGCCAGGATATTGGATTGTAATTTATCAGAATATGACACTTTAACGTCATGAGATGGTATTATAATGTCAAAATTTTGTCCTTTTATATCACACAATAAGATTTGTATGTCAAGATATTCCATTTTTTATGATAGGATATGACATTATCAAATCAAGATATGGCGGGCTTGGCGGCATTCTAATGTGACAGTATAATGACTGAATATGACACTACAATATTTTAATGTGACCATAGAATGTCAGGATATGTCACTTTAAAGTCTGGATATGGCATTTTAATGTCAGGATATTATATTAATTGTCATGTTAAGGTATAACATTTCAATAACCTTATATTGAGAGACGCACGTTACCATATGGTAATAAAGAATCGACATAGAACATTCCAATATCAGGATGGCACATGTCAGTTCAACATATATATCGCAATATAATTCAGTAAGTAAAGGCCTCTACATTGCTCAAATGCCGGTACTCCAAAACTGCCAACAACAAAAGCACTTTGGAAGATTCAATAAAATGGAAAGTAAGATAGGCTTAAGACACATGCTCTTTGAACAGCATGTGGCCTTGCCCTCTCTTACTTTCATTTCCTCTTACACTAAAATGTCATATTGTGATGTTAATATGCTATATCATGATATTATAATAATATCGTGACAATACACTAAAAGATCCTGCCAATTTAATACCATACCGTGATGCTGAACCACCATATCCTGCATTTATAAAGCTGTATCCAGACATCATAACGTCATTTTACTATAATAAAGAGCAATATTTGGACATTACAAAACCATATCATGACGTTAATGTGTCTTGTCCTCATATTATCGTGACATAAAAAGATCATATCATGACCATATCATGTGACATCAATTAATTTAATGTCATATTCCGATATTCTGATGTAAAATCATCTCATTACAACACCTTACAATGCCATAACTTTATTACGAAATATATATATCCCGATATTCAAAATGTAATATCATTTAAATGATATATTTCATGATATTAAACATATTGACATTCGCAGATCATGGACAAAAGTAAGTATTTGAAAGAGCATTGTTACAGGACGATTATCAAATATGTCATGTACATGTAACGTGTGAGGCGCAAGTCCTTATCTTGTAATCGATTTTTGCTAGAAAGCCTCCCTTCAACGTCACCTACTGCCCCAGCCAACACGGGGCATTAATCCAATTCTGGTTAATTTTTGGGCCAGCGTCGAAGACATATTTTGCTGTACAGGAGGGTGTGGAATCTACAGTCTGGGAACGGATTTTATCTCATGATCGTTTGTCACCAACGCAAACTGAAAGAGCAGTCGCTCCAGAAAGAGTTCTAGAAAGAGTGAGTTGCGGGTGCAGAGTGGCTTGTTCAAAAGGGGGATCTCACAAATGTAGACTATATTGTACAACGATGCGCTCTTTTTGTATTGGCCAAACATGTAGAAACTGTGACAGCTCGGAGGATTGAAACGCAATAATTTTATTATTCACCGAAGATTAATTTGTTAACTTGACAAATCTCAATCTACATTTCTAGTGGGAAAGCAGTTCGAAAACCCTCCAAAGCGTCACCCACCATGGTAAAATTAACTAACATGTGGGATTCATGTCGATAAACTCAGTATAAAAAAATATGGTCATCTAAATAAGTTCTAGACTCCATGGGTTCGGCTAAAAAAATACAACAACGAGATAGTTTTCGCATATTTTCGGATTTTTTAAGAGATTGCTTAACAAATTATTATGGCGGCCATCTTGAATTTCTGGTATTAAGAAAAGTACTGATATTATTTCTGATCATCTGCATAACCTCCTTGTACTTTAAAACATAGGTAGAGACACCAAAATCATTGTTTTAACTTTAAAAGTGAGGAATTGGGGTATACTCTTTTAAAAAAAATGGTGTTACCTGGTGTTATTTTGAATTAACCACTATGTGGGATTTATGTTGATAAATTCAATATAATAAAATAATGGTGATCTAAATAAGTGCTAGATTCTATGGGTTTGGCCAAAAATACATTTTAGGTTCGACAACGAGATAGATATCTCATATTTTCGTGTTTTTAAGAGATCGCCTAACATAATCAGAACAATATGGCGGCCATCTTGGATTTTTGGTATTGAGAAAAGTGCTGATATCATTTCTGATCATCTTGATCAACTCTTTGTGCTTGAAGACATAAGTAGAGACACCAAAATATTTTTTTTCTAACTACAAAGTTGAGGAATTAGAGTATACCCCTGTTTTTCGAAAATGGCGTTACATGGCGGCGGCCATCTTGAATTAAAAAAATGCACAAGGGGAATTTTTGGGGCCTCTCCGGAGTTCGTCTGGGGAGATGTCCAGGTATCATTCCTGAAAAAAATCAGCTTTCTGCAATTTTAGTCAAGGTTCCTGTGTTTTTTTCACTAATGCTATTGCCCTATTTTGTGTATACTTAACTATTGGGTCGTTTAGAAACATCATAATTTAGTCGCATTTCAAAGGGACTTCTAAGATAGAATCTTTACAGTCAGTGGTTGGGGATGGAGGTGGCGGCACCACCAATCTGTACTTTACCGTCTTTTAGTTGGGTTTCTATCTCAACTAAAAGACTGGTAGTATTGGGTCATTTAAAAAGACCCAATAATACAGTCAAAGACCCAATGATAACTTGGATCCGTGTATAATATATACATGTTAAATGCTAGGCACCACCTATCGTTAACGAAGATATATACTCCCAGGTCATAGTCCTTTGTGTTAATTGGTAAATCCGGAATGTCAATAACTAATGTCATCAAACAAACGTTGACACAGTCAGTTTCTGGTACAATCATTTTAATGCGAAACCCCCTGTGAGAATAGCCTGTAAAAATGTCATGACCAACTTGTGCTGTGTACTCCATGATATCGTTATCACCCGTGTTCCTTACGTAAACGGTATATTTGAAACTCCTACAATCTTCAGGACACGACTCATAGTTCAAAAAGACATTATGCCCAGTATGTCCATTCAGTGCATAAATAAAGTTATGGTAATTTTTATGATTATTGGTCTTTTTCATCTGAGTTTTTACTGATGTAAACAAATAGGTCATCTTCAGACAACTGGCGGAAATTGTAGGGATGTTATTAACGACATCCCCCGTAGATTTATCTTGGTTATTCCCACATGCTGACATACGAATGAGAACAGCCATTTGCTTTAAGGGATCATCCTGCTCGCAAAGCAACCGTAATTTTATTTTGGCATCATTCAAAAAATCATATGTGTGGTTTTGCGCCATGAAATATTGTTTATAAGGTGCCCTGGTGGACTTAATTAAGCCAAACGGCCAGTTTTCTGTAGACATTGCACTTAAATTATATGAAATAACGTTGTTCAGATACATTTGCTTAAGATGAATATTACAAGGTTCCAACGTATTACGTGCTGTTATTTCTAAGCTGGCCGCTGTAGGAGAAGGTGGACCAAGCTCAATAGTACACGATCGCTGTATGTCCATATGCACTGGAGGGCATATTACATAGTAACACTGAGGGCGAGGTCCCATTTTCACAAAAACATCATGTTTGTAAACGATAGGCGAAGGGTAACGTTCCAAGTAGACAGTTTGACATTGAGAAGATGTCACACCAGCCACAAACTGTCCTCGAGAAAATCCATAGAACCAAACTAGTGTAATTTGAATCGAATCATATTTTGAGGAAATGTCAAAATCTCTCAAATCTTCACAAAGCTGTAGTCCTTTGTCACCGGGATAAAACTCAATGGTGATTCCGCCATACTGACACCTTGAAGATGACTTGTCAGTTAATTTGTTGGCTCCGTGGAAAGAAAAAGTATGCACAGTTAATTTTATAAACTCATTAGGCGATGCTGTATGAAGGAAGTTTGAGCAAATCACGTTTCTGTGGTCAGAAGATGTTTCTGCAAAATCTATCTGATCATGACCATAGCATCTGCGAACACTACCTGCTGCACTGGTTGGATGTAAGCGTATTTTGAATACTGCATTGGTAGTGTATAGTAATAATATTTCTACAAATGCCCAATATGCTGATGTTGTGGCCTGGATGTCAGTTGATGAGTTTGTGCTCCTAAGCTCCATTATAGTGCTTGAAAGACGTCCAGGGCCATCTTTTACAAGGACACTGCCATACACCGGACCGGTAGATATAACATGCAAACGTACCCGTTGAAGATGATAGACCATAACATAATATTGCATTGATTTTCCACTGTCTCCAATCATTGTCATTCCTCCAGCCAAGAGAAATGACATCTGGGCGTATATAAAATGTTTTATCCAGTTTTTTTGTGAGGTGCTATAGAAAATTGATAGTTCATAATACATATAGCGTTTGATTACCAGACGTAAATATGAACTGTCAGTTGGTATGGTCATTTTCCATGGAACACGTCTACCACAATAGCTGTCACTTGTGTATCCTTTATACAAAAGCAATAAGCCATGCTGGCTACATAAATAATATCTTGATGTTTTAAAATTAAATTTCAATACATCGTGATGCACAACGTGTCCTGCTATAACTCCAATAAACATGACGGTATCTGAGGATACCATCTGAATATCTTTCAAGGAAATGGCGCCACAATAGCTTTGACTGGCTCCTTTCTCTGATATTGCATTGCTTTTCAAAAGACAATGAAACATGTGTGTTCTGAAGCAAACCAACTGGTTCTCATAACTATGCAATAGCGATGATAACTGTTGATGTTTAACGCATCCATTAATATCTTGTATTACAAGCTTGAGCTGCATGCGGTGATGTCTACCAACGCCCGTGATATACTCACCACCTGAGCTAGAAAACAGAAATATAGGAAATACGTGTACCCATGTTAAAGTCATGATTAGATCCAGTAGTGTGACGGTCATTAAAACACCAAACAAAGCGACATTATGTTCTGATACAAATCCATGTCAAATCGTTTAATTTGCCAATTTTACAATTAAACATATGCAGCACCAGACTTGAGTAGACCAAGTCGTATGCTTAGTGAAATGAATAATCGACTGTAACCTCATTATATCTGATTCCCGTTTTTTTCAACTTTGTTATTTATTATATTGAGCCACATGTTATTATTAAAAGTATCAGTGTAATATTGAACCATTAAAAAAAATGATGAAAACAATTCTGAAAATAATATTAAATTAATTATCATCGTGATATGTCACTAGAAAATGTAATTTATTTTGAAGTGTTGTGCGATAAAACACAATGCATGATAGTTTAAATAATTCAAATTTATGATTAATTGAATTTTCACTTGATTTTACACGTGCATTGCAAACGTCGCATTGGGCCAGCGCTGGGTCGACGTCCGTTTTTGCTGAAAAGAAATGTGATTAAATTATATAAAACCAGTCGTAAAAGTAGACATACCACCTGTTCAATGTTTGGCCAACGTCCTCGGGCATTATATACTCGCAGTATAATAAATTAATTGAATATCAACTAATATATTCAAAAAGTTTAGGCAGTGGCTAAACTCTATTCTTGTCAGTTTCTATCGATATAATCCCCCTAATTATCTGCTTATGAACAAAAATGCACAGAAAATATGCAGTGTTATTTCGAAGAATAATACATAATTTCGAGATTCAATAGCAAGTTAAGAAAATAATTCAGAGCGTTCTTTGTGTCTATATTTATGGTAAAATGTGTATGCTTTGATATACTTGAATTATAAAAGTATGGGTAACATATTTATTGCAATGAACGCTATATTTGTTCTACATGTATCACTTTCATAAAGTCACATAGAATCCGAGTAGTGGAAGAGTGACTAATTTGCATAAATCCAAAATTGCGCCATGAAAAATTGACTGGGTCTTTTTTGGCGATATCTTATAATCATGATTAAATTCGAAAAACACATGAACAATATGAAGTTCTTGGGTGTATACGCACCGCTGATATTCATAATGGGCTATACAGTACACCTACATTTTCTGTACACCCAGTGCGCAGATAATTAGCACTGATTATTGACACAGTATTGTGTCAAGAAGCAAGTTGCGCCCAAAAATAACGGACATTTTAAATTATGTGTAAGCAGTCTCCTGATTGGTACGGTGTCAATAAGATCGTCTGGCTTGTAATTGACACAGTACTGTGCAAAACCTCCATAGCTGCTACTAGTTATTGGCACAGTACTGTGTCAATAGACTTAGCCTTTAACATTAGCGTGATGAAAACGGAGTTGTCAATTATAAATATATTATTCAGTATCGGTGTGAAATTGTAATCGAAATCACAGGAAACAGGAGACGTTGAGCCAGTGATGGGTTAATGTTGGACCACCGTCAGTTCCAAAATTAAGCCAGCACAAGCTCATTATTAATATCCCAGCCAACAGAAGACATTGACACAATGCTGGATCAATGTTGGTCTTCCGTCTACGACGCTGGGCCAACATTAATCCACCACTGGGTAAATGTATCTGTTGGTTGTGATATTTAGCTCCTTCTTTGGACTAAGATATGTTGAGCTGTTGGAATATTCACCAGAGGGTAGCTCTGTCGTAAATGTAAACTTTCTGTCCCGTTTTCATGCCAGCTATTTGATTCAGTTAGCGATATACATAGGCCTACTTCCCAGAAAACACGACAATGTCACCTACTGTTGAATTTAAGTTGGGCGAGCGTCGCAGATGGTGGGCCAATATTAAACCAAAATTGGGTCAGCGATTCTTCTTTGTTGCGGCGTCACTTTCATATCAGGAAGGGAGGTATTCTCACCTACATCACATTCATTCAACTGACAATATAAAATAATAACCAGAACTATTCCCACGCCAGCAAAATATAAATTATATTTGTTCTTACAGTATCATGGATATGTGATAAATATATCATTTTGCACCTTTCACTTTCTTATTGTGTGACATTTCTTCGCGGGGCATTTTATAATGATGGCCAGCAGTTACCGTATTCAGGCGTAATGAAACCGGTGTTGCTGGAACCCTATACATTTTTAAGTATGTTTTAACCTTTTAACCACCGGTGCCGACTATATTAGCTTTTTTACTCAATTACTACCACATTCAGTGCCGCATATTAAAAATGTTAAAGCCATAATGTGACACCGATCAGCACGATTTTAAAAGAGTTGACCTCCATTTTATCAAATCTAAATAATTCCAATTGAATTATTCGGCGGTTAAAGGGTTAAACCAGATAAATGTAACCGAGGCCGCCATTTCATTTGTCCGGTTGCGGCATGCGGTTGCCGCACCGCATGCGGAAACCGCAAGCAGCTGGCTTTCCATGTGTCCGGCAAACGCGTGCGGCAAACGCGTGCTGGCACTGAGATTTCTTCCCACGCTATAATATTTATTGCTGGGTTTCCTAAAACTCTGTTGAAAAAATAATAATAGTGATGTCACAAGGGATTTTGCGGAAAACGCATGCGGCAACCGTAGAAATCCAACACTGCTGGATCTTCAAACGCAGGTGTGTTTGCCGCACGCGTTTGCCGGACACATGGAAAGAGCTTAGTACATTCATCTAATCTGGAAAAAAGGTTCGACAAACGCATGCGGCAACCAGACACATGTAATGGCAGCCTAAGCAGTACAAGGGTTGACTCTTTGCTTGCTAATCACTACAAAAGTCTTTTTAATTCATTTAACCCTTTAAGTGCCAAATCATTCAATTTGAATTTTCACCCACTTGAAGTTGTGTCTCGCTGACGCGATCCACAACTTCAAGTGAGTGAAAATTATTCAGATTTGACCAAATGGAGGTCAACTCTTTTCAAATCTTGCTGATTGATGTCACATTTTATCTTTAACATATTTAAAATGTGGTACTTCATGTGCTAATAAAAAATGAAAACCCGAATAATTACGGCACCGGCGGTCAAAGGGTTAAATAGCAGATGAATTCCTGGGAATGACGTGACTGTTTAAACATCAACATTTGTAAAGGCTTGGTCTGAAAAAAACCAAATATAAGTAATTTTCAAGCACTTGAGGTTGTGGATCGCGGTAGCGAGACACAGCCTCAAGTGGTAGAAAATTTAAATAAATGTACTCAGCAGCACAAGGGTTAAATCCAAAGCACCATGGCCTGTATACAAGAGTAGGCTGTAAAATAGGCTGAACAGTCACCACCAATCTTACAGATAATACATGACGTGTAAACTTTATCCCCCGCGGTAATTCACTTTTTGCGTCGAAAACAATCTGTGGCACCGTTCTTTCATTTAACACGTCATAACAGACATAATATGTGTGTATATAATCTGATGTACTGCCTGAATTTTTTTACAAGCGTATTTATATATTTACAAAAGAGGCCCAGCCTCCTATTACTACTCGCTCATAATACACCATAGTAATGTACTGTACTTTAATGAGAGAAAGACATTAGCTGATTCCACACTGTGATATAATACTGACGTGCAAAGTCAAAAGGCATTAGCTGATATCACTTAAAATCGAAAAGTTACTGTCTATTGGCTTTACACGGCTTTTCACTGTCAATTCCTCACAGACTATATCATAACGAAATAATGAATATTTTCATCACACTTAGCAAGGTTTATTAAATATGGGCGGGGGGGGGGGGGAGATTCAATGGTAGCTCGAATTTATAATCCTGGGTCTGGAGGGCATTCACAGTGCTGGTTTAAAGTTGGGCCACCGTCGCAGACGCTGGCCCAACATTGAACCAACACTCGTTTATTGGGATAGAGCTGCTCACTGATGCTAAGCTGTGGATCTCGCCAGCGCCACCCACAACTCGATGGGATACAATTAGCATGATTAAAGACATATCCTGGCAAAAACTGAATTTCTATTTTCCCATTGTTCACATTGTCCAAGAGACAGGTTGTTCGCCAGTTATTATGTTTCAAAGGTTTCAAATACAACGTGTGTTGCCATGCTGATCTACAGCTTGAATCATTGACATGTGTCTGACATACAATTCAGTTGAAACATTTTCACATTTGGATCATTTAACCACATTCGTGCTATGCTATGCCGTGCAATTAGTGCATATCTATTCCCATTAAATCAATATTTTAATATAATAAGCATCCGTACTTCAATTGTTAATAAAATATTATTATTTGAAAAATCTATGAAGAAGACTGCAGCTGGCTTTACTGTAGTATGTTATAACTAAGTAAAAAATGATATAACCACCTGATAACATAATATCCATACTGTAAATAAGCTCATTCTCCAGCGTAACTATTCCAGTATATATCACATAGAAAATCTGTATTTCAGATATAATTACAAAGCTCATAAGCAGGGCCGTATCCAGACTAAGACAAATGGGGGACCATCCGGTAATTGGGGGGTCTGGGGGGCGCCCCCATGAAATTTAAAAAAATGAGGCATTTTTGGGATAATTCAGGGGGGTGAAGACACAAAAAAACACCCTGGATACGGCCGTGATAAGTGCAAACATTGTATAGTGGCAAAATATTAGTAAAATTACCTTCCACTCGAGCATTGATGAATGCAACTGAAGACGAAACAAATTTAACTCAGTATTAAACATTTCCGTTGGTGTCCATGGACTGATTACGTGTGCAAAGACATAGTTGCAAAAACACTATTTTTGTCTTTATTATCATATGTTTATGTCAACTACATAACGCTCATTATTTGTCGGACGTTATTGTTTGCTGCACAATATCGAGGAATTAGTGCCTGATTCTCTGTGAACGATATGCCTACTTACATCCATTTTTCACTATTTTCATTAATGGAAACTGTCTGTTTATTTCCTGTGTATCATATTGCGTGTAGCATTGCGCACAGAACGTTAATAATCGTAATGTATTTTAGGTCTTGGTATGGCGTATCCCACCACCCAGGCACTGTTCTGGGAGGTACCATCCTGTGGATGAGGTGATTGATCCACGTACCCTGTACGAGCATCCACGGGCTGCTGGTAACCACTTCTAGTCTCCTCTTCCATAATGGCGTCATCGTCACGGTGATGACGTCTGCGGTGACGTCTGTCATGAGGACGCGCTGACTTATCAAACTTCACTCTGTCAGGACGACTTTTAAACTTGGGTCCAGATGAATTGGCATTGTTCCTGTGTTCATGAGACACCGGAGTGTGGTGTAATTCTGCCTGTTGACTTGCATGTAATGAGGGAGCTTCTGGTGTGTCAAGGAGAAGGTCCAGTCCGGCCAGAGGATTCGTCATGGGTGGCAGAGGGGCGTGCTCGTTAGGGGGACCACGACTCTTAACAGTGCTCTGATCATCACGTCTCCCTTTACCGTGATTCCATCTGCCCCGCTTCACCTTGTCTGGCTGTATGTCAGCCATTTGTACCTCATCACTAGGAGACTGGGGGTTGTTCTTGACCTCTGTTCTCTTGGTGGAGGCTGGGGAAGGAGAAGGTGATGGTGCCTCTGGTATTGGACGGGTTGGTGCAGGAGGAATGGTCGCTTCTGCTACTGGAGCACCTTTCTTGTCCTTATTGTAGATTGAATCAATTGATGAATAGATATGGTAGTCTGCACTGTTATTACTGGTTCTATTAAACGGAGTGAAATTCGTGACGTCAGATACTTGAGTTGTATTTGATTCTGAAGCTTTGGAGGTGGCGTCCCATTTGTCAGCTGAGTTCTTGTTCTTTTTATGGCTTCTTCTTTTGCGTATACACAGAATTATGATGACAACAACAAGGATGAGGATCAGTCCACCTGCTCCACAAACTATGTACAACCAGAGCTGCTGCTTGTCATCTGAAAAAAAAACAGCTTTGTTATTTTATTATGTTACATTAATGGGCAGCCATATAAAGAAATATCTACTTACTTTAATTAACAATGCAAGAAAAAAGTATAAATCACATGGCATGCTATTGGACTTCACACGCCAGAGTCTTGATCTTATGTTTGTAGACGTCACATTGTGACGTCTAAAGTTGATATTGGCACTGTAAGAGTGACCATATGTATAATGGCCGTAGACATGATGTTTTGAAATTGAGAAAACCCTCTGGTCTCCATGGTTTATACGAAAGTATTTTAGCGCTTTAAGAGTAAACTACAGATTGACAACGGATACCTCCAGTTTGTGTCTTTGTCGCAGCAGTGGGATTAGGCTCTACCGTCGGCGTTGTCTTTAGGGTGGTTGGCGGTGGCGTTGGTGTGGTCGCTTTGGATGTTGTTTTTGGTATTTCTGATGAATTCGTTGTTGGTGCATCTGTAGTGGTTGACGGAGTGGTCGTGAGTGTCGTCGTTGGTGTGGTCGTAGTTGTTGTAGACGGTGTTGTTGTTGTTGTTGGTGGTGTAGTTGTTGTCGGTGTTGTTGTCGGTGTTGTTGTCGGTGTTGTTGTTGTTGTTGTTGTTATCACGGTCGTGGTAGATGTAGTGGTAGGTGACACACACTCCCCGTTGTCTATTGAGATATCATCCAGGGCGATATCTCCAAACGGCTGATTTTTTCTGGAATGTGTGGCGACAAAGCGGATGTTTGTTGTTGCCGCTTGTATAGTCACTGATCCCTCTAGCCACCCGGCTATAGATAAAACAAATTATATAGTTCATAAAAATAACACATGTGAGTTATATTAGCTTAGCATAGGCTACATTATCGAACACCTGTATTCAATACCAAATTACCAGCGCTATCTTCACTTTGTACCAAATTACAATCAACGATGTAAACATATCACATAAATGTATACTTACTGAGTAACTTACTCTGACATTTTAAACAACAAATTTATTGGTGGCAGAGTTTATCGCCACGACTGTGGTATTTTGGATGCGTGGAATCAATTAGTGGCCCCGCGTATACAAAATTATTATATGGGAAAGGATAAATCATGATACATGTATACCTCAATTGAGTAATTATCAGCCAAATGAGTAAAATCCGGATAAATATAGTATCCGCAGCGCCAAAATCACTATGGATGGAAGTCTATATTTTCGTGTGCACTCACTTGACTGGCTCCTCTCTTTGCTCCATACAAATAGGAGAGCATCCGCTGTGATAACTTGTACGTCTAATTTCCCTATGTCTTCTCCAAACATGTGATACCAGAACGTGAGGCACGATATCCCTGGTAGCGTCATATTCGGCGTCAAAAAGGCGGCCTGAGCAAGGTCTACTTTCTTAACTTCAGACACCTCAACGTAGAAATAAAATCCTGAATATCAAACACAATCACTCGTAAATGAAATGAAAATAAACAAAATGAACAGCCAACTGCAATATTACTAGTAAACATAATGACAAAGATCCATAACCTCACTTAGAGAAGTATATTTTCAAATAAACTAACCTTCTGTACGAATAGTGCGTCAATGCCAACCCTTTAAGCCCTCAAGATGCATTAACCCTTTAGACCTCACGATGCATTAAAACATTTTACATCCCCGAAAACAGACTTAATTTTCCCAAAACCAAGGGTTTTAGAACGAAAATTTCCATGAAACTCTTTCACCAATACCTAACAATTTTTCAGCCACTTCAAGTCATCTTCATCCACTACAAGTCAAGAATTGCGACAGCAATTCTCGGCTTGTAGTGGATGAGGATGAAAATGGTAAATTCCGGCTTGGAAGGGTTAAAGCATCATTTTACATCCCTGAAAACAATACATGACAATTTTCTTCAATTTTTGACCGAATTTAGGACTCGACCTAGGCCTAACTTGTTTTCAATGTTCGGCTTTAAGCGCTTTATGACTGGGTTTGATTCTATCTGTAGCTTGATCTTGATCTAGATACATGTATATATGTCATTGTTTCTGAAGTATTATTTTAATTGATCCTTGTTATATATGTAAGAGTACGTCTGAAGTGAGTGTTTGATCAAAGTATTGCGGGCACATAAGTTGCTGTGATCTCCTACTATACGGGTATAGCTGGTGTAGGCTGGCATGGGCTGGTATGGGTAGGTTATGCCATTATAACTGTCATTCTGACTTAAAAACAGCACTAGACCTTTTAATAGCGTTTCGTTTTGTACGTTGATCATTGATACCTTCGATTTCGAAATCGTGGGGAGTGTGGTCCTCTTCTGGCCCTGTTTTCTGGCTTTTGGTTGGACCCGAATGCAGCGTCCAGTTCAATTGTTTACCGTCTTCGTCAGTCGCCTGTCGTATGCCACACGGAGGATCAGTTTTATGATTGTCGAAATCACATTTCCACACGTTATCCCCTGCAAAAAAAAAACAATTAGAATATCAGCATAAAATATTACGACTAAAAACATTTTTTACTACATTTTGAAAATATAAGATGATTTTGAAGAAACTGTAGTAAACTGTAATGTACTTTCTACTTTAGTCTGGCAAATGTTGTATTTATGTCCCAGCTACAGTGCGATAGCAGCTATAATGCTTTGTTCTGTACATTGAAATAAGATGTATCATCTATTGGACAGATCAATCTAGTTAGGACCGACCGGAGGCCGGTACTATTAGGTTTATTTGCCTGAGTTTGTGTCTTATTTAGGGGAAAGAGGGGTGCTGTGTGTGGGAAACGGTTGACATTTCTGTACACCAGTACTTGTGAACATGTCGAATATGTTTCAGGTCCTGAGGTTAAGTACTTTTGTCTTTAGCAAGTGTTAAGAAAAAATAATATTCACGATTATATTTGTGGCTAAGAGCTTGAAGTGGTTTGGTTGGAATGAAGTTGGCCCAGCGTCGCAGACGGTGACCCAGCATTACATCAGCATTGAGCCAGTGTATCTTGTTATCTGGTGTTTCTGGCGATAGAATTTTAAAAGTCACCAGCATAATGCATCAGTCAGAAAAGACGGTAAAATCACCCAATGCTGTTTCGATGACGGGTCAGCGTCGAAGACTGTGGGTCAACATTGAAACGGCATTGGTTGAATGACACATGTTTGCGCAAAGTATAAAACAGACCCTGTGGTAGATTCATCAAACCAGCAATGGGCTGCAACGCTGGCCCAACATTGAACCGGAATTTGGTGGGTAGGCCTACATCCTCTGTATCAGGTACATCGTAGGCTGGTATTGAATGAATATTGGCCAGCACCGGCGAAGTAATGCACGTCGAAAACATTTTATTTAGAATTCTGGCCCATGAGGAAGACCAATACACTGATTTTTTGTCTATAGCATTCAAGCGGACTAAAGTCGGGCCTCTGAGTTCGGGAACTCTTTTTCTAGCTACTTTTATGTTCGCATGGTAGCCAATGGCGCTTAAATATAAACCAGCACGAGTTCTACTGCTGGATAAAATTGTGTGGTGCGGTGAGCCACAACAAAGTTATTTTATGTTCTAATGTAGAATACGATATTTTTCATTTTGTCATACACTATTGTCGAACCTCGAGTGTTCAATCAATTTGTTTGTTGTTTCATAAATGTAATTTAAAAAGTTATGTGATTTTTTTCTGAATGCGCTCGATACCTTCAACAAAATTGATCTGTTATTTAACATTGTGTATGGTAAATAATCATATTCATTTTTATATATAATGTTCCACACATTCTTATTATCTTCGAAAGCGTGTGGTAAGGCGTGATATTGACGTGGATATATATGCTGTTTCAACCTGAACTCGACCGTCATTAACGTGATCACCTAGTCACATTGAGAGGAAAGAAACAAGGATATATGTATCTGAAAAACCAAATTAAGACCACGATTAATTAAATTAACGTAAATAAATTGACCAAGATTCTTCTCCTTCAAAAAGACAAATATGTTCATTTAAATAGGCCTATAAGGTGAATAATTTTGTTTTCTGTACAGAATGAGAATAGCGTTAGTAAGGCATTGTCATTGGCTTCAGGCGTAGAACATTAAATACAACCTCACTCACTCACTCACTCACTCACTCACTCACTCATCACTCACTCACTCACTCACTCACTCACTCACTCACTCACTCACTCACTCACTCACTCACTCACTCACTCACTCACTCACTCACTCACTCACTCACTCACTCACTCACTCACTCAAACTCAACCGCTCACTCACTCATTCATCCACCCACCCATGGGTTCACATCCTACATGTTGTTTCCAGTGTGACGCATTGGGGCGCAGAACAGTTTCTGAACGCTATTTAGGCTGAATAGTTAAAGCTGAGTAATACAGTGTGTGAATCTCACAGCAGAATAAAGAGTACCTATACAATGGGGCCTGAGTAATACGTGGGGGTACCTGGCATGTAAGGCGATAAATGTACCGTGACTGCGGTTATATCTTCAATCCATTATGTACGAGCCTTAAATGTACATGTAAAAGACATGAAACACTCCTATTTCAACACTACAAGGTCTCAACGGTGGATAAAATGACTTCGATGCTACTAGCCAAAGCAATTTTGGACAAAAGGTTAATTTTGTCTGGGTTTAATTGCTTACATTAATCTCACATCTCACATTTAAAAATGTATTATACCTATTCGACTATATTAAGCAAATGCATATTTTCAAGTGTTTAAATACCAAGAATTTCACATTCCACCAATGTTATGCATTAACCTAGTAACGCAATAATATCTAGACATACAAATCAGGTTATATTTTATCCACCACGCCCCGACCGCGGTCACTGTGGTACTGTTGGTCATTTTTCCGACTAATTTATTAAATTGTTGATGTACTGAGACCCAGATTACGGAAGTAAAAGAAGGTTATAAATCCCCTTAATCGTCCCTGAAAATAACAAATTTCGCACAATACGTAAAGTATGTTCTATTCTACTTACCACCTGCGCTTCTAATATTGTAAATTATAAAAGAAGCATTGTCTGTAAACCACGATAAACTGTTGGTAAAAGCCAACATTTTTTTATGAGAGGCCAGATTATACATTACATATGCTATCACGGCATAACCCGGCTTGTTCAAAATGTTGGCATCGCGGGGTGATCCTTGGTATAAAGAGTTATATTGGAAATGACATGCTTCATAAAAAATGATGATTGTGCCAAACTGTTCAATTTCTATTGCTAAAATTAAAAATATATATCAAATTGTAGATAAGTCACAATTAACTGTTATGTATGTCGCTAAAAACGGGGGGGAAGGTGATTGCATCATATTTAATAGTTCTTATTTGATTGATGTAGGCCTACTGATAGCTACTTTGTTATTACTTACTAACCCCCATTCAACGTAGGGAGTTTTTATGGTATAAATATATAATTATGATTTAATGGTTATAGTAAATAATAGGGAATTTTTGAACGAGGGAAAATTATGTGATTTATTTGCTATACAAAACCATTATGATTTTTTTTTAACCCTATCAAAATACTTTCAATGGTCTATGTGAAGTATTTCATTCTCTTGTAGTATATTTAGGTGACTTATATATACGTTTTTTATGGCTTTCTGGAAAAATTGTGATTTTCGCTATTTGAGCTTGCAAATTCAAAATAGAAAATATTTTTTTGCACAAACCGTTTCCTGCAAAGAATGGATTTCCTAAAAAATAACCATTTATTGAAATGAAATCACATATCAAACCTTAACCACGCGCTAGGTTGTGAGGTAGCTTCCCTGCTAAAATGTAGCATCCAAGTCAAGCAAAATATGCTGACATTTTATTGTTTTTTCTCCCTAAAAAAGCTTATCGTGGGTTTAAATTTGGGTAACACCAGCTTTGTTATATATTTTTACGACAGCTGAAATAATATTAGTAAATTAGCAGTATTAGATGTAACTTAAATGTAAATTATTATTGATTTAAGAAAATGTGTACATATGTGTACATCAGGGCGCCATTTTGAAAAATGACAATGAAATGGTCATCTGCATTTTTAAGTCTTGGAACTTTCTATTGGTCAATTTGCATACAATACTGAATGCAAAAAATGTAAAACCCTCTCTTTTGCAATTTGTTCCACCTGAAATCATGAATGCTCTGAACTAGTAGCGACGTATTCTGAGCATATTGTTTGTCTGGTCCATATTAGACGGGACTGCTTCACGTATTCTGACAATATTGACAACGTGGTGTGATAGCTCAGGTCATTTGACAATAATATGATACACTTTTGCAATATTGGATCTACTTGCTATATTTCTTACTTCAATTGATTTTCTAAGAAGGTTTGAAAAATATTAGATATCCGAACCATTTCCACCAAACAACATTACCGTAAACTCCCTTTTGTAGCATTCGTTAACACTTCAACGTGATATTTTTTGTTTCTATTTATTTTGCTTACGCACGTAAGCTCAACAAATGAACCAATGTTTAGGGGGGATTTTTTGATTTTTCAGGCTGGAAGGAATATTCTTGAAATAAAAAATTGAAAGCACAACATATTTAATAATTTAATTATTTTATTAAATACATAATTTCAGGAAAAAATAATCGGGTTGACTTATTCATAATAAAACATAGTCAAAACTAAAAATCTGATAAACATGCAAAACAATAATACTTCAATGGATGAATTTATCCTTCATTTATTTTTGTCCAATGGGAAGTTTCTGTTATCTGTGAAATACATGAAAGGCGCATGCCATTTTCGCAGGGTCTGTTTTAGCAATCTTATTAGAAATGAAGGTGGATGTTTACTAAATACCTGCCCCCGCTTTGAACCCACTTTTTTTGAAAATCTAGCAGACTAGATACACAAATTCACTACTTATGTTTATATGCAGAGGCCGGACCCCACCCTAACTACGCACTTTATCCATAGCTAAATGTATACATGACATATTTGACCATTATACCGTATCTTCACTCAGTGTTTCTGTTCAGTAAACAGAGACCATGACAAGCTGAGAACATCGGCTAAGCTTTGAGTAAACGCTTTTGTGTGCTGAAGAGGATTTTCAAGGACGAACTGAACATATTTGCGTTCATGCGATGCTCTATGTATTTGTGGTTGATTTGACACTTTATGACAATACTTTTACTTCCAGCTACAGCTAGTATGGTGTTTATCAACTCGATCACATGCACCGCTTTGACAAATTATGCAGGGTGGAACTGATATAGTATATGTATAATAATTTTCAGTGGCTTTTATTTTCGTATCTCAAGTAATTTAATTTGGCATAAATTAACCATACATGTTTGAGGATTAGATATCGACACATCATTCTCAGAAATAGGGTATATATATTGGATCCACTTTTCCAGAAGTATAACGGATAGATCTGCACTGACCATCATACAGTCACAGCTTTATCTGTTTATAGAGCCAAGCACAAAACATTTGTATAACATTTACACAATGTTGGACCAACGTCGAAGACGTAAAGGCGACTTTCTATAGATGTCATTCAGATGGTCTGTGTTCACCAGTTGGAATATTTTTATACCATGTACATTCTAAAGCACGATAGCGATGAAATTACATTCACTGTTGGGCGGTGGCCCTGGTGCAGTCGCTGAAGCTGCCTGCTTGAGAAGTCGGAGATCGTGGGCTCGAACCCCACTCTGGCCTTCAAGTTTCAAAGAAAAGAAATGTTTCTTCCTCGCTCACTCGTATAGATTGAATATTATGGAAACCATCCGTGACCGAGGGGTAGCGTGCTCGGCCTCGGACCGCCAGGACTCGAATGTCGAATCCTGTGTCTGGAGGGCACTGTCATCTTATTCATCTCACCATCCTCAGTAGGTAATCTTGGCTCAGTTCAGCCTAGATGTGCACAAAGGTGGCGTAAAACCCCATTCAAATAAATAATTTACATCTACAAATGACGTGTATGCTATGGCAGCAGAGACTACAGTGCAGCTTCAACGACACCAGGATGGCATTTAGCTCTATTCGAGACGGATTTCAGTGAGACCGCATCGGCCTTCAAACTGTGCTTTAGACAGTGATATCGTCACTGGAAACAGGATAAGATAAACCGTCGGTCAAATGGTCAATGCCTTCAGTGGTCTAATTATAGCATTTTGATAAATCCTGGCGATGAGGATCAAGGTGTCCATGCGCTATGTAGGCCTGGTTCTTTTTGGCCCTATTATTATTGAAGTATCAATCAAATAACATCGTGCATCAATAATACATAGCAAAACCGATAATAGCACGGTTAAAAGCTGTTCGAAGCTTGATAAAATTGGCTAAGTGATATATATAGGCTGGTAACAACACATATTGAGTTTAATAAAGATTTTTAATCTGTTTTTTCGTGTTCAAACGCGATATGTTTTTTTCGCAGGTTCACATTTAACCCTTTAGCCGCCAAATTATTCAATTGCGATTTTTACCCACTTGTGTTGTGTCTCGCTGACGCGATCGACAACTTCAGGTGAGGGAAAATTGTTTAGATTTAGCAAAATGGAGGTAAGCTATTTTCAAATTTTGCGTTTATTCTTCACCATATTTAAAAATCGATGTGTAATGTGCTGATAAAAATAGTAATAAAACAAATATACCCGGGACCGGCGGTTAAAGGGTTATTAAGAGCCAAGGTAGTTTGTATATCAAAGATAGTTTTGTGGTGCTATAAGCGAAACGACCTTTTGCTTTCTGTGAGAGTGAAATGACTCATCTTTCTAACAATAAATAAGAGCGCCAAACCAGTAGGCCTACTGCGTTTCAACCTGAAAATAGTTACATATAACTGTTAAGCGGGCACTTTGTATTCTAATGGCACTGTCTTCTCTTCAACAAAAGGAGGATTTCGCGGTAAATAAATCAAACTGGTTAATTTAGTGCAAGAGCATTAGGGTTGAACCTGGAATAAAATTGCAGAAAGCTGATTTTTTCAGGAATGATACATGGACATCTCCCCAGACGAATTCCGAAGATGGCCCAAAAATTCCCCTTGTGCATTTTTTTTAATTCAAGATGGCCGCCACCATGTAACGCCATTATCGAAAACACAGGGGTATACCATAATTCCTCCCTCTTGCAGTTCGAAAAAAATATTTAGGTGTCTCTACTTATGTTTGAGGACACAAAGAGTTCATCCAGATGATCTGAAATGATATCAGTACTTTTCTCAATACCAAAAATCCAAGATGGCCGTCATATTGATATAGTGAGTATGTTGAGCGATCTCTTAAAAAAACGAAAATATGAGGTAACTATCTCGTTGTTGAGCCTAAAATGTATTTTTTGTCTAAACCCATGGAGTCTAGCACTTATTTAGATCACCAATATTTTATTATATTGAATTTATCAACATAAATCCCACATACCGGTAGTTTAATGTTATGTAACACCATATAACGTCATTTTTCCAAAAAAAAACAGGAATATACCACAATTCCTCACTTTTGCAGTTAAAAAAAAATATTTTGGTGCCTCTACACAAAAAGCTCATTAGCAGGATCAGAAATGATATCATTCCTTTTCTTATCTCCACAAATCCAAGATGGCGACCATTATGTGAAGCGTCCCCCCCCCCCCCTCAGAAAATCACGTACATGCCATAATCATCATGTTGTGGAAACTTTTTTTTCAGGGCCATGAAATCTAGAATATATTTACATCACCAATTTTTTATATAGAATGTGCTTATCAACACAAAATCCAACATGGCTGCATATTGGTTAGCTCTTTCTAACATCTCTCATCTTTAAATATAAGGGTATTTTTCATTCATTTGAAGCTTGAGATAGCGTAAGAAATTTCAGTTTCAAACACAGCGACTAATTCCAATGTAGGTATTTTATATAGTAGGCCTATATAAAATGTTTTTCGATTTTGGTTAAGTATTAGTTGTGATTATTATTGTGAATGTACATAATAACAGAGCTAAGTACAATATTACACCAGATTGAACACGTTTAACGTCAGGATATGATAGTTTTATGTCAGGATATATGAATATGATATCAGGATATGACACTTCAATATCATGATATGTAATATAATGTCCAAACATTGGTGTTTTATATAGCAAAATCACGTTATGATGGCTCAATACAGCTTTATAAAGGCAGTATATAGTGGCTAAACATCACGTTGCTGTATTAAAATGAAAAGATATACATCATATTATCACGAAATGCATTACAATTTCGTGATATATCATTTTAACATCACTATGACATTTTAATGTCAGGATATGACATTTGAATATTAGGATATGGTACTTGAATATTATGATGTCACCTAATACATTGATGAAATGACACATTGAGATCACAATATAGCATTGTAATTTGATGGTGTGTCATTATAATGACAAACATGCTATTTAATATCGAATATTGTATAATAGACTTGTCGTATTATGACATTAAAATAGGAAAAACATAAGAAACAGTTCGAAGTCAGGATCTGGCATATTTATGCCAGGATATTGGATTGTAATTTATCAGAATATGACAGTTTAACGTCATGAGTCCTTTTATATCACACAATAAGATTTGAATGTCAAGATATTCAATTTTTTATGATAGGATATGACATTATCAAATGAAGATATGGCGGGCTTGGCGGCATTCTAATGTGACATTATAATGACTGAATATGACACTACAATATTTTAATGTGACCATAGAATGTCAGGCTTTGTCACTTTGAAGTCTGGATATGGCATTTTAATGTCAGGATATTATATTGTCATGTCAAGGTATAACATTTAAATAAAATTATATTGACAGACGCACGTTACCATATGGTAATACAGAATCGACATAGAACATTCCAATATCAGGCTGGCACATGTCAGTTCAACATATATATCGCAATATAATTCAGTAAAGGCCTCTACATTGCTCAAATACCGGTACTCCAAAACTGCCAACAACAAAAGCACTTCGGAAGATTCAATAAAATGGAAAGTAATTAGATAGCGTTAAGACACATGCTCTTTGAACAGCATGTGGCCTTGCCCTCTTTTACTTTCACTTCCTCTCACACTAAAATGTCATATTGTGATGTTAATATGCTATATCATGATATTTAATATCGTGACAATACACTAAAAGATCCTGTCACTTTAATACCATACCGTGATGCTTAACCACCATATCCTGCATTTATAAAGCTGTATCCAGACATCATAACGTCATTTTACTATAATGAAGAGCAACATTTGGACATTACAAAACCATATCATGACGTAATGTTTCTTGTCCTCATATTATCGTGTGACATAAAGAGATCATATCCTGACGATAAACTGTGACATCAATTAATTTGATGTCATATTCCGATATTCTGATGTAAAATCATTTCATTACAACACCATACAGTGCCATAACTTCATTACGAAATATATATATCCTAATATTCAAAATGTAATATCTTGATATTTAAAAGATATATTTCATGATATTAAACATATTGACATTCGCAGATCAAGGACAAAAGTAAGTATTTAAAAGAGCATTGTTACAGAACGATTATCAAAGATGTCATGTACATGTAACGTGTGAGGCGCAAGTCCTTATCTTGTAATTGATTTTTGCTAGAAAGCCTCCCTTCAACGTCACCTACTGCCCCAGCCAACACGGGGCATTAATCCAATTCTGTTCAATTTTTGTGCCAGCGTCGAAGACGGTCAGCCCATATTAAAACAGCATTGGATGAATGCCTCGTGTTTAAACCCCATTATGATACAGAGCATATTTTGCTGTACAGGAGGGTGTGGAATCTACAGTCTGGGAACGGATTTTATATCATGGTCGTTTGTAACCAACGCAAACTGAAAGAACAGTCGCCCCAGAAAGAGTTCTAAAAAGAGTGAGTTGCGGGTGCAGAGTGGCTTGTTCAAAGGGGGGGGGGGATCTCACAAATGTAGACTATATTGTACAACGATGTGGTCTTTTTGTATTGGCCAAACATGTAGAAACTGTGACAGCTCGGATGATTGAAACGCAATAATTTCATTATTTACCTGAGATTAATTTGTTAATTTGACGAATCTCAATCTACATTTCTAGTGGGAAAGCAGTTCGAAAACACTCCAAAGCGTCACCCACCATGGTAGAATTAACTAGACCTACCATGTGGGATTCATGTCGATAAACACAATATAATAAAATATGGTCATCTAAATAAGTTCCAGACTCCATGGGTTCGGATAAAAAATACCTTTTAGTTTCAACAACGAGATAGTTATCGCATATTTTCGGGTTTTTTAAGAGATCGCTTAACAAAATATTATGGCGGCCATCTTGAATTTGTGGCATTAAGAAAAGTACTGATATTATTTCTGATCATCTGGATAACCTCCTTGTACTTTAAAACATAGGTAGAGACACGAAAATCATTGTTTTAACTTCAAAATGGGGGATTGGGGTATAACCCTTTTTTTTAAATGGCGTTACCTGGTGTTATTTTGAATTAACTACTATGTGGGATTTATGTTGATAAATTCAATATAATAAAATAACGGTGATCTAAATAAGTGTTAGATTCCATGGGTTTGGCCAAAAATACATTTTAGGTTCAACAACGAGATAGATATCTCATATTTTCGTGTTTTTTAAGAGATCGCTTAACATAATCAGAACAATATGGCGGCCATCTTGGATTTTTGGTATTGAGAAAAGTGCTGATATCATTTCTGATCATCTGTATCAACTCTTTGTGCCTTAAAACATAAGAAAAGACACCAAAAAAAATTTTCCTAACTACAAAGGTGAAGAATTAGGGTATACCCCTGTTTTTCGAAAATGGCGTTACATGGTGGCGGCCATCTTGAATTAAAAAAAATGCACAAGGGGGATTTTTGGGGCATCTTCGGAATTCGTCTGGGGAGATGTCCAGGTATCATTCCTGAAAAAATCAGCTTTCTGCAATTTTGTTTCCAGGTTCCTGTGGTTTTTCAGTAATGCTCTTGCACTAAATTGTGCCAACGTCTGAGATGTTAATACAACATTGGTATATTCTGGTGCGGGAAACAAAATGATAGACCCTCTATGTTAATATATCGGCAATGTTGTTTAATTCATTAAACCAGTGGGGTTTTTTGGCAATGCAATTTATATGATTTTAATTATGTATGTCGTACTATGTATATTGTCAGATGATTTCAACACATTATCCATCTTGTATATAGTATATACATATTTATGACATATAAGTCTTTATGTCAATAAAATATCTTTCTGTCTGTCTGTCTGTCTGGTATAAAATCACAGCACATTTGTAGCCCAGTTGGTGGCATTCCAATAAACCCTAGACATTAAAACAACATTGGACCAGCGTCTTGCGTTTACTGGTATAGAAATATGACAGGCTTGACATATTAACGATACACAAAACATGGAATTGATACTATTGTAGATAGAAAGGAAATGATTGATCATGATAATTACACATTTTTAGAGCATTTCCTCTACCTATATTTTGGCTGCTGCTCCCAGTTTTAATGTTCACCTATTACTATGATTATCCAATGTGATTACACTGCATCATGAGGCGCCCACATATCATATACTACAAGTCGTGGTCAGTCATGATGACTGTACTTAGTTATTGAAGAGATATTAGGGCTTGAAGAAAAATCACCTCACAATTATACAGAATCGTAAGAGCAAGATGAGAGACATCATGGCATACAAAAGTACCTACATTGAGTGTTTGCAATATGAAACTTATGGGTTTTCAAATGGGACATAGTGGTACTAGATGAGTGATGGATCAATTGAGGTAAGCCTACCTTCGCATGCTCATAACCATGCAAATTTACAGGAAACAAAGTCACCTATTACTTAGATTGTTGACTTTTATTTCAGCGCTTAAAGGGTGGGCTTATTTTTTCTGAAATATTTCGAAACATCAGTAATTTGTCATTCACTATGTAATAAAAGATAATGTGATGCTCAATGATTTGAAAATTGTTTAAAACGTTTGAGTTTTGAATTTTGAATTACCTGGGGTTTTTTTAAATACAGTATTTGGTCTCGAAGGTACCCCTATAAAATCCCTCATTTTAGGTACTTAGCTGCCACATTGAAGCTCCACACCCACCCTTATCATGTCCTTCGGATATTTTCTGTCATAATAACCACTCAAACCTTTGCCACTTTTTGGGTCAAACAAAGTGACACGTTACAGGAATTGGCACCCAGACTAGGCGTAACGGTGCCTTATTATTAATGTCTCAGTATAATAACATGGGACATCAATGATACACGATGAAACCGATAGTAGCCCAATGAAAATTATCGAAGATTGATAAACATTTGGCTACGTTCATATTAAGTGATACTTTTACGGCTGGTAACAACACATATATATGTTTATATTATATCAAGAGTTTTAATTTGTCTTTTCACTTTTAAATGCAATATGTTTTTTTTATTCACAGGTTCACTATTAACCCTTTAGCCGCCCGATTTTTCAATTGCGATTGTCACTGACGCGATCCACAACTTCAGTTAGTGAAATTTATTCAGATTTGGCAGAATGGAGGTCAACCATTTTTAAATTTTTGCGTTTAATCTTTAACATAATATTTAAAAGATGGCATGTAATGTGCTGATAAAAAATTGTAAGATAACGAATATACCCGGTACCGGCGTTCAAATAGTTAATAAGAACCAAGGCAGTAACAGAGATAGTTTTGAGGTTCCAAGAAGCGAAAAGACCTTTTGATCTCTGTGAGAATGAAATGACTCATCTTTCTAACGATCAATAGGAGCGCCAAACCAGTAGGCCTACTGCGTTTCAGCTTGAAAATAATTACATATAACTGCAACTGTTGTTATGGGGTCAGTCAAGCGAGCGCGCTGTCATCCTTTCAACAAAAGTAGGATTCCACGGTAAATACACCAAACTGGTAAAATTGTGTCAACGTCTGAGATGTTAATATAACATTGAACCAGTGCTGGTGCATCGCTTTTCCAATGTATTCTACCATTACGTTTGTAGGAAACAAAATGATAGACCCCTATGTTCATATCTCGGCAATGTCTTTTAGTCTGTCTGTCTGTATGTCTGCCTGTCTGTCTGTCTGGTATAAGATCACAGCACATTTGTAGCCCAGTTGGTGGCCTTCCAATAAACCCGAGACATTGAAACAACATTGGACCAGCGTCTTGTGTTTACTAGGATAGTGGATTATGAACTTTGAGCTCGAGCCTCACGCAGCAAACATTTCCTATGTTCAATTGTATACATAACAAAAGACGAATCATAAAAATATTCATACTACAGTCAAAAGAAATATGACAGGCTTGACATATTAACGGTCGACAAAACATGTAATTGATACTATTGTAGAAAAAAAAGGAAATGATTGATCATGATAATTCGACATTTTAGAGCCTTTCATCTACCTATATGTTGGTAGACCGAGCGCTGTCGTTCGATGTTCTAAGGGGAAGAACATCAGTCAATACCGACCCAAAGATACAAACACGGTCTAATATTTTGGCTGCTGCTCCCAGTTTTAAAGTCCACCTCTTACTATTATTACCCAACGTGATTATACTGAATCACGAGGCCACAAGCCATAAAATAAAAGTCGCGGTCGGTCATGATGACTGTACTTAGTCATTGAAGAAATTGCTAGTAGGGCTTGATGAATGTCATCTCTGGACAATTATACAGAGTCGCAAGAGCTGAGATGAGACACATCATGGTATAGAATTTAAAGGGTGTATCTACCACTTGACATACTTCAATTCGAAGGTGACAGCTACTTGAATGATGACACACACATCCATAGAACAACTCGCACACTACCATTTGTATTTACTCATTCAATGTTGACTCGGCGCCTTAGGTTATTTACCAGGATATATCTGAAGATAATAATGAAATTACTCACCCGAGGAGAGACATGACAATAAGCTCTGCATGAGAACCCAAAGGGTGACAGGTGACCTCATGTTGAGGTGAACCCTCATGATCCTCTGTATAGTATATGATGGTGGTACTCTGGGTACCCCAGGTATACGTGACGGCTGATGGGATGACGGGATGATGGGTTAATCAGATGGACATGCCGATCCAGTAATACCAGGAAAACTGTCATCATCACATATGTAAGCGATCACGTCAACACAATACAATGACATCGTCTCCAATAAGTATATCCAATATATCCACGTCCTCCGCGGTTCTACCAGAGCCACACCGGGGTTCTACCAGAGCCACACCGGAGCAATTGGGTGTCTGGTACTTAATATACAAGGCTAGAAGTAGGCCTATTGTCACTGAGTTAATTCAGGCGTTAACCATGTTAACGCCGGTTACGTTGTTCAGCTGACGTATTTGTATTTTATAAGTTTTAAATTCAATGTCTGGCTACCAGACTGTTTTGATGTATTCCTCCAGAGTTGATGGTTGCGGCTGTGAGGGTCTGATGACAAGATACGTCGGGGTGTGTGTGTCTGTGAACACTGGTGACGGCTTGAACACGCTGAGCGTGACACATTCGTCCCCAGATAACGGGTCGGCTGGATGGCGGGGTGCACTTCTCAGCACACCTTCACACTACACCTAGAATGCTACGGTCCAGTACCAATACCTATACTGGAGCACGTCGTTTTCGACACGCTCTACTGACCTGTAAGAGACATTGTGTGTTTCCGCGTCATGCGTGTTGACTCATGATCCTCCACAGACACACACTCTCTGTTCAACAACATAGTTATTTTTTATTAAAACTTTGCATAGCAAGGTTTTTTTTCAATTTGAAGCCATTATAAATGTCTTAGTCAGCTAATTCTGATTTATCTGAATATCTATGTTATGGTTCTACGGCCATTATACATATGTTTACTTTTACAGCTAGGAAATCTTAAGACTTAAGACGTCAAAATCTGACGTCTACATACGTCAGATTCTGACGTCTAAAGTCAATCCCCGCGCTGTAAGGGTTAAAATTGCACAATTATTCTGATAATAACTGTCTCTTTATTTAGCCATATCGTCGCCTCGGAGCTAAAGGATCCTATCTGACACTCGTCAGAGTGGCAAATAGGATCCTTTAGCTCCGAGGCGACGATATATTAATTGCAAATATAGAATCTCTAAATACGTAGGATAGCAGCGTTGCTAGAAGTTAAGACACAGGCCCTATAAACTCGCCTGTGGTGCGCAGAAAAGTATGAGACGAATGTTCTAAAATCGATTATAATTATTGCCATTGAGACAGAGTGATATACAATGATACATGATTATAATATTCTAGAAAAATACCTGTGCGAGGATGTTAAATTGCAGAAGTGTTGTCAATTATTCTGGAATAATATATGCACGCTAAAATACCTGCGTGGGGGTGGGGGGGGGGGATGTGCTGGAAATAATGTGAAAATAGTTATGTGGTAAGGAAAGGGTTGGCTTAAAAGATTACTGTCATGACTGTGGCCATGCCATACATTACAAAGCAGTTCTCACAGTAACATAAAACCACAGCCGTTAACGCCTAAGGGGCAAAGAAACCTGCTCGGAATTCGTTCATTTTTGTTTCATCCAATACTTTGTCTCCTTAGATATGAAAGGGCATATCTGCCACTTTGCAGAGTGGCAGATAGACCCTTTCATATCTAATGGGCAATGATCACATTCTAGAAGTTTTCGGTGTTCTCATGTATACTTATATAATAATTCTATAAATATATGCCCTTGCGCAGCATTTTTTTCAAAAACGCGTTCCATTACAACAATCCAATTAAGCTGAATAATCAAAATGACATTTTCACCTAATTGCCATCGTCTAGGTGACTCACACAGAATAAAAAAAGTATAAACTTATTCGACGTACTGAATTGTTTTTCTTAGGCCAGACAACTAAGAAACAAAACATTAGCGCGACAAAAAAAAACAGCGAAATCAAATCGGAGAGCGCCGTACTTTAGATATTATAGCTCTCGCATACATCACCTAGAACCTAATTATCTTATCGGGTTCTTATTATATGTATGACAAAAATACCATACAACTAAATGGGTAAGCTAGTTGTCGTTCAACGTAGCTTTTTCCAGTGAATTTGACAGGATAGCTTAATTATGGTGTCGATTCTTTTTCCATAATATTTTATTTTTAATGCAAAAGTGTTCAAATGGGAGAGTACCAACAGACGATGTCTATCAATTCATAGAAACATATTCATACAGGATTATGTATGCACACTTTTTTTCTATTTTACTGTACAGTAACGTTGGAGCTTCGTCCCAGTTTTAATAGGACTGTATGGTAATAATTATGCACAAGTCATGTATATCACTAAGAAAAAAGATCAGTGAAAGTTCATTGCTACACAAACATGCGGAATCATCCTCTATTTTTACCATAGACTGCATTGAGGCGTGGCAACGAGATCATTTACACACATTAACTTTTCACTACAACTGTACATATAATTAGCCTAAGTAACAGACTTTATTACACACATTTACGGGTCATATTCAAAGAAGTTATTGCTAAATTTTGCAAGGCTTATAATAGAATTCAATTAGATATGACAAACATGGAATGACTCGGTTTGCAGGTGCATTTGTCATTTTCAGCAGTAGTAGGCCTATCTGCAGATTTTAATTATAACACCAGTGCATCAGATTATACGAGTATTCGATGAGGCTCGGTTATCAACTTTTGTCGGTGTAATGAGTAACCTATGTGCGTGGACTAGATAGCTAGATTATACTGTCTGGTCAGTTGTGAATCACATTCTGAGAAGTACATGTCACAGGAGACATACGTCACTGTCAGTGCAAGACGTTGATACAGCACTGATCCAACTTCTGGTTTTAACTTGATGCACTTGGCTGATCCCAGCAAATCTGGATGTCCCCAGAGAGAAGCCGTGCCGGGGTGAAAGGTCATTCAGAATAAAACATATTGCTATATTTTTGTGGTGTGTATGCATTCATATGTTTATCTTGTGTACACTTATTTACAATAATGACTAGTACATGTATTGTGAATGCCACACTATTATGACGGTTCAATGATTGTACTATTACCCATATAAGTGTAAGTCACTGAGGAAATATTGCATGATCACCCAACTATAGAAGCAATGAAGCATGTATTGTACCACCGTCTCCAAGCTGATTGAAGTGGCGACTACTTCCTTATCACCCGGCCATTAACCTTTAAACCGCCAAATTATTCAATTTGAATTTTCACCCACTTGAAGTTGTGTCTCGCTGACGCGATCCACAACTTCAAGTGGGTGAAAATTATTCAGATTTGACAAAAATTCAAATATTGCTGATTGATGTCACATTTTGTCTTTAACATGTTTAAAAAGTGGTAATTAATGTGCTAATAAAATATGAAAACCCCAATGTATGCGGCACCGGCGGTTAAAGGGTTGAAGCATTGAAAAACATTATTGCAAAATCACACGATTTGATGTTTATGCTTTATCCCACAATAATCATAGAAGTCACAAAATGTATATTATACCCTGCAAATATAGTTTCTTTATCACATTTTATTGAAGCAATAAATGTATATTATATTATCATCACGCAACAAGAATGTATGTGGCAGGGTCAACCATTATAAGCAATACACGTGTAATGTTTTTCTATTATTGGTCTTGCTGTAAATATGTATTACATTTCAAGGTAGCATAGGTCCGTAAGTCGAGCCGACGGTAAAAGACATACAAAAAATAAAATGTATCGATTTTTAAGTAGGCCTACACAACAGCTCACTTTTACAATTTAAAAATCTCAACTTTGTGAAAAACTATTCATGCAATATTGAAGGTGTTTTCTATTTTACCTAAGAAATAAACATATATTTCGCAAAAAAACTTCCACACTACCTCGAAAAGGCCTAGTATGAATACGTGCGAGTTCGATGTTCAAATAGTTTAGCTATTTGAAAATTCTAATATAATGATAATTTAAATATTCAAATAATTCTACTCACCCATAACGCTATTGATATACTTAATTTTTAATTTTGCGCTCTGAATGGTATGCGCGCTATGTAATTGATAGCTACAGTTGAATTATAAATTTGTTTTTATATTTAAATTTATTTTACCTGCTTCTATGTGAGGTTGGCGTTCATGTCAGCAACTTTATGGTTTTATCTGAATATTACATTTTTCTCATTTGCACCTACAACTAGCCCAGCAGAAAGAAGACGTTGAATTAATTTTGGTTTATTGTTGGTCTGACGTCGTAGACGGTTGACCAACAATAAACCAGATATTATATTTGAAGTTATCTTGTAGGTTGCTACGTTTTCCAGAGTGTATTTGATCTACTATTCATAATAATATGTAGGGTTTTTTTATCTTTGGTTTTGGCGCTGGCAACATTTCTACATTATGCGTTTAACTCTGATACGTTGTTTTTATCTCTATAATGTCTCATCTGTATTATATACTACATAATTGTATTTTTGTTTTCATATGACAAAATCACTACAGGGCACATTATGCAAAAAGGTCTGACTGTTAATAATGCCCAGCCTGTATAAATATGTCTCGGTAAATAAATAAATGATTAATGGAGGCAAGAAAACATTCAATTATCAGTACTGTATAGACACATCAATTTATGATAATAACCAATAATGCATATATCCTGAATCCTGTACGGATAAAATATGGTAATAAATTTCATTGATTGATTATTTTTAAAATAATATAATATTGCAAAACTCATAGAAACGAGCTACTTCCCATTCAGCCCTTATTCTCAATATACACCATTATACTGTATTCTGTGAAATAACCTTCACCTCTAATATTTTAATCGAGCTGGCTGATACAATGAAGTATGGGGAATGAAGTACGGGGGAAGGAGTGTTATATAACTTTATTTTCACAGACTTCCCATTCAAAACGGTTTCCGATGACGTCCTGCGTTCCACAGATTACTAGGCCTACACACTTGTATATTTTTATCTGGAAGATTGTGCATACTTGAAAATGTATTTATGTACAATGTAGATATTGAATAAAAACACATTATTATGTCTGCCAAAAATTAATGCAAAAAGAATATATTTCTCAATGTCATCGAGGTAGATGCAGCTAAATTCTAATTCCACTTTTGAGAATTATTATTATTACCTAACTACTAGTAACCGGTAATTATCCCAATGTCATAATACGATAAGAAAATTAAGAGCTGTCAATTGTTTTATTATTCTAATTATGCTGCTCGACGACTCTTCACTGGGTATCCACGGAATCTGAGACATGCGAGATCAAATGCTTAATATATAGTTGTGAATTAAAAAGGCATACTTTAAAATATCAAACATACAAAATTACGATGCCCACCTCAAGCCTAATCATTTTACTTTGGTTGCATAAGCGATTCCTGATTCCTGTCTACATAGAATTACCTGATCCCCTGAAAATCACCTAGACATTTTTGCAAGTCAAGATTACAAAAGTGACTTTACATTTTAGTATTTTGACACATACTGAGACAGTGTTAGTTAGTAGTGTACTTCATAACGTTTAAAGCAAACAAATCACGTATTTTTTCTCGGCTACAGCATGTTATGTTTTTGTTTTCGTGACTCTGGTATCCACTAAAAACTGTATTTCACCGGTATACATGTACTTGATTAATATGCTGATGTCACCGCAGGCTATTCATTTGGTAAAACTTATCGATGTACAGTGTATAGCATAATATGTAACATAGAGACATGGAGGTGGGCGTTGAAAGCTATCCTGAAATTGAAAAAAAGTGGCTTAGCATTTTGTCGGCCTCGTATTGGTCGAGATTGCTATCCCGACCAATCGAAAGCCCAAGATGTAGGCCAACCTGTTATATACATGTACGAACCGTCCTGTCAAAGTATAATCGTATCTCCTACAACAGTAAACCAACGCTGGGCCACCGTCTCATGTTTGCTGGGTCGTTCTACGTGTGATCTATGGTTTTGAGAAGAAGATGGAATGATGGAGTAGACGAGGCGTGGCTAGTTAAGTCACGACACATTCAGGCATGATAGCACAATCTGTACAGATTCGCAAGCACATCACCCAGTATTGGTTCAATGCTGGGCCAACGTCAAAGACGTTGGCCCAGCATTAAAACAACACCGGGATTACGTATCGTGTTTATTGGGCTGGTTAATCCCACACATTCAACTTGTTTACTGCTAAATTCCACACAGGTTATCACCCACACATATTTTTCCAATATAACGATGCAAATTATTTGTAATACAGCCTTAAACACCTTCAACTAATTAATAATCAGCAAAGATACAACAGAGTATCACTCCAATCCTGAAAAATGTTTCTAAAGTTATTTGTCTGCTGTTCAGAACCCCTGACAATTATGGATTCCACATAAACAAAACTAATTTATATTTAAAACGGTCACAGGAAGAACAACACTACTAGTAATTTATAAATTTATGATAAACTGACCTTCAGCTTTCATTGCAATCACTCTATTATTGACATTGGTAATGATAGTGTAAACTAAGTGTTCATCTTATAACTTTAACATTATAATAAGTTGATCACTCCATTACGATCAGTCTATTACTGACATTGATATCCCCATCCTATTATCATACCATTCTATTATGATCATCCTATTATGATCACTCAGTTATGATATTATGATCACTCGATTATGATTACTCTCCTAGTATTTTTTAAATTCATATATTGTGGTGGTATCCGTCCGCTTTTTTTAAAAACTATTTTATGATTACAAAATATATCATGATCACTCTACTATTAGATTATGATCAACTGTTCAATGTTGTTTAACACTGAAAGCGGCTAATCAGTCAGACGTTCGGTCGGTCGGTTGGTCGGTCGATCGGTCTGTAGGTGGGTGCATGAGTGTGTTAATAGGCTGGTTGGTTGGCTGATTGGTTGCTTGTTTGTTTGGTTGGTTTTGTGGTCAGGGTGAGAGTTAGGGTCCATGGTTAGGGTCGGGTAAGGGTTCCAGTAACTGGCTCCTCATAAAACCCGGTATCAACCTGTCAACCGTACTCTCATCATGCCCTAAAGGGTCTGACTTTCGTCACCCCTTCAAGGGCATGCCTTTCCATGTTACCAGCATAGTGCACTGACCGAGGAAAAGTATAGCCTGATTTATATAAGAAAAACAATCACACTAATTGATATACATTATACCTCATGTAATGCATTTTTTATTGTAGTCAGATCCTGACTTGAGTCGGATCCGGTAACCGTTGGGTTGTCCAGTGGGGCTTTCCCCAATCTACTTTTCACCAAGAGATCACGTAGATTTTGTCCCCTTTTAAATGCCGTTACGCACCGTTTATACAGGATGTTCGGATGTTTCGCTTTAAGTTTGGTTGGCTGGTTGGTTGGTTGGCTGGTTGGTTGGTTGGTTAGTTGGTTGGTTGGTTGGCTGGTTGGTTGGTTGGTTGGTTGGTTGGTTGGTTGGTTGGTTGGTTGGTGGTTGGTTGGTTGGTTGGTTGGTTGGTTGGTTGGTTGGCTGGTTGGTTGGCTGGTTGGTTGGTTGGTTGGTTGGTTGGTTGGTTGGTTGGTTGGTTGGTTGGTTGGTTGGTTGGTTGGTTGGTTGGTTGGTTGGTTGGTTGGTTGGTTTTGTGGTCAGGGTGAGAGTTAGGGTCCATGGTTTAGGACGGGTAAGGGTTCCAGTACCTGGTCCCCCATAAAACCCGGTATCAACCTGTCAACTGTACTCTCATCATACCCCCTTCAAGGGCATGCCTTTCCATGTTCCCAACCTAGTGCACTGACCGAGGAGAAGTATAGCCTGATTTATAAAAAGGAAAACAAGCATACTAATTGATATAAATTATACCTCATCTAATGCATTTACTAATGTAGTCAGATCCTGACTTGAGTCGAATCCGGTAACCGTTGGGTTGTCCAGTGGGGCTTTCCCCAATCTACTTCTCACCAAGAGATCACGTAGATTTTGTCCCCTTTTAAATGCTGTTACACACCGTTTATACAGGATGTTTGGATGTTTCGCTTTAAGTTTATTGAAGGAAGTCTTCACTAATTTAGCTGCCTCCACCGCAGTTGCAGAGTAGGTAATAACAAAGGGGGTGACGCCACTATCCTTAGGGGAAGGTACCGTATTTAAGCCGAATGGAGAATACGTTTTCAGGGCTAATTGCCACTTCCTTTCCGCTTCAAGTCGCCCAATCTTATTTAGAGTTATGTCTCCTGTATTCTTCAATACTTCAAGATACAACATTCTCAGATGGGTCGCCCTGCAGCTCCCGGAATTGAAGTGTGTGGCAACTGCCGTGTCCTTCTTAAGCCGTACATCCGAACGATGTATGTTTATCCTTTTCCTGAAGGAGAGCCCAGTTTCCCCCACATATAATTTTTTGCATTTCGAACAAACTTTACAGTAGATACCGTTAGTTGAATCACAATTTTGTGTGGCGGGAATTTGAATTTGATTCCCAGCATCCAGTACGCCCCCCATGGTCTTACCACTCTCTACAACTACTTGTGTCGAACATAATTTACAGATCCTAGTAGTGCATCTTTGAGAAGATCCCTTGTTCGGGTTTTCTCTCAATTCACACAATGTTTTATCTTTGATCTTTCGCAAAAAACGTTCCGAGTAGCCTCTCCTAACTAGAGCTGCAAAGAGTTTCCTACACGCTATCATTACATCTTGTTTGTTATTACATATTCTAACATATCTAAGGATTTGTGACTTAATTAATCCATTAAAAGTATGGTTTGGGTGATGTGATTTATTGTGTAACAGTTCCAAAGTATCTGTTGGTTTAAAATAAACTTTGGTATCAAATGTACCCGTCTCCTTAAATCTGTTTCCTTTGTAAACCACTGTGTCTAAAAAATGCATTGATTCCGAGCTCAACTCTGCCTTCACAGTAATCGAAGGGTGATGGTTATTCAAAATTTTCACAAATTTGTAAAAGTCTTCCTTGGAGTGTTCCCAGATCATAAAAATATTATCTAGGAACCTCCAGTACACTGAGGGTTTTATGAAGCATTTTTCTAATGCTTTTTCCTCCCACTCAGCCAAAAATAAATTAGCATAATTTGGTGCAAATTTCTTACCCATCGAAGTTCCCCACGTTTGTAGGTACCATTGGCTGTTGAACTCAAAATCATTGTTTTCTAAATTATTTTTTAATAGTTCAAAAATTTCTTTATCCGGCCTATTCGGGTCTGGATTCTTATTAAATATTTGTTTGACAGCCTCTAACCCATTGGTATTATCTATGTTTGTATAAAGGCTGTCAACATCTATTGTGGCTATAAATGCCCCTTCCTTCGCTTTAATTTCCGCAATTTTGTTAATAAAGTCATTAGTATCCTTTAGATATGATTTATGTTGTTTTGCAAGCGGTGCTAAAAAATGATCGATATATTCGGCTGACGCATAACTTTCACTACCGCAATCCGCTATTATTGGTCTGCCCGGTGGGACTTTTCCCTCTCCCGGCCACACTTTTCTATTTTTATGTATTTTCGGTAATAAATACATTCTACGTGGTGCAGGGTCTTCCGGACATTTCATATAATATAGTTGTCCTGCATCAATAAATCGGCGGTTCGCCAAACTTTCAAAAATCTCGTTTATTTTTGGTATCGACTTGGGGAAAACTGGTTCCTCTAAGCGTTTGTAGTGGACCTGGTTTGCTAGTTGCCTCTCGGCTTCACCTACATAATCCGTTTTGACTATTACTACAATTGCCGCGCCCTTATCCGCCGGTTTAATTATTATATCCTTATTCTGTTTAAGAGTTTTTATTGCTGTACGTTCCTCTCTGTCTAAATTATCCGGTGTTTTTTTGAGTTCTGGAGACCCCAAGCTACGCTCCAGATGGTCCAACTCCAGCTTCAACACTGGTTTAATCAGGCCAGGTGGATTGAAATTAGACTTAGGTCTGAACTTCTATTCTCTAGTTCGCGATTTTTTGTTTTGAAAAAAGAATGATAGTTTCAATCGGCGCGCAAAGTTTGAGTAGGCCTCCTCTACTTTAATCCTCTTGGTCACTCTTGGCGCCGGGATATATTTGATACCTTTTGCCAAAAGACTTTTACAACCTGAATTTAATTTATATTTTGATAAATTTAGTAGGCCTGAAGCCGACGAGGAGGGAGGGCCACTGACAATCAGTAAACTGTCTTGGTTGCTCTCACTCCCGTCATTTAGTTTAAACATTTCTTAAGTGTGTATAATGCCACTTTGGTTGCATGATCACTGCACCAGTGAATCACATCATTTGGTCCACTCGGGTCACATCTCAGACCCAATTTATTAATATAGGAAACACCAGGTGTATTATCCTTAGCAGTTTTCCTATAAATGTCATTGACTCTGCAGACTTTATGTGCGTACATAGGGTTAATGGCATGTGTATTGTAGATCCCTGTGTAGTGGATCTTAGCACCACCGAATTTCCTCTTAGCCAATAGGAGACAGTCCTGCATATCTCGACCAATAAAAGATTTTAAAACTGTCCCTTTTCTCTGCAATACGTCATTAAGTCCAAACATTATAATGACATTTTTTAATGACATTTTGGTTGGTTGGTTGGTTGGTTGGTTGGTTGACAGTTAGGCAGTCAGTCAGTCAATATGTAGGGGCTAGATTATCGTGATGCTTAATAAAGAGCAGATTAAACTCCCACCTGGTGAAGAATAAACATAAAATATAGACTCACTAGGTGGCTCGTGGCATATATGTTTGTGTGATACACGCCCTTGGCTTTTCAATGAATAATTTCCATTATATAGATTATTTTCACCCTAAAGAATGCTGACTTCGTCCCTAGGTAAAAACTAAATTTTAATTTGTCGTCCTGGGCTGCATGCTTCTTAGAATATATATTTTTATTAGTGATACACAAAACCTTGTCAAACCGAATGTTATATAGACTAGAGGGAAATTGTGACTTTTCAAGTACCCATAATATTTGAGTACTACGTTTTTTTGACGGCCATCATGAATTTTGTAGGGTTACTTTTATTATCACAGATTGATTGGAATTTTGATTATGGGTTTTTGGCCGCCTTTTAAATTGAAATTTTGGACTTCTGGATTCTTACTTCTTCTTGGTTTAATACTGTATCACTGTCTGTGACGCTGTCCAAACATCAAAACAACATTGCGTCGACGTTATGTGTTTGATGGAATTACAACTGTTAGTTCAATCATAAAATGTAGCATTTGAAAGGTTCTACTGTCCACGTCAAATACCTACCGTTGGTTCAATGATGGGCCACTGTCTGCGATGTATGAAACATCGTTGGATATGTAAAAACTGTATTTCAATTATTAAATGTAACGGGTGCAAAGGGTGCAAAGGGTGCAAGTCGGTTGTGTCGCCTCTGACAAAGGGCCTCTATTGACTGGTGACCCGACATGAACATTGTTGAACCGACATTGATCTACATAGTAATCCAGACAGACAGTCGCGAATAAATCCGGAAGAACAACTGTGAATTCTTAAAACAAAGTCATAGCAGAAAACTTCAATACCTAAGGATTATTGTGCCATGGTTTAAAGTCGATTGGATAAAAACCCAAAGGAGAAATAGTGTATCAAAATTTTACATTGATTCACATAGTGACCCAGTATATCCTGGATAAATTCGAAAGAACACGATGGATGACTTAAAAAGTCATAACACTCTACCTGACTACTCTGGAAATGATGTATCAAAATGTCAAGTTGAATTGATTAATATTCAGGAAAAAAAACGTCTGACAAAAACCTGCACAGAATAATAAGTTTGAAGAACCAAAGAAAACTCAATATATTAGGCCATAGCCCAAATATAATAATGATTTGTAGTATTACCTCACCCTGCATGCCATATAATAATTCTAAAAACGAACACGAAAACTGAACCATACATAATGTATATTAGAAGACATTTTAAAAGCATGTGATTAGCACTTTGGCAATAACTCCATCAATCAATTTGTAAGAATAAACGTTTAGATATGGATCGTAGGATAAGACAGCATACATGGGTCAATAATAAAATATTAACTTTATTCCATCTAGTCAGTAACAAAAACTGATACAAAATGTTATCAAGTTTATACAATGATTGTATGTACAGTATATCTAAGTATATCTGTCTATTATTGCAACAAAAAAACTGACGAATTATTGGTAAATGTGAATGCCACTGTTTCCAATCATTAACGCCTGTTCTGTTGGTCCTACATTGCGTATCAACGTCTTAGAATATCATAATGTCCACATTGATAGTAGGTCACTTGAGGCTAGTTCAATTAAATTTAGATTTAATCACACAATTTCATCATACAATTCTCATCATACAACGTTTTATAATGGCAGAACACTTCAATGTATATATATATATGTCTCTCAATAAATTGATATCCTATTATGATAATTATCAGATTAACTTTAATAAATAACTTTTAGATTATACTCTATGATTTACATGATAATAATATACAAAATAGTTGATTATGTAAAATATTTGGTGCGATAAAAACATCGCTAACTCTATGTGTTAGCCGGGTATAACCTGATAACAATGCTTTGAAATCGCCACATCCTGTTTTAATCAGATTAAATCATTTGATTAAAATATTACACATCTCAGTGAACCAACTGGACAGACTTACTTTCACGATTAGATGTGCTCATGTCATAAATGGGGCAATTTTCTTACATGACCTTAATGTTACGACACTTGTAGATCCTGACTTTATCAGATATGGTATAATAATACATCCCAGCCTTTGATCGACGTTGTTCCAAAGTTGGCTCAATATTATTGACGTAAGCCCAACATTGAAATAACACCAATCTAACACCAAACGACTCAACGGGATACATCACTCGCGTCTGGCAACCACGACAAAAAACATAAAATGCGAATATATGCGACTGGTGAACCCCTTTATTTGTCATGTGTATCTTTTTGAATGATGCAAAGTAATATTTTGTTCACCATTCCACATGACAGAGCTCCGACTACAGATATTATACTGATTATCAGCTGATCTGGACTAGATAGTAACACTAACACCACAGCAAACACGAGGCAGAGGCCCAATGTTGGTCCGTTGTTGGCACAACATCGGTCCAACATTGGATCTATGTCTCGTCTTTGCTCGGACTGCTCTACAAAGCCGAAACATCGCCGAAGCATCGTAACTGCTTACTTGTAAAGTAAGCAGTTACCATGTGGCTTTGTACGCAGTACCGTTTGTCGTAAAATACATTAACATATCAATTGATTATTAAGTGTTGGTTATGTACAAAACGTCCATGTGTCTTCAATCTATACTCCTCACATCATGGAATGTCATTCAATTAGCACCGTTGATCCATCTTGTCAATCCAATTATTAAGCAAACAATCACTTCTTGATAAAAAGATAAAGCAGAACTATATCATCATTACTATCATTAGAATTATCAACAAAAACGTAGCGATAATTATTTTTAAATACCCACCACTCATACACTTAGAACAAGGATTGGAGTGTATTTATGACTAGTAATTAAACCTGTTAAAGTATACGTGATCAAAACGTGACATCACTGTAAAAGGATCAGATTCTCAGAGGCGACCAGTTCCTACCAGCTTGACGATTAATTCAGATAATTAATTGGAAATGCATACACGTTTTATGCGTGAATTATTTATCTGTTTATGAAAGCACTTGATTACGTACATGTTACGCATTAAAAATAAAAGTAATGCCACGTCTATCTGAAATAATACGCGCGACTTCAATGTGATTAACGATTAGCTAAATATTAGACATTTATCGCTACAGAAATCAAAATTGTGATCAATGTCAAATTATAGCATAGAAGAATACTCAGTGCGCTGTATTTTATCTGTGCGAAATGCTGCACTTTTTCAATATTGCATAGCTATATATAGAAGGTTAAACATTAATAAAACAGTAATTCACATACGTGTTTTCACACACAGAGTGATATCAGGGGTTGTATAAATACGTTCATCTGGGTGAAACACTCCTGAACGCCTCATTGGATGACTGGGATTTTGCAGTATCATGTATTTGTCATACATTGACAGAACAGACGACAGGACATCAAGTACAATTCCTTGTGTTTCCATGAGCTTTGCTAATTACACCTTTGTGACAAGAATTAGAATTGACTCATTCGCTCTCCACTGCAAGTGAAAAATTTCTCATTAAAAGTTTTTAGTATAATTGTGGATGTTTAGAGTCACTGTTGAGGCATCGGTGGTCTATTGGTGATGTGTACAACATGCTCCCATTGTTGCTCATATTTTCTATTTCATCTGGACTGACGGGTATTTTTATGAGTCGAGCACTTATAAAGGGACATATATAGATATGCCTATGTTTCCAATAAAAATACTAAGTAAATAGATAACCTATTTGACATTAAAGAGCTGAAGATTTCACATTAAAAAATGAAGATGAATCAATATGATTTGAAATAGCATACTGCTCCATTGTGTCACTATAATGTCCTCTTTTATGTTTGTCCTGATCATAATTACAATAATAGGTTGTTCACCACCATCACCCACCCCCCCCCCCCCCCCGAATATATGAATTACTAAACACATATGATGATCTCTGACAGACAATCTCTACTTAGCATGTCATTTCGTCGGTCACTATTATTATAGTCGAGCTGAGGCCGTTAAAAATTGTGTGACGTTTGATCAGTGCCATTTTTGGTTCCGTTTGTTTTTCGGGCCTCTGCCTGGGCGTCACCGTAGGCATAGTTAACGTGCGTGTAGTTATCCTCGTAGTTAGACGAGGAGGTACGTCCGTGGTACTGCCGGAAGTTGTCGTAATCGCCCGTCTCCTTGGTGATCCTGGCACCCCTCATGTGGTACAGAGCACAGGCCTGAGCCGTAACCACGATCAACAGGATCAGCACCAGAGCACACAGCACAGTCAGCAGCACGATCCAACTGGTCTCATCCAAACCCCACAGCTCATCGTCATGCTCTACAAAATGGAAAAGTACCCATTAAATAGGTATATTTATAACTACCATGGTGTATAATTACTCTGGTTACAGTTGTGAGATAAATATTAGGGAAATTGTATGATTTTATCACTGCTGGTCTTTGGAGCCTTAAGAAAAGGTAAAAAGAGGTTCTCTTAACCCTTTAACCGCCAAATTATTCAATCTGAATTTTCACCCTCTTGAAATTGTGTCTCGCTGACGCGATCCACAACTTCAAGTGAGTGAAAATTATTCAGATTTGACAAAATGGAGGTCAACTGTTTTTAAATATTGCTGATTGATGTCATATTTTATATTTGACATGTTCAAAAGGTGTTACTTAAAATCCTAATAAAAAATGAAAACCCGAATATATGCGACACCGGCGGTTAAAGGGTTAAATTGTCTAATGGAGATGCGAGAACGTTATCCCTTACAGCGGGGGGGGGGTCGACTTTAGACGTCAGAATCTGACGACCTCAGATTCTGACGTCAAAGGTGGATCACCGCACTGTAGAAATAAAAAATATTTATAATGGTCGTAGACCCATAACATAGGTATTCAAATGAAACAGGAAGAGACAACTAAGACATTTATGATCTTTCAAATTCAAAAAAGTGGTTAATACAAATATAATTTAGCGCTTTAAGTCAAGATGATCTCAATTTTGGGATTTTTTTAATTTTATCAAACACCAAAATGTAGGATGTTTTGTGTCAGCACTTGTTGTTAGGTTAAGGATTAGTAACAAATGAAAATGAATATTATGAAAATAACAACATACATTAAAGCTATAGAACACTCTATGTATGTTTCCAGTTTTAGTTGTACCCCATTTGTCTCTATATGTGTGATCAGCGTGGTGCTTTCTGGGTACAGATGTGTCCCTCTGTTTGCACACAGTGGACTACTCCTTTAAGCATTGGAAGAAGACACAATCCCTTTTCATGCGTTTATCATCCAAAATAATAGCCACACCACTGCCATGTATACCCAAATGTCAGTAACTGCTTACTCTACAAGTAAGCAATTACTGCCGTTTGGCTTTGCACGGCAGTATAAATAACGGCTATTCGATCCCAATCATCTGATTGGTCGTCATCGTGATGTCTAAAATCAATGTCATACGAGTTTTTTTCTAGGATTTGAAGTTTTGCTTCTTGCATCTTAAACGGAATACATAATAACAAAAAAATGATTTAACAACTAGACTGACATTGAGTAAACACTAAGGAAAAAAGGTCATTTTTCCGGTAATTGAACACAGTTCAGGATAAAGTTTTTAACATAATGCCTTAATATACGAATGTGATACAGACCTTCGGTTTTCACACATGGTTGCTCTGTAGTGATGGAGTTGGGATCAGGTGTACCTAAAACAAGAGGAGCAGGGATCAGCAGGATGGTTCACATGCGTCTTTATCCAGTAAACATAACATATTTGTATAATATTTGTATAACGTTGGTCCTAGACGTCGGGCCAACGTTGAACAAATGTTAAACAAATGCTTTGAATTTATTGAGTATATTTACTGGGTAAGGGCGAGCAAGCTGTATTTGCCCTTAACCCTTGTCCTGCTATGCCCGGATATATACGAGGTTAAGGATGTTTTAGATCAATAAAAATATCACTTAATTTTGATAAAATAGTTTTTAGTAGATGCTTAGTTCATCCAATAATTTAATTTTAGACATGTCTATTTTTCACAAATAGTAATATTTTTCGTCATTTGAAGCTGGAAATTGCGTTAGCAATTCCAGCTTCAAATGACGAAAAATACAATTAAAGCAATTCAGCAGGACAAGGGTTAAAGAGCTAAATTAAATAATTTGAATTTTCACTACCGCGACCCACAACTTAATAGACAGGTAGATATATGTAAATAATCACTCGAACCCCCAAAAAATATAACAAAAGGTTTCTTAACAGTTTTCTATCCTACTGGATATAGTGAATGACAAAAAAAAATCTACCGAAATCTGACCCATAAAAGTCCGAAAATCCAAGATGGCCGCCATTGGCCGTGAAAATCGGTAAAACCATCCTAATTTTACAATTAAACCATGATTCTTGTTAATAATCCATGTATTTAAGAATTGGGGAACTCATTAGTTACCATGGTTACAATAACATTCTGGCAGTGTCAAAAATCTAAGATAGCGGTGGGGCTAAGGGGCATAATCCAAGGTGAAAGGTCAATTTAAAGGTAAAATAGGATTTTTCAACAAATAAATGTAGGAACAAGTGTAATACTTATTTTTCGTGTAATTTTGACCAGCAAATCCATTCCTTATATTACTTTCATAATTCAAGGTCATCTTCAAAGTTAAGAAGTCAACTTCAAGATCAAGTTATCGAAAAATGATTTTTACCAGATAAAGCCAAGAGCATGTGTATTGCGTCATTTTGACTGCTAAGTCATTTTATGGTATCATGTTTGTGATTCAGGGTGACCTTCAAGGTCAATTTTTAGGTCAAATTAAGGTCAAATTCCTGAAAATATTACTTATAACAAATACAAATATATATTTTTAAATCGATAAAAGCTCCTTCAACGCTTTCCCGTCGTCCCTCAACGCTTTACCGTCGCTCTTGGATGCCCCCAGATTCTCTCTAAGGTCTCCCAATCACCCTTGCACACTTTCCCATTGCCATTTAGAGCCTCTTCGTCATCCTTTAACACTTACCGTATCCTCGCGCATAAACGTGCCTGCACTTGTAAGTGAAATTCGACTGTTTTAAGCATAGCTCCAAAAATATTCTTGTTCGTTTATAAGTGCATGCACTTATATTCGAATACTACGTGCATGCACTTATATTCGAAAATTACTACACGTACCATTGTGTAACTGAAGACATACTGCAGGTGAGAATAATATTGATATAATATTGATATGACTGTATTGACTTACAGAGACTATTACTAGTATATGCCCATAATAATAAAAACATATTATGTTGATCGTAAACACAAACTACATTATTATTTTCATGTATTAACGGGTAATGCCGGGACAGGGCTGATAATAATTCGTCCCATGATAAGTATGTACAGTATGTGTGGTTGTTTCTGTACTACGAGTACGAATAAAATACTTTATTAATATAGATATGCGTCAACAGTTCAAGCCGTCAAAGCAATAGGGTATGGGACCGGGTGTGATAGCTGAAAAGGGTGGACAAATGAGGTGCGATATTACAGTTCAGGTAGTGTCAACATTTGCCTGGAGTCACTCCCGCAAGTTAACTTCAAAGTAACAGTCAGTAATTACTAGCGTTTGCTCAGTTCACTTTGGATTGGAATAAATTAAATAATTACGATTTTAACAAATTGGAAGAAAGGTAAAAAAAATTTTTATGTTCGAATATAAGTGCATGCACTTATTTTCGAAAACTAAGTGCATCTTCAAATATAAGTGCATGCACGTTAATGCGCGGGGATACGGTACTCATTGCATTTTTACGCCTCCCCATCGCATTTTAGGGCATACTATTTAACACCTTGCCGTCGCCTTTTAACGCCTTGTTGTCGCGCTTTAGCACCGCTTCATCGTTCTTTAAGCCTCCCCGTTGCCCTCGAATGCCTCTTGGTCGCCCTTTAATGTCTTTGTGATCCGCTTAGACGCTTCCTCGTCGACCTTTAACACCTCTACGTCGCGCCTTATTTCCTACCTGTCACCTTTTAAAGCAAACAGAGCTGACTTTAACATCGTTTTGTTGCCCTTTATGCATCTGTGTCGGCCTTTGACGCCTCTTCGTTGCAATCAAAGGCCTTCCGTCGCCCTTTAGCGCCTACCCTTTTACGCCTCTTCATCGCCCTCTGACGTCACCCAATGCCCTTTATTGCGTTTCCATTGTCATTCAACGCTTCTTCTTTGCCCTTTTAATGCCTATTCATCGACCTTTAACGCTTTTCCTTTTGCCCTTTTTAACGCCTCTCCGTCGTCATGCCTTCACGTCGCTGTCAAACGCCTCTCCATCGTCCTTTTAAGCCTCTTCAATGCATTCCCATTGCCATTTAACTTATCTGCCCTTCAACTTGTAGTGCCTTGTTATTTTCTAATAGGCCTACTACTTTTCACAAAGGTAAATTGATTTTTTTCACCTTGAGCATACTTAATCTTTAACGACCTACCAGAATTAGATTATCCAGTCAAAATTACACCTGAGCGAGATACTGTGCGTTGTCTAATTTGTGGCATATATGTTTTTTACCTCCCCGGAAATTTAGAAAGGTGGGTTGGCACACCAATAGCTTAGCATCTAAGGGTACTTTTTATGTCCGGAGAGGGCTGGTGGAAAAGTGCAAACACATGTTTTACCTTGATAAAAGAACTAAGATAAAATAAATTATGTAAACACAATGTGAATGTCTCCCTTGAATTTCACTGCTTTTTCATGATATAACTCCCAGTCAATGGATATTCGGCCTTGTTCCCATAACAACTTACTGTGGCATGTATGGTCTATAATATATATATTTGAGAAAGGCAAACATATTGCGTTTAAAAAATACCTTGAAGTTAATATCCACAATATGGACCGATACTGCTGTTTCTTTGCGATGTGTCACAAATATTCGAGCAAATTACATTAAAAGGGTCGGAATAACTGCTGTAGGCCTACATCCAAGAACTTTGTACAAGTTATATCTACATCACTATACAGAACATGCAGCTTGTAGTATGGTTATATATAGGCCCTAATCCGGATATCAGGACATTGTGCCAGTGAATATTACGATACTTAATACTTAGAGACATAAAACAGCAGTTATACACTACATCATTCATAGCAATTCCCTTCTTGTAGACATTGGCGGCCATCTTGGATTTAACATCTTTCCGGTAGTCAGATTTTAATTGCCTTTTTTCCTGCTATTATTAAGTACATCCCATAGGTGGCAAATCTACTGGAAAACATTTTGTTATTATGTTTTGGGGGTTCTAGTGGATGTTTGCATAAATCGACCCGCCAGAAATGAAATCTTCCAGTAGGCTAGGCCATGTCGGTTACACTAGGTCTTTATACACGAAAATAGGTATTACACTTGTTATTACTTATTAAAAATAATAATTGTTTGGTCACTCGACCTTAAAATTGACGTTTAGCCATTGAAATGATATTTTTTACAGTTTGACCTTGGAATTTCCTTTTTATCTTGAACATGTTGAAGATGTCATTGAATCACCAAAATAATTCCCGGTACCATAAATGGATTCTTCAGTCAAAATCAGATCAAAAAGAGGTATAAATTACACATGATGTTTGTTGACTTTTGTACAAATATATATCTAGGCATTTGACCTTTAAATTGACCTTTTGATCTCCAAGGTCACCCTGAATCACAAACATAATACCATAAAATGATCTACCAGTCAAAATCCCATTAAAATGAGATATTACACATGTTCTTAGCTTAATTTAGCAAAAATAAACTTTTCGATTACTTGACCTTGAGTATGACCTTTTGACATGGAAGATAACCTTGAATGTATTTTCTAGTTAAAATTACCGGGAAAAAAAGTATAACACCTGTTCCTACCTTTATTTGTCAAAAAAAATCCTATTTTACCTTTAACTTGACCTTTGACCTTGGATTTTGTCCCCTAGTCCCACCGCCATCTTAGATTTTTGACAATGCCAGAATGACATTGTAAATAATGAGTTCCCCAGCTCTTAAAAACATGTATTATAAACAAGAATCATGGCTTAATTGTAAAAGTTTAGACAAGCTAGGATGGTTTTACCGATTTTTACGGCCAATAGCGGCCATCTTGGATTCTCGGACTTTTATGGGTCAGATTTTGGTAGACTTTTTTATGTCATTCACTATATCCAGTAGAACAGAAAAAACGTTGAAAAACCTTTTGTTATATTTTTTTGGGGTCAGGTGGTATATCGACCCGTCTATAAAGTGGTTGAAAATTACTCATATTTTTTAATTTGAGACTGAACATTTGCAAATTTGGATATTTAAACACTCATTTGAAACACATATTTCTCAATAACAATAACTTGATCGGGTAAAAAAGTACAGGGTGTAAATCTATGCCTAGTAGCTGCTGATGCCCTACTAGTATGTGTGAATACGGTACAGTTCCACATATATTGATTATAATATTACATAATCCTCTTACTGGATATATCCCCTGTACAGCGTCCCGCGGTGATCCTGACGTCATCTATGGCCACAATGGAGTCCTTGTCATCCACGGTAGCTCCCCCTCTCACCGCCAAGAACGATATGGTGACGTCACCAGTCAGCGTCAACTCAGCCTCGTTCCAGCCATCTGTAACGTCAGTAAATTAAATGTGCGCGTAGGATTGAAAATAGGGTTGTATATTCATTTCTATATAGAGCCAAAATTATTACACTTTTATAGCTGCTTCCTTCAAAGGTATGGTGGGGACGCAGTCATGGTGGCTTACGGTACATTTGTACACCTTGATACTAGTATTGTTCTCATTATATGTCTGCCGAGGGTTTGGCGGATATGCATAATATACTATAAGTGAGGTTTTATTTCGAATTTTTCACAAAATGAAACCTCCATTGATAACTAAGCTGAGTATTTTAAGATCAGAATAATTGTTATTTTGTACAGGTTTCTCGTGCTGTTCTTACTGAAGTAAAACATAAACTTCTCACATGCAGAATTAAAATAAAGATGGACACTCACTTAGTCCAGTATCATGCCAGTACTAACCTCCTTGGTGACCTTTCCTGCGCCATACTTCTTTCTGGTTAGATCCATTCTGTGTCTCAGTGTACACCAGCAGGTAGCCCACGTTTGTGCCAGTCATGCGGTACATAAAGTGTGTACACTGGTGGGTGAGTACAGGAAGATGGGGTAAGGATAGGCTGGCTCTGTCACCAGGTCTGCTCACTTCACCGTCCGCCTCCAAGTAATTCCCTAGAAAGAGGAAAAATACGACCATTTTATTTATACTCAGCTGTATGATTCTACTATCTTCCCCTGGCCAATCTCACGTGAGCGCAACCACAGAAGCCTAGCTGTATCAAGTACTATATCTGCCTATGTGGGCATTTTGGGGGTGTATCTGAGATTCAAACCTCATTGGATGTTTCAGATTTATTTAAGGGTCGCGAATTATATAGACAAGTTGGTAATCTCATATTTTGGAAAGTGAAGTGTACCAAACTGCATCATGGCGGCCAGTAATCATATAGTGGCCGCCATCAGGGACTTTGGTACACAAAGACATCAGCGTAAGATTCCGAGCTTTTCTATATCTCTCATATCAACGGAAACAAGCAAACTTTGTTCTCAGACAGCTGTCAAGCGCTGTCTGATTAGCCGGTCTTGAGACGCAGCGCGCGTAACATTTAAGGTATCTCGCTTTTTAAAATAGTTGAACGCTAGGCTCGATACAGCAAGGTATCTCCCTGCAGGCTCGTGGGTGAGATAACTTGTTAGGGAAGATTGATTAAAAAGATTATGGTAAAAACTACCTGCCAAAGCTGTCAATCCACATACAATTGCGTTGCCGCTACATCTCCGAACATATTGTTTTCAGATGTAAAATTAATCATACAAATTTGCGTTTAATAAATAATTTAACCGCATTAATTAGGAACGGCCGGTATCCTATTAAGTTTATTTTGTGTCCTACTTAGGGAAAAGAGGGGTACTGTGTGTGTTTGGAAACGGTTCACATTTCTGTACACCAGTCCTCATGAACATGTGCAATATAACGTTTCAGGTCCTTAGGTTAAGTACTTTTGTCTTTTTTTCGGTTGAAATTATGTTGGCCCAGCGTGGCAGACGGTGGCCCAGCATTACATCAGCATTGGACCAATGTACATATGTTGCCTTCTTTTGCGGAAAAATTATACATCAGCGAAGCGAAAAATAATGCTTACAATGTTCAAAGGATCTTTAAAAATACATCTCTCTATATAATTTGGCGGCATCATTAAGAAATCGACAGTGGTGATCATTTTTAAATCATTTTTTGCAAATCTTCACCTTCAAACGCTCACAATAATGTTTTGGTCATATAAAAATACACTACACTATAATTGAATATCTTATTCTTCATGGTCTTGAAACTAGTCAATAAAAATATACTTTTTTATGAAGAAAAACATTTTTACAGCATACTTTCAATGGCCGAAAGTAATAGAACATTGAATTGTTAAATGTCGTTATTCCTTAGTCATCAAAACAATATAAAATATTGTCTTTAGTAAGTTTATATTATATGGTAATATTTGACTATGTATAATAAATCAAATGTTTTAATGAAATGCCTTCAACGCCAATTTAAGAGTTTTCATTTGAACGAAAAACGTGTTGAGCCCAGTGTATCGACGATGATTTCTAGCAGGGCCACGCTCTGCCCGTTCTTCACAAGTTCACGGCCACTTTTAGAGGGCAGGGGCCGTATTCTCGTACAAGTTACGATATATCGTAGGCTACTGATTGGTCGAGATGGCCATCTCGACCAATCAGAAGCCTACGATATATCGTAACTTGTACGAGAATACGCTTCCTGAATGATACCACACTAGTGATATGGGCACACTGGACGATGAATTTAGGCAAATTTCCAGCATAATCGCATTAACTTGCAGACTTGTCTGCGTCACACTCTTGTGTTGTGATAGAAATCACAGACAGCTTCGCTCCACACCTCCACAGCTGTCAGGTATTCCACTGTAGAATGTAGTTCTTTTGTGTGGGATAAAGCAGCATTGAAATACACGAAGTGAACATTTTACAGATGATTGTAGAATACATATTTTTAAGATCTTCTGGCTTAAAATCCAAAAGGTTACAAGTAAATGATACTGCTATTTGGCTATGCAGAGCAGAATTATATGCCAAATTGATTGCTAGGCATACCTGAAGAGTCTTGAACATAACTCCAGTTGAAATCTCCCTCGTAATCAAATGTTAAATTGCATGGCGTTGTGAAGATACAATTATATATATCTGTATCATCTGCAAAACACAACAGTCGACACATTGGTGACACAGGACATACATGTGCACGTTGATATAAATGGTAGATCTGATATCTAATACCAATGTGACGGAATGTATCTATATGACAAGTCAAGTACTGGTTGTTCCACCTGACCAGAATCCAGAGTGGAGTAGAGCATAATGATAGAAATAGAACACACACCTCAATTTCCAAACCAAATACACTTTTTACGTTATAACTGTTATTTGTCATGATTACAAGAGAGTTGTCCATACTTATTATTTTCACAATGGCATACTGTGACTGATATAGACTAATAAACAGTAATCATCGTTCATTTGAAATGCTTACATACAATGATGAAGAAGCTGCAAAAGCACGTATCTGAAAAATACGCATATGACTATGTATCATCTCACTACATCAGACTACATTATTCACATTAGATTCCGAACACGATAATTCCAGAATTTTATTCTGAATAGATACGTCATTTTGCACTTTCCTCTGGCTAGATAATATGACTGATCAAACGATGTTATGAATATATCAGATTATGTATTATAAAGGAGAGCACATGCTACTTCACTGATCTTAAGTGACAAGTTATCCTGAAAACGAGGCGCTTCTCGCAAAATTGTCAATCCCCAAGCTCAAAATAAAATTATGCAAGGTCAATTTCTACCATAAACACCTCAAATTCATAGTTATTTATTTATTGTCAGTACTTGTCACACCTGTTAATTAGTTTTTGTTTGTTTTATCTCGAATGTAATAGTTTTTCCAAAAGAAATTAGCAGTACCTCACATAATTAAACATCCCTCTCTACTAATGATTTCCCAGCATCGTTACAAAATAATAACAAAATATATTCGAGTCTGATAATGATATACTTCATCACTCACTGGAATATAAATATTTTTTAATCTTTATTGTATTTATCAACCTGTAAGAGAAGCGTCTGATTTCAGGATACTGGCTACATTTCCCATGCCGACGTCTACAATAATCATGATCAATTTGAAACTATAATGATTATCGAATATTTGACGTAGACAATAGAGAATTATCGTCATGCATGGCTATCGTGCACTATTTTTACTAATGTTAAAACGGTAAATTATTAAGACTAGAATATAAGCATTAGAGCAATACATAATGTGAATAATCATCATATTTTAGTAACATTCCGATACATTATCTGTCTGTGGTAGTCACATAATGTACTAACTAACTGTAAAGTAAGGAAATATAATCATGCAAGTCAAGTCAGTCCCGAGAACTGTTTTCCGTGGAAAACATAGCATCTACATCAACTATCAATTGTGGAGGTTTAGATGAACACGAAGAAGAAAGAAAAGATGCGAAATAGACAAATATCAAATTCTGAAAAATTATGATAGAAAAGCGCCAGAGAGAGGTCAGGTGAATTCCATAAACGTCTTGCCTTCCGTCACCGTAGTTGTCGGCGCTGTGGTCGTTGTAGTTTGTGGTTCAGTTGTTGTTTTTATGGTGGTGGGAGTTGTAGTTGTGGTTTCTTCTGTTGTCGTGGTTGTAGTGAGTGGGGTAGTGCTTGTCGTGGGTTCAGTTGTTGTAGTAGGTTGTTTAGTAGTTGTTGTTGGTTGGGTTGTCGTAGTTGGTTCAGTTGTAGTTGTGGTTGGTTTAGTGGTGGTTGTGGTGGGTTTGGTAGTAGTTGTAGTGGGTTTGATTGTGGTTGTGGTGGGTTTTGTTGTGGTTGTGGTGGGCTTAGTTGTAGTCGTAGTGGGTTTAGTTGTCGTTGTGGTTGGTTCAGTAGTAGTTGTGGTTAGTTGTTGTGTGGTTGTGATATGTTCTGTAGTAGTTGTAATGAGTTGGGTAGTGGCCTCTGTGGTAGTAGGATGTGATGTAGATGTTTCTAATAAAGTTATACTTGTGGTAGGTTGATCAGTAGTTATTGTGATGGTTGATGTCTCTGTCGTTTCTATCATCATATCTTGAGTAGTATGTATAGGTTCACTTGTAGTGATGGTGCTATCTGGCATTGTACTCATCTGCTCCGTGGAGGGGGCTGCAATCAAGTCATGGTTAACTGAACTAGATCTTTTTAAATTAACATATCAAGTGTCTTTAAGTAATATCGATGTTAATTTACAGTATATCCGATTTCAATTGCATCGATCAACATGAGTAGTTTTAATCAGATATCATGCCATATTTAATTAACTTCACTTTGGAAAATCACGGTACCGGGGGCAATGCATTGTTTATAAAGCCTACTACATACAGATATACTAAAGTATGAGATAATATTGTGAGTTTTCAATTGACTTTTAAAATTACTATATCGCCCTACCAATAGAAGAAACAGAGTACGACACAATAGTCAGACTTAAAAAACATGCTAGTCTTCCGCGATGGTTTGCTCGATTAGACTGTAGACTCGTAACCTGGGGATACCAGGTTCGAATCACGGCTATAAGCCATATAATTTATAGATAAAGTGAGCCTTTGTGATGTGAATAAAATAGTGTGCTTTCATACTTTTACCCTCTTTATTACTACCCAGTAAACACAAAACATTTGTATAGCATTTATGCAACTTCGGCACAACGTCTTCGACGTTGGTCCAACATATATAAATGTCATACAAATGTTTTGTGTTTACTGGTTAATCATGCTACCCCTACCTTCAGTATAATTGTTGTAGTTGTGACATGCTTGGTCATGTAGTTCTATGTCATCCAGGGCCACATCACCATAAGGCTGACCCTTGCCATGACGCTTTTCATGACTGAAGTAGATCATGTCGGTGTCTCCTGTTATGTCCACAGTGATCATATGCCATTCATCATCGTTCTTAGCTGTAATGATCAACTTGTTGTAATGACAATATATGTAATACTGATGCTACCATTTGTTACAACTGAATATATTACTGACTGGATTATTGATGTTATTATTTCGTTACTGATACCGATGCTACCATAATTGTTTTTCGCTGCTACTACTGACTGGCTTACTGCTGCTACAATTTTAGACTGCTACCAGTTATTTTCTTCCGCTAGTAACTATCGTGTATGTTACTATATACTCACTTGATTCAGAAGGCATATTCTGCCAGACCACCTTTCTCTGGTCATTCGTCACTTCTTGTATAGTCACATTACCTATGTGTTGACCATACATGTGGTACCAGAGAACCAGACAGTTGTGATTGCTGGTCAGTCCCAGGCTGGGTGTAGACATGCTGAACACTGTGCCTTGGTCAATGCCACTTATTTCAGTGTAAACGTAATGCCCTATAAAACATTTCAACATACACAATTAAAACACCGTCAACTTTTGATTCAAATACCTATTGAATAACTAAATTCAGATAATAACCTCTAGTATAGAGATGTACGGGAAGTAACTAACTGGTAATTCAAACTTTTCGAACTGTCGACACATTTACATTGATCATTGATTTATATCTAATCAAATTAACAATGCTGCTCATAACATTATAACGTGTATTTGCTATATTAGCTATGTTATACTGTCCCCACTCCCATTTAAATGTCTATTTCTCTACTTTAGACGTTGGCTTTACTGGTTCAAAACCACATATTGTACCAAAATTAATAGTTACAAGAAACAGTTTGCATAATTGAAAAACGTTGCGACAAAAAAAGATAAGCCAAATAAATACTTCCTAAATCTATGATAAAGAAGCTATAATTATTGTGGCTTACAATGGTTTCTACTGAAACTCCATTTATCATTATTTCTAAATTGTGTTAACAAATATATTGCTGACTGATTATTTAGTACTTGACGCCCAAGGATAGCAGACAGCATGTAATGAGTACCTTCATCGCTCTGTAGAGTGTGGTCAACAGAAGGACCTGAGGTTTGAGTATTTGTATCACCTTGGTGCACAGTCCAACTCTCATCACTATCCTCTGTCTTTAGTGTCATACCACACGGATTGACTTCATCACCGTCCTCAAAATCGCATGTGAAAATGAGACTTGGTTCAGCACCTGAATACAATAAAATGTTATACTACATATAATAATATGGTATATCGATCCTTATCATACTTTTCGTTTTGTCAAATATTTAGTGGCATATGCTTTTTAGCCACAATATCAAGATATAATTCGGATATAATTTAGATATCAAAGGAATACCTTCCACTTTGTTAACCCTTTAGCCGCCGGTGCCGCATATATTCGGGTTTTCATTTTTTATTAGCACATTAAGTAGGCTACCACATTCTAAATATGTTAAAGATAAAATGTGACAACAACCAGCAAGATTTGAAAAGAGTTGACCTCCATTCTGTCAAATCTGAATATTTTTCACTCACTTGAAGTTGTGGATCGCGTCAGCGAGACACAACCTCAAGTGGGTGAAAATTCAAATTGGATAATTTGGCGGTTAAAGAGTTAAGTACTATCGTATATGAGATGACAATATTATTATCATATGAATAAAGTTGTGTGCGTCTTTATTATTTTATGAGAGGTTACAATTTTAAAGAAGATACAATAAAACTGTTCTATAAAAGATCTATGAAATAAATCTAATTGTGGAGAATTCAAACTCTAACGGCCTTAAATATATTGTTGCATGATATGGAAAATATTGCATTGATCATAGTTATTGGTTTGCAATGAAATTGAAGAATGAAACTCACCGAATAAAAAAACTAACAATATCAGGACTCCAATTCGAATACTGTTCAGACCATACATATTAACGTCCAACTGAAAAGAAACAGTTTATCAGCATTATAATGCGTCTTAAAACTCTATACTTTTCTCACATTGCAACGATGTATGTGGTGAAGATGCATTGTACATAGTTATATTTCAACAGAATCCATTATATGGCTTCTACTAAAACATAACTGTGGCTGTTGTTGAAACATAACTATGAGTTGTCAGGTCCCTTCGTATTGATCTGAAGATGTAATTTCTGATTACTTTTCTGTAAATATGGTAAAGGCTTATGGTGTGACAAGAAAAACGCAACACACCCACGGCATTATACAAACTAATAAGGGGTAAACCACATGCCACGTTGATAAAAAACAATTATTGTGTTTTCCTCACTTCGGCATGAACGTAAGAAAACTCAAAAAAAGTTTTGTACTGTTTTGTTCCTAGTTATGGTTCATGGTCGATCCTAAATTACGTGTGTATAATTCCGATGAACCAAATTGTTAACCAAAGTCCAGCAAGCATTCACTCATCCATGATCGTATTGTACCAGAGGATTTATGATATATTATGTTTTGTAGGTAACCGTTTAAAGGTGTGAATGCTCTGTTCTATTTATAAAAATCCATTAAATGATCAAAATTGTATACATTTACTCTGTATTTACAGATTGACCCTTTAACCGACAAGTTATTCAAGTGGAATTTTCACCCACTTGAAGTTGTGTCCCGCTGACGCGATCCACAACTTCAAGTGAGTGAAAATTATTCAGATTTGACAAAATGGAGGTCAGCAAATTTCAAATCTTGCTAATTATTGTCATGTTTTATCTTTAACAAGTTTAAAAGCTGATATGTAATATACTAATAAGAAATGTAAGAAACGAATATGGACGGCACCGGCGGTTAAAGGGTTAACGATAGCACTGTAATAACATCTCAACCCTATAGTACCTGACCACACTCACCTGTTACAATATCTCTTCAGATCTGAAGGATTTTTTAAAAAATAATGATACAGTCAGGTCGACAGTGGTAATATAACAACGCTTTGTCCTAGCCAGCACGAAAGTTTGAACCAATGTTGGCCTAATGTTAGCCCAGTGTCGTAGACGGTGGGCTAGCATTAAACCGACGTTGGCCCAACGTATCGTATTTGCTGCATATTATGCACATGTAATTAGGATTGTTGCCACCATGCTCTGATAGTTATCACACTTATTGGGTAATGAAAACGAAATCATTCCGACATAAATACTATAATATTTTGAATACTAGGGGATACGTTGCAGTGATAATTCACTGATGAGATTCAGATATAGGTTCCTGTTATTTTCAATTCTATATTTTATTAAGTACGAGCTCAAACGGTCACGCCCGCGGCATCGTTTATGCATGGTCGCATATTTTCGTTGGCCTTCCAGCACATTACATTTCCGCATCTTATTACGTGAAAAGCTTGCCACGCACTAATTAATTATTACCACTGTTATTATTATTATTATAATTTTTTTTTTTTTTTAGGGGGGTGGGCTAGTATTCTGATGGTAGATGAATGGTGACAGCATCACATATTCTGGACCCTTCATCAGTCCACACAACCTTATATTAATGTTTATTGATGCTAAACGGGTTGTTTATTGTGGTGCTCCAAGTTCAAACTTGTCCAGTTTAGATCTGTACAACGGAGCGGAGAATACACTCACCTCTCCCTTTTTTCAGTGTGATTAAAATTCATAACAGCGCAACTGTTTTAACTCCACAATAATTAGACGTTTTATCCAGTACGGACAAAACATTTGTATAACATTTGTACAAGGCTGGACCATCGTTGAATACGTTGGGCCGACGTTGTACAAATGTAATACAAATGTTTTGTGCTTACTGGACAATTTCTACAAACCTTTTTTTCTAAATCATTATACTTTAGACACTTTTTAAACCATTCCGCCCTAATAAAATGTTAAGCCAAATCTCATAACTCTGGCGGCTTATTCTGGGTATGCGGGTGTATGGCGGCGTCACACGGACAGTCAGCAAACAACACTGACGCGATCCGCAACTTCCAAGTGAGTGAAATTATTCAGATTTGCCAAAATGAGGGTCGACTCTTTTCAAATTTTGCTGATTGATATCACGGTTAATCATAACCATGTTTAACATGTGGTACTCAGTGTGGTAATAAAAAAACTGTAAAACCAAATATATTCGGGACCGGCGGTGAAAGGGTTAGGTCAGTCTGTAAGTGTGGTTCCGACATTGCGCTTCACTGTGTGGCAATATTGGTACGATGTGCATATATCAATATTTTCTCAAACACATGCAGCCAATTAAACGCTGAAGGTATATTATAGTACATGTCGTCGCCTCGGAGCTAAAGGATCCTATCTGCCACTCTGACGAGTGTCAGATAGGATCCTTTAGCTCCGAGGCGACAATGTAGATATGGTCATAATGACATGGTTGACAATGCTTCAGAAAGTCCACAGTTGTTATGATATGGTCAGCCTGTATACTTAATCTAGCTACATCTGGACCAGCGAATAACATGTACTAGGATCAGATATATGATGTGACTCGTATATAATGGGGATGAACAATCCGTTTGGCATCCATAAACTTTATTAATAGGTTGTATGGACTTGTGACGGTCCCATATACTATAATTATGACACCAACGTATACATCCACTGGATCAATGTCGTTTGCGTCCGTGGCAATTCTATATCACAAGAAGTTTAAAGCAATATTTAAACTTGTTAAATGTCCCCTTTCCAAAAAACATAATACACAACCACCACAGCTTTCTTTTTTCTATCCCCACAAATAAAAACAATAACAAACATAAATATCAGAAAAAAATTTATTGATCTATACCTCGCCATTTTAGGTCACTTAAGCGATTTACATGCTGACCATACATATAGTGTGGATGATTTTTTATGCTGCCTATAGCATTTATATTCAATGCACGCAGGGTATGCGTACTTGATACAAAGGTAGATTGATTTAAAAGATATTTTTCACCGAATTCCCATTTATTTTACAATTTTCACATCACGTGACATGTGAGAACAATGACTAAATCGTCCCCTTGGCTATGCAAGGGTGTATCTGCCACTTTACAAAGTGGCAAATACACCCTTTCATATCCAAGGGGGACGAAAAAACTAAACGAGCATTCCAGCTGAGTAGTTATTTTCGCACAGTTCCTAACAGTTCACCACCGCCATAACGATTCGCCAGACCTTTGTTCAAGAGCTGTTTACACTTTCTCTCATCAGGTCATCAGCTCGTAGACGTGTTTATACAGCTTTACATGATGACAGTTCACAAAATCGTGTGACGTTATCCAATGTGAGACAATGCGTACAGCTCTCTAACCAATGCTCATTCTCTCTTAGACCTATATATTTTATGTTGCATCAGAAGACAAACGCGACTGATTAAACAAACATAAACTTCTAGCTTAAAGTGGATTCAACGCTGGAGCAAGGCTGAATCCATTTTGCACATGTTGGGGGCTATTTGGTGTAGACAAAGAACCCACGGGTCGTGATGACTCCTTCAAATAGCACAAGAGGTTGTTTGAAAGTCGTGTGTTTCACGCCAGTGAACACTGGAGTGGAACAAGGGTGTCCTGTTGGAGCAATATTTTTTGCACGTGTATAAGTGGTTACGCGTGTTCGCGTTCAGTACACTATCTAATTTTGTGTATGTGAGGCAAAGGGAAAGCAGTAGATTAGACAATTTTTATTTGAGCACAATCATTTTCGTGATAATACATGTATATCCATAGCACAATACTGAGAGAACGAATAGGGGGAAAATATGATACGGTTAAAAAATATGGGATAACAATTTTGTTTATGCAATTCATTCTAATTTTGACAATTTATATCAAATATACCGTCAAACATGATTCATGCATGCAGTGGCGGCTCCAGTGGGGAGGGCGGAGGGGGGTGGGGCGTATGCCCTCCTCAAAGCGATATTATTTTTTTGGTGGAGAGTTTTCGCTGACCGCCCCCCCCCCCCCGTAAGTACCTGCTCTGGATTCGCTACTGACATGATACTTGACAAAATGTATGTAGTGAAATATAACGTTGTATAGCCGCTTAATTTAAAGAAATAAAATGAGTCTATATTTATATAATGTAACCCCCTAAAAACGATATAAATTCAAGAAGGCTTCTCTCATGTGCCGTCATGTGTGAGTCTTTACTGAAATATAATATCCCTAAATATGTAAATATGTACGTCTCACAATAGTTTGGTTATGCAAAGATTTTCAATCGTTTTTTAACATGTAGGGCACTACATGAATAAATTATGAAAGCATGGTAAAGTGTGTTGATGTATACTTCTGTCGTGAGGCGTGTATCAAATTATATTTACCATATATTGTAACTATAGTGCATCGGGATATAACTACTGTGATGATAGATGCATGGCCGAACACGGAAATTAATAGTGGGGAAATTTACAAGACAATGTAGGGATGTTTTTTCCAGTGATACTCAGATCTATATAATTAAATCTTTACTGTTTACTTTCATTTGAAGCTTCCATTTCTGACGCAAGGGCCGCCTTCACATGTTTAGACGAATCGATAACAGCTCTGGTGTTTAGAAAAGTATACCTGTTATAATTTACAACTGCTCATTTTATCATATTTTTCTTGTGAGAAAGCAGTTTGAAAACTCTTAAAAAGTACCTCGCACTGAAACAGTTGACATTTTCATAACGATTTAAGATTCAATTTATGTGCGCTTCCACGGACGCCATCATTTGGTTTAACCTTTTACGTCCCCGTAGTTTGCTAAGGTTTTTAAAGGTAATATTTACTAGTATGTCTTAAGTCTGCAAAATTGATAAAATCTTAGACTGAAACATAACGAATAAAATTATAATGAATTTTAACCGAGCTGAAGTTGGGGATAGCGTTAGCCAGATACAAATTCAAGTGGTTGTTGATTGCAAGCCAGATGTTGATAAGCCAGCGATGATTACATCAATGTTAATATGTCAGAAATGTTTACGTCGATGTTGATATATCAGAGATTATCACATCGATGTTGATATGCCAGAGATGAGTGCATTTATGTTGATATGCCAGAGATGATTACATTGATATTGATATGTCAGAGATGATTACATTGATGTTGATATGTCAGAGCTGATTACATCGATGTTGATATGTCAGAGATTATTACATCGATGTTGATATGCCAGAGATTATTACATCGATGTTGATATGTCAGATATGATTACATCATAGTTGATATGCCAGATAATAATTACATCGATGTTGATGTGCCAGAGATGATTAAATCGATGTGGAGATTATTACATCGATGTTGATATGTCAGATATGATTACATCGATGTTGATATGTCAGGGATAATTACATCGATGTTGATATGTCAGAGATAATTACATCGATGTTGATATGTCAGAGATTATTACATCGATGTTGATATGTTAGAGATGATTACATCGATGTTGATATGTCAGAGATAATTACATCGATGTTGATATGTCAGAGATAATTACATCGATGATGTTGATATGTCAGAGATGATTACATAGATGTTGCTATGCCAGAGATGATTACATCGATGTTGATATGTCATATATGATCACATAGATGTTGCTATGCCAGAGATGATTACATCGATGTTGCTATGCATGAGATTATGACATCGATGTTGATATGGCAGAGATGATTACATCGATGTTGATATGTCAGAGATGATTACATAGATGCTGCTATGCCAGAGATGATTACATCGATCACGTTAGCCAGATAAAAATTCAAGTGATTGATGATTACAGGCCAGTTGTGGTATGCGAGCGATGATTACATTGATGTTGATATGCCAGAGATGATTACATCGATTTTGATATGCCAGAGATTATTACATCGATGTTGATATGCCAGAGATTATTACATCGATGTTGATATGTCAGAGCTTATTACATCGATGTTGATATGCCAGAGATTATTACATCGATGTTGATATGCCAGAGATTATTACATCGATGTTGATATGCCAGAGATTATTACATCGATGTTGATATGCGTATTGTGGCAAAGTATTGTAAACAAGCCGCGACTGTATTGACTGGAAGAAAACAGAGACGATAAGTGACAGGGGTTTGCCCCTGCTGTATACATTATCAATATATTTATCACTGACGAAAATAATTAGATTCGTGTATTTTACTGTAACGTCCACCTTACGTGTACCAGGAAATTAGGCTCTTTCCTAAAATAGTTTCCGTATTTAGAATGCTATGCCACTGATATGGTCAGAAGTAACCCGTTGTGCCAAATAAAAAATATTCTGTATTTTTTTTCATTGTCGACTGGCTAGAGCAGAAAAATCTTTGTTTTTGTACTATGGGATCATACACCTGAGTCAGTTTTTTTCCTAAATCGCAAACATGTGATTGGTCAAGATGGCCAATCGACCAATCACATGCTTATCTATATCAACAGCTTTGAAAATACCGAGTGACTTATTATAATGGTGACATCTGCTTTTAGAAAACAACATTAACTGATCTCAGTTACAAAGACATTGTGAAAGCATTAACAGTTCTCGCGAGAGCCCAGTATCATTATAATAAATATCGTTCGATGTTTATCACCATACATATAATATGCAAACAAGGCGTAATAAAGCAAATTCAGGTTCCTGCTAACGCGGCAATAACAGTAATATTATACAACTGAGGCGGAGGCTGGATCAAAATACGACATTTCGTGCGCGCGTCATCTACGATCGATGCCGCATTCTGAACATATGGCACAAATCGCCAGATCGATATGCTGACGGAGCTCCTGAGAAGCTGTGACGTTTGGTCAGAGTTGGATCTCACGTTGGCCCACATTTGGCCCAGCGTCTCGTCCTCGCTGCCTCAGATGATTCATGAGCTGTTTTAGCATGGCTGGTGGAAGTCAGATTATAGTAAAACCTCCCCTGCGCCATCGCATGCCCGGAAGTTATGAGCAATAACATACAAAATAGTATACATCTCAGATGAGTCACCCACGGGGCTCGGGTATTGACTTTCTTCTTGTATGAGATACTTTAATCAATAATGTGAAAAAATATTGATGTAATTCCATATCGACTATGTGATAAAATGATAAATTCACGGGCCCATCCCACAACAAATCTTAAAATTAGGATTATCTCATCTTTCTCTCATTTCCATTAAAAAAGTTAAGATAAATCTTAACTTTTTAATGAAAATGAGAGAAAGTTGAGATAATCTTAATTTTAAGATTCTTAGTGGGATGGGCCCCTAAATTTTGAGAATATTCAAAACTGGCGAGCCCAGTATCGACTCAAAGAAGCGTTAATATGCTAGATAGTTTGACCATGGACCCCCCCCCCCCTTCTTGGCGGTTTTATGACATGGTTTGTGGGTCGCAGGTGGTTCAATCTTATTACTTCGTATTGTACTGTCTGTTCGTCTGTCTGTGATATTAATACTGCTACTACAGCTCTAATGCTCATGTCCAAGTCTTAGGGCTAGAAGAGCCTTCACACAGCGAATATAGGCCTCTCCGGACCCATTGCCAACTTGGACATCCCGTAGTCATAGCGCAGAATCAAAACCCCCACAGCGTCCATTCATGGTTGAAACCACGTTGCTTCCCACCAAACACAAGTTGCTTCCCACCAAACACAAGTTGAAACAATGATGTTTTAATGTTGGCAGACGTTGGGCCAATATTAAAACATCATTGTTACAACGTGCTGTGTTTGCTGGGTTATGTCTACTGGCATTATTCGATGCACATTTTTGCAATATATGTCTACGCCGCTAGCCCAACCTTAAACCAGCACTGGGTGAACGTTTGCTGTTTGTTTGGCTTGTGTTATATCACCCCATACATCATAAGAGATAATACCGACAATCGTGGATCATCTGTCTGCTTCATCCCCCGAATTACCTTGATATCGACAATAAATAAACCACCTGCGTGCATGGTGCCCTCATACATAGATAAAAATTTAGAAATGTTGATCAAGTTTATTTGATTTTTCTGAAACAATTTCTATTTTTTTTTATTATTTAGATGTTGAAAATTGGATATAAAAATGGAGCCCTCGATAAAGCATTTTTCCCCTTATAAATGTATTGAAGTGGGTGACCACGGTGATCAGCTCATCCCCTATTTAGTATTAAAGAGTTGTATCTGCCACGTGTTAACCCTTTAACCGCCAAATTGTTCAATCTGAATTTTCACCCACTTGAAGTTGTGTCTCGCTGACGCGATCCACAACTTCAAGTGAGTGAAAATTATTCAGAATTGACAAAATGGAGGTCAACTGTTTTCAAATATTGCTGATTTATGTCACATTTTATCTTTAACATGTTTAAAAGGTGGTACTTAATAAAAAATGAAAACCCGAATATATGCGACACCGGTGGTTAAAGGGTTAAAGTGACAGATACAAGTTTTTAATACTTAGATGACGTGCTGATCTCTTAATCACGCTGAAATATAATATGTGACTCATCTCCACAAAATCAGTCTCATCGCGCATTTTTCATAAAATGGACTATTTATGAGATTCAACCCGTCTTATTGAAACCAGTTGAAGTTGTGTACATTTTAAATGCGATTGCTAAGAAAGAATCGAAAGGCCTTAAAATAAAAAAAATAAGATATTAGTAGCCTACTTAAAAAATCGTTATTATTGAATAGATTTCTCAATAAATTAAATCCTTTTTAAAATATTTTCACAACTTTAAATAATTTTTAATAAATGCAAAATAAAAAATAGCTATTTTTACATGTATATAACTAAATTATTTATCAACTTTTTGAAAAAACTAAAAATTGCTACTCTTTCATACCTTGTATAATTTTGCCATTTCTGCACTTTTAAATGCGTGACGCGAAAGACTACATGCAGATGAGTCACATTTATTTGTCATGGAAATAAATCAACTTGTCTCCAGTTCAAACGTGTCGTGTATATTAGAATTCCGTATAGATTGCATGACCAATAATAATTATGCCAAAGCCAGATTAATAATATAATATACGAATTACTAATAGAAGTAATCGTATTCTTATATAATACTTGATGATCACCAGCTGTTGCTAAAATATGCTAATTTGATGAGCTGTGAAATAGTGTAGGCCTACACATCAAGAAAAAGGGAAATAACTAAATTATCACCATGATCCTAACGTTTATAATATCATAGATATATTAAAACAGCTGGAAATTACATTCTTGGTGTAGCTGTATATAATAGGTAAAAGTGGATAGATTTCGACACTTTACAAGTAAAAAATCATATTATGTGACTGTTCCACACCTGATAATCCAATTCAAAACAAACTGTAATTACAAGAATGGCATGAGGAGGATAAACTAAAAAAGCTTATCTCGATATTGCTTGATACGCATGCAAACACACCCGTCGCCACGGGGCTTAGCGGAATATAACGCGTGGATCTGACCAGGCGTCGAAACAACGCTGGGACAACGTCTCTGGCTGGCTGGCGTGTGCGCTGTAACCACACCTGGATCGATGAGCATGACCTATTTCCAAGCAAAGCCAAAAGGCATCAACTGCTTACTTCTAAAGTAAGCAATTACTTCATTTTGACGTTGCCCTGCAAGTGTGGTTTATTGCACACATCCCCGGGAAAACACGGATAATGCTTTTATTTATTATCACCAAGGGTATCCCGACAAATACGAGACATTTGGCCATTGCTAGACTGATTTTGGGCCAGAATCGTAGACAATGGGCCAAAATTAAACGAGCATTCAGCGGATTCAAACACAAAGTACCAAGGAAAATATCTTTAAATAGCAGTAAAAATAACTCGAGAATAAAATAACCGGCCAGGCTCCGTGACCGTGATGTAACGTGCGTGATCGTTCTCTCACTTTAAATATTTAAGTGCAGTGTACCTCCCGCAATGACTCTCACTAAATTGTTGAGATTATTTGATACGTACATTGATCAATCTCATTGCAAATCATTTAACTCATTATCCGTCAAATTATCTGAACTGTCCCTCACTTTAAGTTGTGAGTCGCCCAGCTTTAGTCTTCCAAACACACTACTCTTTTCTAAGCTCAAAATCTCCTCATTTTCCTAAATACCGAAGTAGGATAGCTTAATTAAAAGCTCAGACCGTCCTCGTTATCATGTATTATAAAATTGCTCATAAATGCGACGTACGCGCTTAGTCCCAGTAAGCACAAAACCTTTTTATAACATTTGTGCAATGTTGGACCAACGTCGAAGACGCTGGGCCGACGCTGTACAAATGCTATAAAATGTTTTCTGTTTGCTGAGTAAAAATTATTGCTTTGACAAGGGAGAAGACCATCTTTTTCAAAATCTTGCCGATTAAAAACATGTCTCAACTTTAAAATACGCCTTTTAATTTACTAAACTAAGAAGAATATCCACAATTAGAGCAATATTTGGCGCTCAAATGGTTCAGCCAGGACATGTGGGGCCTTCATAAGGCGTGTGTGAGGGATCAGAGAACACATAGCGATCCGTGTCTCTTCCGTAGTGATCCGTGTCTCTTCTGTAGTGATCCGTGTCTCCTCCGGGATTCAAACTGACGTGCACGATGCCCGCAAGACACAAACATTGGTGTTCTAGTGACACTTAAATAAAGTGAGCAAGCCACTGCAGGGTAACTCGTCTGCAACGGTGGCCCAGCATCGGGTCGATGTCTCGCATGGGCTGGGAGGAAAATTCAACCATGCACGTCGCAGAGAATGCGCAATTAAACGCACGCGGTGCAGCCACGCGTAATAACCCTTGTGCTGCTGTGGGTATTTTTCATTCATTTGCAGCTGGAATTGCTAGCGCAATTTCCAGCTTCAAATGAATGAAAAATTATATTATTTATGAAAAATAGACATCTCCCAAATTGAATTATTTGATTAACCGATAATCTACCAAAAGATATATTATACATTTTAGTGTTTTTTATTTTGTCTGAAATGTGCTTGAAGTCGTATTATGTACGGATCTAGCAGCACAAGCGTTAACCTCCTGAACCCCACAGCTGATGTCACGCTGTGTCTATTCATCTACTCAGATAATTCAGATGTATTCTTTATAATTTGAATAAATACAATTTGAATTGATAATGAAGACGGTATGTGCATCTGCGACCTATATGTACTGGGAAAACAAGTTAATGGCCGTGTTTAAATATTGGAAAATATCGACTTGAGGGGGATCAATGCTGGCCCAGCGTAGCAGACGTCGGGCCTATATTTTGTCTTACTCACTTCTTCATGTAGATAGCTCTAACAGATGAGCCTATACACTATATCGGTTTGATATATCGATCTCTTACAATAGCTTCACTTTCCTTGGGCGGCAATACTTTGTCATTTTAAAAGATAATTTACATAAATTATCTCCCTTCAGAGAGACTGTAATAAAAGATGGTCAGTTTTACACAATAACCACTTATAAGTCCAAATAAATTCACCTTCAGTTCTGTTTTATTTTCATATCATGCCATTCCAAAATATGATGAAAAAAGTATTATGTAAATGGGTATGTAAATAACATGACTAATTTCATTTGTTTCAAAACGAGTCTGGTTCAAGGGGTACAGTATCTGCAAGGCGGTATAATTATGTATATTTGGAATTAATTAATTCACCTCTATTATATAATTATCATTTTCTTCCTGTCAGTCAGTTACACCGTAAGCGTCAAGGATGTAGATCAGTTATAAGAAAAGCTTGGGAAAGTTGTGAAAATAATTTGATAAATTTAGTTGAAATATAATTTTTAAAATATATAATCGTTGAATGAGACTGTGTAGTAATTTTATTATTAATTATATTCATTATATTCTTCCAGTATTTCCATGTTACTATTTTTTATAAGAGGAAGGTAAAGGTAATGGCATTTATCAAACCCCATGTACCATGCATGCTATATTATTCTTAGTAGTCTTCTTTTTACTAGGATGTTTTAGTAGCTTCCTTATTATCATGCTATAATTACCCTATCTAGTCCTATAACTTAATAAGAGTTTTTATTTCACAGTATTAGTAATCTATATACATCGTCTCCCCAAAATTTCCGAGAAGTGAGAAATTGGTAGACAATAATTTTAATGTTCCACTTATGAAAAGTTTTTTAGTACAAATTACCTCAAAAAAAGATTTTTTTCATTTTTTACGGAAGTGTCTCTGATAATCCTCTTAAAAACAACATTTTAAATTCAGTTAATATAGCGCATGTAGTGTGGAACTCCAAGTCAAAGTCGTTTCAAAACTGTTTTCGCTCAACATCATCTCAACCTTGGTGAATTCGAATAGAATAAAAGGTGACATAAAACTGAAATGAATATAAAATCGATTCATCGATATAACTAACACTACAAGTCAATTATGTAGTGGAAATTTCAAGGCTGCTCACAATCATAGCCATCTTGAGAAACCTCTGTATGTATATAAGCATCAACAACATTTTATTTCAGCAGACATGTATAGATTTTGTGTTGATTTCACACAAGCTGCAATACATGAATTTCCCTGAAGCATAATGTGTTTCTTATAAGCTTAATAATTCAGCAAGGACTATTATGTGATTGCATCTAAGGCTACAATAGGTGACATTTAACTATTACCTTTATTTTTTGGGAACATTACAATAGATAATAAAATTGTACATTCGATTACAAAAAAAATAATCAGCTTTCAAATGTGCGTTACCACACTTGGATTTTTCATAAAGTCATTTTCATTCAACTCGAGATGTGAATTGCGGCTGCAATTTACATCTCGAGTTGAATGAAAAGGAGAATAAATAAGTGAACAATATCAGCGGTAATTTGCATTCATTCCGGAGAGTTGGCTGATTGCGAGGAGTTATAAGCTCAAGCATAAGTTCTGCGAGGATTAGAAAAAGGTGCCAGATGTATGTATGTCAATCCCCCGACATCTGCTGCAGATAACATGTACTCACAGCATGCACCAGCGGTGGGCCAACCGTGGGCCAATGCCTGCGTGAATTGCCGCGGCGACTGGATGCCCACATTTCCATTTTCAGCTACGTCTTGTCTTTGGACATCACAGTTTGCCTCGTGATTTTTTTCTATTGTTGATATCACTCGCTCTGTTTTATATAATATTATACGAGGTTATGCACTTTTAGACTAATATTATATTTCACCTGGAGATAACACTCTTGTTGACTATGCTCGGTATGCTTCTAGATGCTGACTTTCAAGTATTTCAGATGATCTAACTAACACAATTATTAACTAACACAAAATAAAACAAAAAGCTCTACACACAATTTTTGATGCTAGATTATCAGTCTGACAACCTTTACTAGTTTTGAATTAAACATCTTAAAAATTAGCAGCATGATATCAAATCAAGATGGTCGATATCATTTCTGTTATCACTTTTGCTTTTGTCGTAGCCCTAATTTATAATGTCCCGTTTCTATTGATTTCAAACTGTCTGAATCTGCGTCATTAGTTAACTTAGAGCCCGCATATAATTGTCAATACAGACAATGACAAGATAATGCCAAGATAATGTTCAGTTAGGTAACAGATTAATTGTCTAAAAACAAACTCACCTCTGAGACGATCACAATCAAATAAAATCGAATTAATCCAAGTGTGTTGATTCACCAGCCGGAGCCAATACACTATAGATGCTGTGACTGTGCTGTGCAATACTTTCCTTTCTGATCAATGATACACTCTATGCGTTGTGAGTGATGATATTTCTGTTTCTCCTGAATGAGGACGATGCAGCCTCTTATATCTGGATCGTCTACTTGTGTGGCTGATTGGTTTGTGGACACGCTCTGGTACACCTGGCGGGGAGGCACTAGTTAACGTGTCCTCAGACAATACCTGGGTGGAGTCACCTATCAGTGCGCGTGTGCGCGTGCGCCGTCATTAACACCCACCAGATACTGTACTGTCAGGATATGGCCTGATGGAGTAAATGTAGTAGATTAACTCAGAAAACACGGGGCGCCTCAGTAAAAAAAATCATTTATATAATATTTATACAATGTTGGACAAACTTCTAAGACGTTGGGCCGATGTTGTATAAATGTTATACAAAATGTTTTGTGTGTGCTGGGACATGATGTTGGGTTGTGGCTGGGCCTAACATCAACCTAACATTGGGTCAACGTATCGTGTTTGCTGAGTTATGTATTTTACTGTTTAACTCTTTAACCACCGGTGCCGATTATATTTAATTCTTATTTTTTTATTACCACATTTAAGTACCACATTTTAGCCATGTTACAGATAAAATGTGACATAAAATCAGCCAGTTTTGAAAATAGTTGATGTCCATTTTGTCAAATCTGAGTAATTTTTACTCACTCGAAGTTGTGAATCGCGTCAGCGAGACACAACTTCAAGTGAGTAAAAATTGAAATTGAATAATTTGGCGGTTAAAGGCTTAAAAGTTACATGTGTTTTAGTATGTAGTACATAATAAATATTCAGAGTGATTTTTCTTCTTTTTTAATGCCAAATGCGCTTATTTTTTTTATTCGGCGGTGACTCGAATTCATGCCGTGAGTACCAAAATTATTATGATAATATCTGCCTTTGTGAGTGGTTAAAATTTTGACATATGTGTCTAAAATAACCTGTGACCTACATCTAAATGTCCAAAGTCTGGTTTTAGCATGGTGCATGCCATAGATATAATTATAGCATTCGAAGCTTTTGTATGCTGCACAATTAAATTTATTCGTAATATTATTGTATGTATCTTTATTTTTAAACCATCAATTAACTGTATTTTTTTGTGACAAAATGATTTGTACAAAATAAATCGTATTACCATGTTATCCTATCACGTTGCGATAGGTAAATTAATAAAGACAATTTGTGGTGTATCAGGGGACATAATGTATAATGATAACTCGTTTAATATTTATTGAAGTGCGGTGCTGGTGCAGTATGCAGATCTGAAAAAAAATCTTCAGCTAAAAAAATAATCAAATACATAATCAGATATGAGAGTAGTGTATCGGGGGAGTGTGGATGGCACGTCGTCTGCAAACAGAGTTATTACGCACACCGGACATCCGAGCGGCCATGTCACGCTTCAGACTTACGGGAAACTCACCGGCGAGTAGAAAAAGATCAACACACGCACGACGATGAGTTTTTGTTTGCGTTCTCTTTTAATATTCACAGGAATTACAACAATGTACAAGGGGAGGGAGTTTACAAGTTGATAGAACACACCCTGTTTTTCACTCGTATCAGATTGCTCTTAGGCGAGGTCGCCTGAGAGCCATCGGGTACGAGTGAAAAATTGAGACATGCATAACCACAAACCGCGAGGACCAGCATTCGAATCCTGTGGCTGAAGGGTTTCATCACCACAGGTGGCTTCCTCGACTGACCCAGTTTAGCTTACGAACGCAGTTTTGAAACTCGTATTTTCACAGCTAATAATGGGAGGGAAAATGTCATTCTCAGCTACTGTTGAGTCATTCGAGTCGATAATGTCATCGATGTTTTTAAGATCAAATCGAGTGGTGCATGCATTATAAATGTAAAACAAATTATAAATGATACGTCACATTGGCTGCTAATGATCGATCATTGTTGATCAGATATTTTTTTATAAATCTACTTGGTAGGCCTACATCCACCCATGTCGATGCTGCAGACGTTCAGGATATATATATGATCTGTGAATCAAGAAACATGCCAATATTTACAATAATGTGAAGTTTCAAATGAGCGAAACATACTAGCCTTTCAAAGGCATCTAGTCGCTGTTTATCATCCCGAACGTCAAAACCATATGTATTTGTTTATTTATTGTATGATATACGACTCTTCAAATCCACACGTACCACGGAAAATGACCAAAAGTACAAGACACATTATGGAATCGCTGATTGGTTTAAAACACTAGAAAGGTCTTTCACTACTTTTCACTTTAGAGGTCACATTGCCATCCATATATCGGCAGTTATACTGTGTCGTTCCTCATCCGAGATTAATGTATATTTCAAAAAAAAATACAAAAACGCTATTCATTACGAATCTTGTTGAATGATGTTGTCGTATAGTAAAAAAGTATGTGTGTAGGGGGGGGGGGGGAGGAAGTAGGTGCATATTTTATATGTATGAAACCCTTATGTATTTTAAAGCAAGAATCCCTGAGGAAACGTTTTTCGAAGACTGGAATGTGATGTAGCTATATATCACTTGAGAAATGCTAACTGCTTGAGATTCTTTTTAACAAATAGGTCTAATTGTTTATTCTCAAACAGATTAATATTTTGTGTTTTTCATATTACTTAATTATGGCGATATATTTGTTGTTAAAAAAGGGTCACGAAACATGGCTGAAAATACTCAAGGTAAGAATTTGTAATTTTTGGTGCGAGACAACAAACTGTAGCCCAGATCTCAGCAAGCACGATGAATCCAGACGTCGCCCAGTGCTGGTGCAAAGCTCGGCCAACGTACGGGACGTTGGCCCGCTTTTGATCCGGCACTGCCCACTCCAGCATGTTCACCTTGACTGTGTCATGAACACGCCTCGCGTTAACCTCGCGTTGTTGACCGAGTGACTGGTGCCGCGGCAAATAAACCAGAAAATAACCTAGTGTTGTTGTGATGTTGGGCCATCGTCTACGACGGTGTCCCAACATCAAAACAACACTGGGCCATTGTCTTCTATTTGCTGGTGTCGCTCTCGTCATGAGCATTTCATAACGTAACACGTATGTTTGCACTTTTTCGATTGTCTCACCATGCACGCACACATTATTCCGAGACGTGGGCGCAGGTTATGGGTTCAAGACAGTTTGTATGTCACACCTGCGCATGGATGTTTTCGTTTATTGTATTTCTTTATCGTAACAAGATCACTCGTTTTCAAAGACACATCATTTAACAATCACATATTCATATAATATTGACAAAAGTGACTGATAAGAGTGTCACTTCAATTCTCTATCCAACATATTCCGATTTAATTTCATTTCGATGTAGTTCCACCCATTATACAAACTGTGTATGATGGTTATATTATTGTTTTTGTATGGCCTGGTGGTATAAACCACCCTTTTTTACTGATAACAGGAAAATTATGTATAATATCAGAAAAAACATGATTGTATTTCTGTTATTATCTATACCAAAAACGACTCTAAAAGAGAAAAAAAATTAACACAATAATAACGTTTATCAATTTAATAATAGAAATTAAACGGTACTGACTCTGTCAATAATATCAATATTATAGACAGTTGAATATTTCTATGATGGTACAATCCACACTCAAACCAATGAACGCTGTTGCTGGAGTAGGAGGAATGGCAGGACCATTTGTATTGTTGGTAATACTTAGTTGAAGATAATATGTGTTTACTGGTTGAGCCATTGAAATTTATTTTGACTCAATTGATTATATGCATTAATTAGTAATTTAAATTGTTTAAGTGACATATGTTTACACTTGAGACAGTATTAAGCGAAATCGAAAGAAACATGCAAGTTAGTAAAACTAATTGTGATTGCGCTTACACCCTGATATTCTTCCTATATCTGAATGCAGTAGGCTTACAGGTGAAACGTAAAGGTGGACAAATAATCAGATTCAAAATGTAGATTATATATGTTATAGTTGCATGATAGCTATCTGTCTACCACTATAATGAATGATTTTGATGATTACATACCACTGCTATCAATATTACATATTTATATATGAAGCTGATCTCCTGACCTTGAAACTCACGCACATGCATCAGGTAAAAATGCACTCACAGACAAGTTGACACAAGACGTTGAATCAATGTTGGTTTAACGTTGGTCAAACTTCGTAGACGGGGGACCAGCGTTAAACTAACATTGATTCAAGTTCAACATATACATGACCTTAAATCAATGTCGGTTTAACGTTGGTCCAACGTCGTAGGCGGGAGACCAACGTTAAACCAACATTGATTCAACGTCTTGTGTCTGCTGGGAGAGATGAATCAAGTCAAAAATAACATATCTATATTATCATTTTTAAAAATTCTGAACAGCCACGTCAATTAGTCGGAATATATTTATATTTGTCACCTCTTCCCTAGAAATACAAGGGGAATAATTGATTGTCGAAATCAAAATGTTTCAATCAACGAAATACTAAATTCATTCCGTGTGATGTGTTGCAGCGCGCAGCGCGTCTCCACTCTCGCGAAATAACCGTCGATACACTTGTGTCAACCTTAACTCTACGAGGCCGCCATTAACGTACGTTATCGCCCAGTGAGAAGGGAGAAACAATGATATTTCTCTGAAAACCCCACGCAGGATTAGCGGGGTTCGAACCTGGCACGCATGCATAACTGACGAAGTGGTCAGGCGCTCTGAATTTCCGTGTGATTTGAGCCCTCATAACCCATATAGTAAGCGCAAGTGTATGCATTGCCCAATTACGGTTCAACATTAGCATAACGTCGGAGACGTTGGGCTAATGTCAAACAGTAGTTGGTATCACGCTAATCAGTTTGAAACACGTACAACCATTAGGTTTGCATAAATTATTGACTGTCAAATTATTTATACTTTTAAATTATGCACCCGTTTATTCTCAGAACATGGTGTAACATACATACCATGTATACATGCTTATAATATCATATGCCATCCTATAATGAACTATTAACATATTGAACAATTTCTAAAAGCTCACCTAAACGCGTTCCTGTACAACAGCTGAATTTATACATATGTCGGTATAATATCCACTAAATAATGTTTTGTCATAGGCGTATTTTTGCACCTCTAATTACACAGCTATTATCAGAACGTCAGGGTTTTTTCTTATTAACCCATATCATGTATACCTGTGCAGGCGTTTTAAATTAGGCATTTTAAATTTAATAAACAGCATCTCACGTCGATTAAAATGCTGACGTCATTCAGTACAAGATGAACATCTACAGTATTACTCTGGTTCATTGCACCACATAACAACCATCAAATTGTATAATAGACGTATTTATTCTCTAGGCGTCGTTTCATATTGATATTGCTGGTAACAAGTGTTTATTCAAGACAGTGCAGGAGCATTAGGTCCAAAAACATGCTAAGTTGAAAAAAAATGTAGAAAGCTGATTTTGTTTAGGAAAGTTGCCCAGACATCCCCTGAACACCCTGATGAAAGTCCCCACAAAACATTAAATCATCATAGTATTGCTAATATTCAATGTAGAACAACAAATGAAGTGTCTAAACATAAGATAATTTAATTACCCATCACATGGAACACATATAGAAGACCAATTTAAAAAAAAATTGTTGACAGTTACTGTTTTAACCCACTTTTGTGTTAATAGGGATTGAAAAAAATATGATCAAAGATACCTATTTGCTAATTTTGAATTGAACCCACAAGCGGGTATCTTCACAAGCAGGAACAATCGTTTTTGTGATACAGGGCCCGTATTCTCGTACAAGTTACGATATATCGTAGGCTACTGATTGGTCGAGATGACCATCTCGACCAATCAGAAGCCTACGATATATCGTAACTTGTACGAGGATACGGCCCCTGGATTGATACAAAATGACTTGAAATTGCGATAGTATAAATCACAAGTCATTATTCTCGCATTATTCATTGTTATTTTTGCAATATGACGATGCTTTGATATTTTATGTTGTAGGTATTGGAATCGGAGTTCTGGATAGACAGCCACTTGCGTGAATTTACGAAGCAGCTAATCATGATCTATTTTGTTTCACAGATAGGCATATCTGAACATTTGAGAAAATGAGCCAGTAAATCACATAATAAATCCATAATATAATATAATTATTAGCAATATTTGGCTAGCAATAGATATATGTGACTTTTGTGTGCTAGGCTTATGACTTATCTGGCGATCTAATTATTGTAAACTTTGTGTTTGATAATTCAGATGTCAATGTGCGCACCTTGACCAGATAAGGTACATGACATGCACTTGGGGGTATTGTGTGAGTCTCTCCATCAGAGACAAACTCCAGTTAAATTGTCCGATCTACCGAAATTAGGTCCTCCGTTCAGGCTGGTAAATTTGCTCAGATCCCAATCAAAGCCTACAACAAACCTTTTCTTTAACATCGAGGGGTTGCTGGAGACCTTGCCCCAACATCTGATTCTGCTAAATCTCATTCATTTGGAACATACCATACTATTCAACAATGGTTAGGAAATGACGAAGTGAATCCTACAGGTTGGGGATGGGATCTTAAGAGCTTCCCCCGATCGGTACAGATCGGCCTGTGGCACCAGGAAGTGTTTTGAAGATTATTGCATGTGGTTGTAAAGTAGTTTGCACCAGGAGGTGCAGATGTCATAAGGCAGGTTTGTTTTGTTCAGCAATGTGCTCAACATGCACTGGACAAACATGTGGTAACATATATCAGGCTGAGGGGGACGATGTCTAGTAAGACTTTTACCGACGGGGTATCATATGATCTTGTGTATTAGACATAAGCATGTTTTTTTTGCATTCAGCTCAGTAAATCAAACGCTACATTTTCTGGCGCTTACTTGGCAGCATCTGAATTTTGGCTTATATCAATCACAGAATTTAAATGAATGTCACTTTATCATGACCATGTTCCTTTATCGCAAAAATTCCGCACGAAAACCCACAAATATTGTGCTTAAAAAATAAAAGATATATTTTATGTACATTGAATGATCATTAAACTATTATTTCTGTTATATTTAAACACTTTGTTTGTTATTCTATGTTGACTATTAAAAAATTATACCATTTTTACGGAATAACAAGACTCAGGATGACGGCTATTTTGAAAATTTCAAATAATAATTTTGCTCAATCTAAATTTTTTGGGACATTTCTTTATAGTGCTAAGTGGGTATCTGGGCAACCTTCCTAAAAAAATTCAGCTTTCTAATGCTCCTGCACTAATACTGTATTCGACTGATAAAATTCGATACAGAGACCCCTTAGACATATGGTCGCTGATGCTTTAAGCTCTGTATATAGCTCTGTGCTAATTTGATTGAACTGCTGGCACAGTTTCAAGCATAAGATAAAAATGAATAATAATTATTATTCATTATTTACAAATAGGTGATTTTCAAAACATTGCCAGTTTATCATATTAATTTGAATAGCGTTTTAAATTGATTAGCACTAACTGAATGACGTTCATTTGTTCAACGAACTCGAGCTGTTAATACAATTTAAAACAACAGGATATCCCGTGTAGGCCAAGTACAACTGGCTGAAAGAATGTCTGACATAAACTACGTATATATGAATAACATCACCACCTTGATACTAAACGATCGTATCTGCCACTTTACAAAGTGGCAGTTACGATTCTTTAGTACCAGAGGTGACGATATATCACATCAAGTATATAATGTATGTGTACTTGGTTTGTGGTGTAGAAATCGCACTAATATAATAGACCAATTTAAAGCGCACTACAAGGACTTTAACCCTTTAACCGCCGATGTCGCATATATTCGGGTTTTCATTTTATATTACCACATTAAGTACCATCTTTTAAAAAAAAATATGACATAATTCAGCAATATTTGAAAACAGTTCACCTCCATTTTATCAAATCTGAATAATTTGCACTCACTTGAAGTTGTGGATCGCGTCAGCGAGAAACAACTTCAAGTGGGTGAAAATTCAGATTGAATAATTTGGCGGTTAAAGGGTTAAATGTAGGTGTATAAAATGATACTTATGAACCGTTGGGTACAGTACACATTCCCGATGATGCTGATTAATGCATTATGTTGGGCCGAATGTAGCTGTTTATAATTTTATTATATTATCTGCGTATATAGATATTGCCTTGTACTGCCAACATTCATTATTTTAACATGTCTTTTATTTTATTTCTTTTAGAAAACAATTAATCGCATCAACATAATACCATGATGATAAGCAGGTAATAATATTCACTTCTCCGGTTTTGCACATCGATTAGTTAACTGAATAGAAATACAAATCCCTACTAGCGTGCATACTAACCTAAGTAACTGCTGTTGTAGGTGGCAGTACGGAGAATTTACACAACGTCAAACGTTATAAAACGTGGTCAAATAGTTTTGAGATTAACAAGTGCAGTCTGGAGTGGAGTGCAGAATATCATAGAATATTTTCCGGTCACTAAGTTCAATATGTCGAATTTACGCAGTCAAGTGGTCAAGGGCGTCTGAAACATCAAAGGGGTTGGTTGAACTATAAACTGTGATAGCTGTTTGAAAAGCGTGAAGTAGTTTACGTACAGTGTAACTGCCGAAAATAAACATGATAAATACCAGGTGGACACCCCTTAAACCTTTGTAAACAACAGCACACATCAGCCATGCCTGAATAGTCACATAATATCATCTATGCCTGAATCAGTGACACACATCATTCATGCCTGATTTAGTCACATATATCAGTCATGCCTAAATTAGCGACATACATCAGCCACAACTGAGCTAGATAATAATGATCCATGCCTATATGATCCATGAATCAGTGACACACATCATCCATGCCTGAATCAGTGACACACATAATCCATGCCTGAATCAGTGACACACATAATCAATGCCTGAATCAGTGACACACATCATCCATGCCTGACTTAGTGACACACATAATCCATGCCTGAATCAGTGACACACATAATCCATGCCTGAATCAGTGACACACATCATCCATGCCTGACTTAGTGACACACATAATCCATGCCTGAATCAGTGACACACATAATCCATGCCTGAATCAGTGACACACATAATCCATGCCTGAATCAGTGACACACATCATCCATGCCTGAATCAGTGACACACATTAGCCATGCCTGACTTAGTGACACACATAATCCATGCCTGAATCAGTGACACACATAATCGATGCCTGAATCAGTGACACACATCATCCATGCCTGAATCAGTGACACACATAATCCATGCCTGAATCAGTGACACACATCATCCATGCCTGACTCAATGACACACATAATCCATGCCTGAATCAGTGACACACATAATCCATGCCTGAATCCGTGACACACATCATCCATGCCTGAGTCAGTGACACACATCATCCAAGCCTGAATCAGTGACACACATAATCCATGCCTGAATCAGTGACACACATAATCCATGCCTGAATCAGTGACACACATCATCCATGCCTGAATCAGTGACACACATAATCCATGCCTGAATCAGTGACACACATCATCCATGCCTGAATCAGTGACACACATCATCCATGCCTGACTTAGTGACACACATAATCCATGCCTGAATCAGTGACACACATCATCCATGCCTGTATCAGTGACACACATCATCCATGCCTGAATCAGTGACACACATAATCCATGCCTGAATCAGTGACAAACATCATCCATGCCTGAGTCAGTGACACACATCATCCATGCTTGAATCAGTGACACACATAATCCATGCCTCAATCAGTGACACACATCATCCATGCCTGAATCAGTGACACACATCATCCATGCCTGAATCAGTGACACACATCATCCATGCCTGAATCAGTGACACACATCAGTCATGCCTGAATCAGTGACACACATCATCCATGCCTGAATCAGTGACACGCATCATCCATGCCTGACTTAGTTACATATATCACTTATGCCTAAGTTAGCGACATACATCAGCCTCAACTGAACTAGTCACATGCTATTAGCCATAACTGAATCAGCGATCATATCAGCCCTAATTAAATCCATATCCGTCATGCCTGTATGAGTGATGCACATCAGCCATGTCTGAATCAGTGACATACATCAGTCATGCTTGTGTCAGCTACATATATTCGCCATGCCTGAATCAGGCACATAACGCAGTTATGCCTGAATCACTAATCACTGAATTACTAACATCCATTACTAACATCCATTAATGTCCACACGTATCATTGTGTAGGCATTAGTGTAGGCAGGACATTCGTAGCGCATACACCAGTCATGTATTAGGTGCATTTGTATGTACATTCTTCGAACGCTTGCATGTTTAATGGATTATGTTCCCCTATGCTACATCATAGAACTCACCAGGTGGTGTACACGTTTCAACATTCTCGCACTATACAGCTGGCGTGTATAATACATATATGTATTTTATGTATTTTTTTAAATTCAGAAGGTTATTAAGAGCATCCAAATTTTAAATTTAGTATGATAGCATTGACAAAAGATTGTGATATCATTGACAAAAGATTGTGATATTATATATATATATATATAATATCACAATCTTTTGTCAATGCTATCATCCTATATTTAAAATTCGGATGTTCTTAATAACTTTTAATAACGCAAATCAATATCATATTTATTGTTAAGTAATTTTATGTAAAGAATAAAAATTGTTCACGTCAATGGACAGCCAAGGTATTGTTTATTGTTAAGTGACATGTAATTATAATAAGTATATCATTAACCATGTAATAAAACGAGATCTATATATTGTGCTTCGATTTTGCAACTGACGTTCAAATGTACAGATACATTTCAGTTATCTGCCAAATGATATATTCGTCCCTTTGGATATTAAAGGGTGTATATGCGCTAAAAGGGTTAAAAAGACCAGTTTGGGACGACGTGCTTGTACACTTTTATGATAAGTTTTCTTACGAATAACAGAATGACATCTCAGCAAACGCGAGGCGTTGAACAATGTTGTGCCAACGCTGGCCAAACTTCGAAGACATCTGGCTAGCACTAAGAAAGCATTTGTAACGGCCCAATTATTAATCATATCCCCACACCATAAGACAAGATAGAGTACGTTTTATTTCATAAACATAATACAGCAAGTAACCAATGGCTGGACATCATATTGCAATTGTCACAAAACCAGAAAACACTAAATAAACCATTTTTACACCAGCGCATGATGAAGCTGCTGCTAGAAAGACAATATAAATCGTTCTTTTTATTAGGAAATACATTATATGTTAGCTGTCTGGTCTTGTTTTAGTATATGACATATATCATAATAAAGATTTTATCTACATCAAACCATAACTATTTCCCCTCTTATTCATGCTTGAAAAATATGTCATCTAATATTCAAATTAACACACTTGATGTTCGAAAGTAGGGGCCGTGTGATTGTTGTCGATTATTTACATCTAATTATATTTCTGTGTTTCTAATAATGTATTCTTCTAAACATTATAAAAGCGACTGCTATTGAATGATTCAACAATAACGGCCTGTGATGCAGTATAATAACAATTGAAAATAATCATCACACACCGATAGGCCTATACAATTCAAATTTATTAGGACTGTATCCCAGCAAACTGAAAACATTTGCATAAAATGTATACAACGTCGGACCATAGTCTTCTACGTTTGTCCAATATTGTATAAATGTTGTAGAAATATTTTGTGTTGGGATGCACTTTGATTTCACTATCACAAATTATTATAATTAACCCACATAATCTGATAATGTTGAGGAATAATAATCATTTAACCGGGCCATCCGATGACCGCCATTAAGCACCTCAAATTTGCAGGCTGACATAATTATAAAAAACCTCACACCCTGTGTTCTACCACATCGCCTGCAATGACAAGAACCAGCAAACACGGCGAAAGGAACACAACCTAGACATCTAACCGCAATGACACCGCTAAAATATACCACTACAAAATACAACTCACATACGTGGGTGTCAATTTATTGTTTTTTAAGTGTTTCAGGGGGTGGGAGACATATTGTTACTCGCCCCCAGCAATGACAAGACGTTGAATCAATGTTGGTTCAACGTTGGTCCACCGTCTACGACGTTGGACCAACGTTAAACCAACATTGATTCGATGTCTTGTGTCTGCTGGGCTATGTTAAAATGCAAAAGCAAATATCAGGGACAGTAACTGATCACCTCCGAAGTAAGCAGTTACTGTTGTTTGTCTGTGCATAACAGTATAGGTCGTCCCCTTGGATATGAAAGGGTGCATCTGCCACTTCGTGAAGTGGCGAATGCACCCTTTCATATCCAAGGTGACGATGTCCTACCAGCCACGCATTTGAGTAGTGGCAGATAGGACACTCTGGTTTCAAGGACATGATATTAAAACACAAATCACTAAGGTGATAAGATAAAAATAGAAACCGGCCTCTAGCGAATTAAAGTGAAACATTGTCAGGCATAATACTGGTGTAAAGAGTCATACAATGATCAAAGAACCGTGAACCGATTTTTTTTGTATTAAATGTATCCGGAATATCGCTAGTATTCCATTCTCACATATCAACCTTGTAATGATGTCATCGTAGTTTTCTGGTTGTACGCCATCACTGTGTGCTTTTCCATTTTACAGAATGATGTTCAAATGAGAAAATCATCAGTGTGAAAGAGTCTGTTCAAGTGGACCTTTTGCAAACACAACACAGTGCCAAGGACAGCCTATGTTATATGTATGGGTTTAGTTTCCCATCAAAGGAAGCTGAATCCAGCCATATTAGGTCATATAGGCTGTGATTACGATAGATATAAAGACAAAAGCACTCCTAGCTAACAACAGAACTTCATTTTTAGAATCACTGTTGTTGATCTAGCAAATCGTGACGTAGTAACAAACAGTGACTGACTTACGTACAGTAATAAATATCTGCTAGCTTGCCATGTACATATCGAACTCCTCAAAACGTTGTGTATATCAGGTGAATTACTAGTATATACAGTAGGCCTATAATATGTCGTTGAATCATAACAGTTAGTTCTCATATGGAAACATTTGGTTGATTTATACCAGCTCTCTCATAGACATATTTCCTGGCAGCCTAGAAAATTCTGAAATAATATCGCACAATGTTATTCTCTGACTGACGGTCTATCTGAAACTTTACAAAGTGATCGATGCACCTTTTAAACAAGAAGAAAACGTGGAGGAGTGTGTCCTGACTGCCCTGATTAATCATGCTGACAGCTAGATCCGGTGACGTCTCCTACCTGGAAGCATCTCGACAGATCGTGATTGCCTTATAAATTCTGCCACACAGATTTGCCGTGAGAGCCAGCAACTTGCACACCGAAACATGTCCTATATAATTCCGACTTTGATGAGTGAAGTGGCTTTTCAATTTTGACGTAGGAACTCGAGCTCGAGCATGGTATTCAGCCCCCACCCTTCCCCCAATTTACTGAATAACGAGCAGTGATTAGCTGATTGCGACACGTGAAAGACTGGATCACCCTTTATTTGATGAGGTGAGGGGTCGATTACCACACTTATTCCGAAACATGCCGTGTCTTTCTGACGAGTTCTGACGTAAACACATGCCTTAGAAGCCCTGCTATATTTGACGTAGAAATAATGTGTACTAAATGCTGACGTAGAAATATTTATTGGCTGTCTGCATGACAATGATTCTCGTAGAAATTGAAACTTAGAAACAAGATTTATCCGCATGGATATTTGGCCCCTCTCTGTACTTTATTTATCTTTCTGATCCACATTTTCTTTGTCCTCCTTCTCGTCCTTTGATTTATCCTCGTCGCCCCTCTTGATTTTGAGGGCCACACAGTAGTCGCTGCCAGGGTATGAAGGTAGACACAGCTCAAACTTCTTGGCCAGATCCGCTGGCACACATCGCCCACCCAGGTAATGGTGCCGACCTCGGAACTGCTGGGCACATTTCTTAGGTGAGAATAAGGAGATGAGCAGGTCGGGCTGTATGCACCCCTCCGGACCGCCATTATCGATGTCCCAACCTGGGAATAAAATAGTGCAGAAATTAAAGGAGTAGTAGATAATAGGCATAGACCCACAGGTATCATATTTTACAACAATACAACAAGTTACTATCTTGCTCCAATATTGACGTTTTGTTGTCAATTGTATTCTTACCAGTTACGAAACAACCCATTCCTACAACGTAAAGTAATAATGTGGCAGTGCGCAAAGGTTGTATTTAATCGGTATCCACGAATTATATGTTTGTAGTGAATATTAACACACTGGACCAGCTATTTTTTTCACATAAGTCTTAAGTTTTAAGAAAATGTAAGAATTATGGAATAATTATTGTACACTTGGAACATGAAGACATGGTAGAAGTGATTCCACATTACACTATGCATTTTAATATATAAATATCCAAATTAAAAAATCGCCCTATCGTGACTCAACGTTGGGCCAAATTCTGATGTTTACTTGACTAATATATATACACTCATCGGAGGACCGATGTTTATGTAGACCTGGAGGCCAAAGTCGTAGGTGGAGCGACTTAAGGTGGAGCGACTTTGGCCTCCAGGTCTAATCGCTATGCCACTCACCCGAGGGCACGTCAAGGCTGATGATGGGCAGTCCGCACTTGGTCATTGTGTCCAGTATGGAGGTGAACGCCGGTCTGACGGGGGGCACAAAGTTAAAGCCAAACAGGCAGTCCACCACCAGATTGTAGGAGTCCCGGATCAGGCTGACCTCAGAGGGCAGGTAGGAGAGGAAGGGGATGTCCATCTTCTCACACTGCGTGTGCATCTGTCTGAACAGGGCCACTGTGCTCTGACGAGGGTAGAAGATTGTCGGCTTGTAACCCTGAAATGCACGCCTTTGACCTTATATTACATGATAGAGGCCTTATTCTTATTTTCATTTTGTAAAATGCCCAATTATAATTTTCGAATTCAAGTCCAGAACGCCTTTATTGTGATGGATTGTACTATTTACCCCTCGACCCGCTGGACCCGAAGGTGTATTAACCCAGCAAACACAAAACATTTGCATAACATTTGTACAACGTCGGCCCAACATTGTACAAATGTAATACAAATGTTTTGTGTTTGCTGGGTAAATTTGTTATGGCTACTGTTCCAACATGGTCTAACAGATTGAATTCATAACTCATACAAACACGCAACCCCTCCGGCAATGTTTTGTCGGAGGTCAAGGTCGTGGGCCAATGGTCAAGGTCAAAGATGAAGGAACATTGCTTGTTAACACGATAAAATAATTATTGCATCTCACCAAATTGAAGCTTCCCATGAAAATGGGGATGAACAAATTGGATTTTCAGCTTACCGTCGATAATCAAAATGAACTACAGCTGACGACTAATCTTTCAACTTTATTTTTTAAATATAATTCACAAAAGTGCCTTGAAAACTGGTATATATAGTTTTTTATGGTTTTGTCTAGTTTTACGTGCGATCGAAAACGAGACTATGGCGGCAATCTTCATTTTATAATAAATCGATCTTACATGTATGTTCAGTTAAATGCCTTGAAACCAGGTACACTGTAGATTTCGGGGTTTGCGATTCTGTCATTGTCCGCTTTCACGTGCTACCGAAAACAAGGCTGGGCCATCTTGATTTTATTGATTTTAATAAATCGATCTTATGTTCAGTTAAATGCCTTGAAAGCTCGTATACATACAAATTTTGGTCTGCATAAGTTTATTCTACTCCGAAAAGGCAGTAGACCTACATGTATCTGCTTATATACTTGTATACCATAAGTAAGCATATTATTGTCTTTTCGGCTTTGCACGACAGTATTGGTGAGGTCAGTTATGATAAGCGACTGAATTTGAGGCTGTGGAGGCCATCTTGAATTTATTGATTTGAATAAATCAACTTTATAATTAGTTTTGCCTTGAAGCCTCGTCTATGTAGGTTTGTGGGGGGGGGGGGCATTGCGTGCTTGCAGGATATTGTTTTTAATATGCTATGTGATGAACAAATGCGAAGACGATTGATGCTGTAATTATTCGAAAGTAAGCACGTTAATAGGCCTAATCTTTACTGTTTAGTAAGTTTGGCACATTTCACCGCATCTCGCCACAAACAATATGTACTTTAAGTCATTAAATTTATAAATACAAAATAATTCTATTTTTAGACACATGTGTATTTTTAACCCTTTCAGTGCGGGGACCGTCCTTATATGTCAAAATCTGACATCTGTAAACGTCAGATTATGACGTATAAAGACGGCCCCCGCACTGAAAAATTTGCAATATTTAGATTGGCCGTAGACAAATAATATAGGTATTCAAATGAACCGGGAAGAGCTAACTAAGACATTTATGATAATTTCATATTAAAAAAAACTCGTTGTAACGGTTATTTTAAATATAAGATGCGAAATGATCCAGTGTTACTCACCAGTAGTTTTAAGTGTCTGGCACACACGAGACCGTCTCCTCCGTTTTTGCCAGGGCCGCAGAAAACCAAGATGGCATGGTGGTCTTTGTTCAATGTGTCCTTGGGGTAAACCTGCATTGATTAATGTAGAAAGTTAATTAGAAATATTCTAACAAACTAGATTTCAAACTGGTGTGTCTCGAAGGAGCGTGTAACACTCCCCTGCCTCCCCCCCCCCTCTACTCAGTACCCCACATAATCCCATTAATTACTTGATAACGCACACATTGTCCACATTGGATAACTCCTAAACATTTTCTGACTGCGCCCCTGCGAGATGTGCATTTCCAACACATTTTCATCTTATGTCTTACAAGCATGCTGATCTGCTAATCAATTCTAATATTCGGCGCAAACCTTTCTGATAATACCATTATATTTGAATGTTTCCAGCAAACACGAAACACATTAATCCATTGTTGTTTTAAGACTGGTCCATTGTCTACAATGCTGGCCAAACATACCAAAAGCCATTGCGTTAACGTGCAGTATTTGCTGAATTCCGATCTGTAATCCCAATAACAGGAAGTTATGTAAAGAATGTAAAGTAAAGATAGTGATACTCGTGTGTACACATTTGAAAGCGTAATATTTGTTTAATTAAAAAGAATGACAATATTTATCTTATAATGTTTTATCCCTTTTAGTTTTATTACATCCTATCTATGGGCATAAGCGAAAGGCTCTCCACAGAATTAGCTCCACCTGGTGAATAGTAATCTTAATTTTTGAACAGCATGTACCCCACCTGGTGAACATTAATAATTGTGTAAATAATAATGTAGGTCAAGTAATTTAATTAACGATTTCATGGCAAGAAAAAATATTTAACGAGACGCTTCAGATGAAATGGTGCCCTTGACATTATAAACAGCATGACCCGGTCAAAAGATAGTGAATTAATTTATCTTATGTGTACATAGTATACATCTTCAATATATCATCTATAGACTGCCCTAATGTGCTTTGGATAGATACTTCAGCTGTCAGTACACAGTCAAAACACAGATCAACCTCTAAATATCAGAGGGAGCCAGTGTCAAAAAAGTGACCGTGGTGCAATCAGGCTCAGTATACTTCTAACATTATCATTGTAAACCATATTGATACACATTGAGCCTGGACCCGTATTCTGGTACAAGTTACGATATATCGTAGGCTTCGGATTGGTCGAGATGACTATCATCAATCCGAAGTCTGCGATATATCGTAATTTGTACGAGAATATGAGACCTTTATGACACATAGCTCAAGGTCCCCAGCTCGGGTGAGCAAGTCATATTCACTGATTGGTCATTGGTGACGTATTACTATGTTTTGTTTGAGGTAATAATTTGTAGAATCAGAAGATAGAAGATGCAGCAATGTTTTTCTGACACAATTTAATCATGATAAAAACTTCTGCTCGACTTACCAGATTAACAATAAAATCTCTGATAACCAAGAGAGAATGAACAAAATAACCCATCACTTGTTAAAGATTCATACAACTACGAAATGGGCATGCGAGGGACGGTCAGGTGTAGGCCTACATTAGCCTATAGAGTACACTTTGACGGCATTAATATCATCGACTGAGCTGATTACAAGATACTACTTCAACGAGAAAATGTTGTTTTAATGTTAGACCAACGTCTGCGACGTTGGCCGACAATAAACCAACTTTTGGCGAGTGTGCCTTTTTGGCCGGGAAAGCTCTCACTGTCAATGTGCTGTGAGTCAACTGTTTCCAGATCCCCATGGTAACACAACCGTTTGTGTCTCAACACAAAGCCCACATAAGAGAATTGGTGAATTATTTCCTAATAGATGTCGCTCAAGTATATAGAGTTTATATGTTTTGGAAACTTGCTCTTAATGCGGCGATGTGTATGATGGTATTATTATCTTGGCTGATAACTGTGGATGTGGGGTGATATGTCATTGTGGAATGTCCAGGGGCCACTGTTGCATTCTGGAGACACTCTTGTCCAATTTATTTTGACAGTTGACTATACCTTTAAATGTTCAGTCGGTGTTTAAATGTTTGGTGTGGCTTCGAAAAGTCATTAATCTTGGCAATCTGGAAAGCTAAAGTGAAATTTAGGAGAGAATTAAATTATGGTTTGACACTGACATCGGTTACAAATGCAAGAGTGGATTATTGAGTATTAAATATTGCTGATGATTTTATCATAATTCTATCTTCTTACTATCTTTGGAAAAAATACAAGTTGTATTTGTATTAGCTTATTGCTAAATTCTTCGGTCACAGAGACATTCAGTCAGACGAACCCATTACTAGATCTTTAATTACACCGTAAAGACAACTGACCGTTTTTATCGCCAATTCTCATGCTCAAGTAGAGTTAGATAATTATCATGATCGTTTATTTGAAAAAAATAAAGATACCAATTATAGTCCTAATACGGTGGAGAAACACAGAAAAACATTGACCAGCACTATTTAATTGGAAAATAACCCCACGACAGAACACAATAACACAAAAAAGCTTGATTAAAAATATTTTCATCATTATAAATTCATCATAAAATATTTATACGGCTCAATGCGGAGAGACAAAACAAATCAAATTGTGTAGCACGCTCAATATTCTTTGGAAATAAATGACATACAACTCGTTATAGAACATGATGCAACATCAAGAACATAATAAAGAGAAACTCAATTATCTATCAGTATAGATTATTTAATTAACCTATTTCATTGAGCTGTAATCATTAATTAAAATAGACGGCAATGTTTTGTATGAGCGTTGTATCCTGCAAGAATGGCATACATAAATATTATGCGTCGATATTATTGTTATTAGGCCTACGTTACAATTTTATCTGGGATAATTTCAAATCATCTGTCCCTATATTATCAGCAAATGCATTTCTGATAATATCCATATTATCCTGATCTGACGTAGGGTATTAGGCCTACTACATATCATGACGATTGTTTCTCTAGGGCTGCCCAGGGAAGTTTCCGTCGCCTTTGTTATCAGACGAGGTGGGGCCTTATGGAGGATTTCGGAGATGCTAAGGCAACAGATTTTCTCTATGAGATCGGGAATGTTTTTCTTCGATTACAACTCCGAGTATGTGGTACCAACTAGGTCGTGATTGAAATGGTATGAATTAATCACTAGATTATTAAAATAAGCTGTAATATTATTGTGTGAGTGTCATGTCCCGTGTGAATGGCGCAACTAATTTATCTCCGTCATTTTAATTTTTATTACGTTTCTAAGTTTGCACCACTCGCTAATATCAAAGAATCTCCGGGCTTATAGCGACTGTGCTTGCATGGTCACATGGCTCGGAGCTACATGTTTTGCGGATTGCCACATTTATTGTACTTGCATGAGATTTGGTTTGATTTTTAAAATAGCATGTCGTTTTTAACATTGTTTTACTACATACTCCAATAACATAATTATGCACAGGTTTCAGTCACAGATTTACCGCGTTCAAAATCGTGGGACATTTCTTTGGACTGTCATATCGGAAAATATCGGCGAGTAATCAGGTCAAAAATAGATTTTTTTTAAATCAGTAACATTTCAGTCCTATGCCCGCATGCTCAGCTCAGAGGTCGCACAGTCATTACAAAGTTATGGAAATTTTTAGGACCTTGGGGTCGGGATCGCTCTCAGTCCCCGACATGTTGAATTTTTCGGGTAAAGCAAATACATCTATCCACGGCTTCGAAAAGAACAACTGTGCTTGCATGGTCACATGGCTCGGAGCTACATGCTTTGCGGATTGCCACATTTTTTGTACTTGCATGAGATTTGGTTTGATTTTTAAAATAACATATCGTTTTTAACATTGTTTTACTACATACTCCAATAACATAATTATGCACAGGTTTCAGTCACAGATTTACCGCGTTCAAAATCGTGGGACATTTCTTTGGACTGTCATATCGGAAAATATCGGCGAGTAATCAGGTCAAAAATAGATTTTTTTAAAATCAGTTACATTTCAGTCCCATGCCCGCATGCTCAGCTCAGAGGTCGCACAGTCATTACAAAGTTATGGAAATTTTAAGGACCTTGGGGTCGGGATCGCTTTCAGTCACCGCCATGTTGAATTTTTCGGGTAAAGCAAATACATCTATCCACGGCTTCGAAAAGAACAACACGGCAAGGAATTGCCAAGGCATATTTTATTTCTAATAAATAAGCATCTATCACATTGAATTGTTTGATGTATTTATCTTATTTAATTTTTTACCCACCAGAAAAAACTGTCGGTGAAAATTACTCATTTGAAGCCAAACATTTGCAAATCTTGATGCTTTAAAAACACACATTCCCGATAGTGATATAACCTGTTAATAACATAGATTAAACCACTGGGCCTTCAGTATCGCATTGGTGTGTGTACACCTGCAGTGTACATGTACACGTGTACTATCAACGGGGCTGATCTTTCTGCAGTAGATATAGTATATGGATGGAAAGTGAAGGGGGAAACTATCCATTTACACCTCATTATAAATCCAAAAAGTACATGTTCTTGCATGGCGATCAGTTTTTTTCCAAATCAAGACGGTGTAGTTTGCTACTTTATTTAAACAAATATAGTTTTATTCCAGAAAAAAATTAGTGCCGAGAGATATCATGATTGTTTTGGATTTGGTAAATGGATAGTTCCACCCAAAGCTGTGGATGGATATGTCGTGAGTTTTGTGGTCTCTAAGTATGTAAATACAAATATATCTAAGTATTTCGTTCTCGTTGATTAATCGTGTTTTTTGCTTAACATAACCAGCGAGGTTTTTTACCGATTGAAGTGGTTTAAATACTTAAAATATGGTTAATTGTGTTAGACCACAGGAAAAACATTGTCTTCACCTTCCACCCATATACTATATCTACTGCAGAGAGATCACCCCCGTTGATAGTACACGTGTACATGTAGACTGCAGGTGTACACACACCAATGCGATACTGAAGGCCCAGTGGATTAAACTGGCCATAGTCGTGCTTAACACATAGGCGAATATGTTAGAGAATTTGCTTACGAATGAAAAGATTCGACATTCGCTCAAAATTCGCTACACTCGCCGAGTATTTGCAAGCGTTTGTAACGAATTCGAAACGTTCGCAAGTCATTCTCCACCTGCTTACGAATATCTGCCAATTTAGGAAGCGTCTCCTAAATTTCAGCGAATGTTGCGAATGCTGTCATTCGCCGCTAATTTTCGTAAGCAGTCGCAAGCCATTGGTAACGTTGGCAATGCATTCGGAAGCCTTTGTAACGTTCGTAAGACATTTGCAAGGCGTTTGTAACATTCGCCGTTTCCCATTCCTTGTGAATGTCTTACTACTGTTAAATTCAAGAAAATGAGCTCAGCCTCATATTCACTCCGTATTTATACCAATCGCAGCCTCGTCATCAACTATTCGCATCATTCGTAAGAAAACGGTAAGGCAATGGCAACGTTGGTGAGACATTCACATCATTCATAAGTGCGTTTGTAACGTTTGCAAGCCCATGTTTAAGCATTCGCAAGCATTCATAACATTCGCAAGACAGTCGCAGAATTTATTCTTAAGCCCATTTGCACCATTCGCAACGATTGGTATCAATTCGTAAGAAATTAGGAAGCGTTGGCAAGCATTCGCAGTGTAATTGCAATATATTTGTAAGGAGAGGTCGAGGGATGACTGAGGTGAAAATATTCGCTATTTATTCACATTTTTTAGGCGAATTCACTGCGAATTTCATATACATATTCGCTAGCATATTCGCCTATGTGTAAGAGCAATATGCCCAGCCTCATATTCACTCCGTATTTATACCAATCGCAGCCTCGCCATCAAATATTCGCATCATTCGTAAGACAATGGTAAGGCAATAGCAACGTTGGTAAGACATTCGCATCATTCATAAGTGCGCTTGTAACGTTTGCAAGCCCATGTTTAAGCATTCGCAAGCATTCATAACCTTCGCAAGACAGTCGCATAATTTATTCTTAAGCCTATTTGCACCATTCGCAACGATTGGTAGCAATTCGTAAGGCATTGGGAGGCGTTGGCACGCATTCACAGTGTATTTGCAATATATGCGTAAGGACAGGTCAAGGGATGACCGAGGTGAAAATATTCACTATCTATTCACAATTTTTGGGCGAACTCACTTCGAATTTCAAAGATTCATGTTCGCTATATTCGCTAGTATATTCCCATATGTGTGGGAGGGTCAACTGAGCATCCACTACAATATAATTTTAAATTTTATTGGCATTTCATTTGGTTTGATGTTTGCACGAGAGTTTTCATTTAGGAAATATATAGGGGCTTACGTATAGGATAAAGCCCGAGGAGCTTTACATTCTTAGCTGTGAAAAAGGCCGAGGCCGAAGGCCGAGGCCTTTTCCACAGCTAAGAATGTAGAGCTCCGATGGTTTTAACTGACTTAAAACACATCCGAATATAATGAGGATCCCTCATAATCAACAGCTCGGTCACACCTGACTGATTTTTATACCATATGCCCACCATGATAATTGGTCTGTATTGGGTCAACAATGACTCTCCATTCCCGGCTTAGAATGTAGTGGTCGGACAAAGAAAATAATGTAGAGGTGTGTTTTACCTGCGACAGAAATACTAATGATTGTAAATCAGGGTGTGTTAGCTGACCTTGGCTATTGCGGCTGCGGCACTGAGACCCGCCAGCTCCGTCAACTGTTCCATGCTGAAGGCATACTCCCCAAGATATTCCTCCTGTACTAGTCTAGCCTCCTCCTGACTGCAACACAATAAGTATACACAATCAGCATATTGTACATATTAATATGCATGCAAGATACAGGTAGACTTTTGCAACTACCATTACAGGCTATAGGCAATGTGCTACAAGCACCCTACGTGCAATCCCCCCCCCCCCACAACTCGCTCACATCAACTTTTTGTCCAAAACATGAAATTAAATGTTAACAGCAAAATAATAGGAGCGAAATTTATATTTTGACACCTTAAACCTGTCTAAAATTAGGGAGTAGGGTTACGCAAACGTCTGTCGTTGCTATTCTAGTTTACAAATCTACACATGCAATATACCATATAAAAGATATTTAAATTACTGTTCTAATGATGTATTGAATGCAGTGGATTAAATGTCAATTTTTACAAACACGTTGTAGCATGTTTTTTTATCTCAAAATCTCAAAATCGACAATAAAACAAGCTAGGTAACATGGTCAATGGAAACGACCTAATAAAACATAATTAATAGTCATTTTTTGTTTTGCTTTTTAGAAGGTTAATGAAACCAAAGATAGAATGGTAACCAACATTTTTGAATTCAGCACACCCAAAATATGTAAAAACAAGCGGGAAAAAAATGTCGAGCAATGTTTCATATTTCAGCCCATGCTAAATACATGTACACACATTTTCCAAAAAGGCTGCAATAATCTCGCATTTAAAAATATATATGCCATGTAAAAATCTAAATAACACTAAGTTTTAATCATATACACATCTGGTCTCAGAAAACATTAGTCGAATATAGATATGGCCAATAATTGTGTTGTATTAGGTCGTTTCCATTGACCGTGTTAACTAGCTTGTTCTGTTGTCGATTTCGATAATTTTGTGATTAAAAAACATGTGTCAACGTACATGTATTTCTAGAGATAACCCTTCAATCCACTGCATCATGCAATACATCCTTAGAACGACATTAAAATAGCAATGGCAAACGTTTTCGTAACACTACCCCCTAATTTTAGACAGTTTCTGGGGTACTCCCCAGAAGGGATCAAAATATAATGTTCGTCACTATTTTTTTGCTGCTATCATCCCATTTCATGTTTTGAACATGTATTTAGGTTTAAAAAAAAGTTGGTGTGGGTGAGTTGTGGGTGGGGGGGGGGGGGGTTAAAATTATGGGGATTATCATGTTGCCTTCACTGAATGATGCAGTGCTTGTGTATGACAGTCCTTGTTTTGAAAATAAACCATTAGCTTGAAAATAATACAAGCTTGAAATAAAATTCATCCAAAAAATGTCTAATAATTGTCTAGTAATAATGATAATTATATAGGCTTAGCTATAATTTTCATTTGTTCAGCATGCAGCTTTAATCACCCGTGATTCAACGCCTTTTCAACGTATTAGGCCAAGCCTGAAGGCATCATGCTGTTATTTAGTACGTTGTTGTGTCTACCCCGCCGCTGCAATTGGCAATGTACATTTTGTTCGTCGAAGTGGAAGTTTTCTGGTGGTCCATGCTCGGAATAATAAATTAGAGAAATAAAACGGGACAAAACCCAGAAAAGAAAAAGCGCCGCTCCCCTACTAAAATACATCCTGCCAGTGACAGGGGCATAGTTACGTCTAGCCTGAACACTGATATTGGGGCCAGATACTGGGCTCCATTTTACATTCTTGGCATTCTCTCACCAGTGGAAATTTCTACCGGTTCACCTGGCCTATATACGTCACGGACATGAGGGTCACAGAGCTATTTAGAGTGATAATGCAAGTACGATCACCTAGAAATGGTCAACCCAACAAAAACGATTCACTGAAACAATGTTGTTTTAATGTTGGGCCATCGTCTTTGACGCTGGCCCAACATAAAAAACAGCATTGTTTCAATGTAACGTGTTTCCTTGAAATTTTATAAATTTGTTGTGTATATATCTGTAAAAAACTAGTGCGGTACGCATCACTAATCGTACTTGTGTATATTGACAGTTTGGAGAAATACGGCGGGGAATCCCTAAACTCAACCGGCCAATAGGACTCAAACCTTTAAGCCACACCCCCAAATTGAATCAAATTATGGCTGGCCAATCACAACCTAAAAACCAGAGCCCCGTTTCTGGCCCAATATGTAATCACAGGGGCGGGGGCCCTAGGGTAGTGATTAGCACCGCTGCCTTTCACGCCAGAGTCCGGGGTTCGGTTCCCGGTCTCGGCGGTTTGAAAGAAACAATTGTTTCTTCCCCATCCACGTGTGAAAGTTAGTATTGTGGGGAGCCTCCGTGACCGAGAGGTAGCGTGCTCAGCCTCAGACCGCCAGGGCTCGAATTTCGAATCCTGTGTCTGGAGGACAGTGTCATCTCAATCATCTCACCATCCTCAGGAGGTTCTCCTGGCCCAGTTTAGCCTATATGTGCACAAAGGTGGCCTAAAGCCCGATTCATTTCATTTTTTATGTAATCACAGGGCCAGTGGTCAGGCAAGTTATGTCTGCCCCGGCTTAGGTAGGATGCCCGGCATTGATCCAGCATTGACCCAGCATTAGGGACGAAGTGGCAAATGATGATTGGCATAGATGATGGCTTCAGGAGAAATGTCACAATGTAATTACGCGACCTTTATGTTCTCAGGTTAATTATATTCTGAGCGAACCTTTACATTAACATCGCGACTGGAGTCCCTTTTCCTTTTTGTATTCCAATTCATACTTTCACAGAGTACATACTTTCACACAGCGCTGAGATAGCCCTAATTACCTATAAACGATGGAGGTGTGTTTTTTCAATTTGAAATCATCCTAAATGACTTAGTTGGCTCTTTCTGATTCATTTGAATACCTATGTTATGGATCTACGGCCATTATAAATATTTCACTCTTCCAGTGTGGGGAGTGATTTTAGACGTCAGAATCTGACGTCTACAGACGTCAGATTCTGACGTCTAAAGTCGATCCCGCACTGTCAGAGTTACATCACTCATTCCACGGCAGTACTGCATGATAATTTATATCTATGGTACCCCTATTGTCTAACTTGATCCATAATTGATATCTGCTATAGCTGTAGGGCAAAGCTTATCGGCAGACATAACGTAAACACATCTCCCTCGGTGGTGATATGTGCAAGAAAACACGGCTCATCTGTGATATAGCTATGTCTGGGATAAATAAAATTTGTATTTATTCATTCATTTATTCTTACATTCATTCATTCATTCATTCATTCATTCATTCATTCATTCATTCATTCATTCATTCATTCATTCATTCGCTTGCAATTCTACATGAGCTGTGACACCTATTATTCTGGTGTCACCTGTTGCTGCTTTTAAATGATAACCGACATGTCTTTGGCTTAGCGACACCCGCCCCTTTCCCTAGTACTCCGGACATGTATAAGAATTGACAGTCCTCTATTAATCTCCTACCAGTTATCACAACCATGGAAACAACTTTGTCACGAGAAGATAAACAACAGTTACGGCTTACTTTTCAAGTGAACAGTTACTGCTGCTCGCCCCTGCATCGCAGAGCTCAAGTCCACAGAAACCCTCCAACGCTTTTCCAAGATTACGTGTCCTATTAATTTAGTTCTTTTCAGATAAATTAATCTGTCGTGTCTGGCGTTAGATTCGCGCGGAGCAAACCCTTGGTGGTTGTCACACGACTACGAGGAGATGAAAACCCGCGACGAGCGTGCACCAGCACAGTACAATACACTAAAACATGCTTCACATCTACAAAACATACCAGCGAAAACAGGTTGTCAATATTAACCACTATCCTGCTGGGCAAATTAAATTAAATTTTCAACCACTTGAGGTTGTGGATCGCGGTAGCGATCCACAACCACAAGTGGCTGAAAATCACTCATGTCTGCTTAATTTGAAACTAAACACTTGCAAATCTTGATGTTCAAGCACTCATTTCATTTCTAATAACAGTGGCTTAGTCGACTAATATAATGGATTAAAAGTCTATTGTCGTGATTAGCATGCAGAGGGTTAACACTTTATTTCAACATAATTATACATATATTTATTTACTACGGCAATTGCCACCTCACAGTAAATGAAAATCACTACATTTTATAAACTACCCAGGCAAATTATATCAAATCGAGACCATAGAGCTTCTACTCACATTTCGATTGGCTGTTTCTATGAAATGGCTGTCATTTGAACTATGCCCCGTTATACCTGGCGCATATACGTCATCACCAGGTGAAGCTACGGTTAAATTGATGTGTTGATTGATCTGCGCTAATTCCACCTGAATTTCAGACTTCAGACTGACAGAAACGTCCCACATGAAAGTATGGCAGGATTTGTGAGTGATCAAGGCTTGTCATGATGGTGACTTAATCAAGCACATTTTCAGGATCCACAGCTCATGAACAGACTTAAATAAGCTTACCTATAATGCCGTGCATAGGCAAAATATGGTATCTGCTTACCTTAGAAGTAAGGAGATACCGCATTTCGGCCTTGCAGAGCAGTATGTCTTCCGCTCCGCTTCTCAGGTTATCTTCTTCACATGCCTGCACGACCAGACTCATCTCAATAACGTTTCTTTCAACACATATTAGGGGAGCGGCCAAGGAGTCACATATTACTATTGGCAATAATATATAACGCATATTCTTGCTATTGGTGGTAACAGGTTGTCCAACTGTTAATGTCAGAAGCTGGAGCCTCATTCACATATTACTATTGATGGTGACAGGTTGTCCACTTGTTGATATCAGAAGTTAAGACATGCTGCCCACCTGGTCAAATGTGTTGCTTTGTATTCGACGACATACTACATACTATTACACTAATTCAATTAAAAATTATTTTTTTTGTCTGGTAGTTATGATGAGAGAAAAATCAGTGCCAATAACGGGATCAAATTCATCAGATTAAGCATTATGACAAGACGAGAAAGTAATGGTAGCCCATGTCTACTAAATATTTTAGAGAGCTACCAGCATCCAAGAGCTTGGCAACCCTGTGGGCCACAAAATATCCCCGTGTAGAAATTGTTTTATTGTAATATCTATTTTAGATAATGTTATGTTATGTATTAATTCCCTAAGAATTTACATTTGAGCCTAGCTGTTATGATTTAATACTGATACATAATATACTAATAAATAAAAATCGCAAAGAAAGGATTGAAATACCTAAACTATTAGGACAGATATTCAATTTAAATGTTAACCCTTTAACCGCCAAATTATTTAATTTGAATTTTCACCCACTTGAAGTTGTGTCTCGCTGACGCGATCCACAACTTCAAGTGAGTGAAAATTATTCATATTTGACAAAATGCAGGTCAACTCTTTTCAAATCTTGCGGAATTGATGTCACATTTTATCTTTAACATATTTAAAAAGGTGGTACTTAAAGCTGCTAATAAAAAATGAAAACCCGAATATATGCGACACCAGCGGTTGGAGGGTTAATGACAGTTCCAAAATATTGGTCTACGAAATGGTGGTTTAAGGTTGGGCGACTTTACAAAATATGCAAGGCCAGCATATCACGAATGGTGGTCCAACGCCCTGTTCTTGTTGGGCAGACGCCAAGCATAAAGCTCTAATTGGATCGCTGATCTAGCTTCTATTTTGATTATCTCTCTGACCTGCTCCTTTTTAACGCTTCGTTAAAGCTGTGAACGATTTTATCCAGCATATGTGCAATGTTGGCTTATCTTGAGCTATCTTGATTGAGGTCTGCCTATGGTACTGTGCACTATAAAGAGACCTTGAAGCGGCCTTCCCCAGAAAACACAATGTGTTGAGCCAATGTTGCTTTAATGCTGGTCCAGCGTCATAGACGGTGGGCCAACATTAAGCCAGCATTGGTTCAACGGTTTACTGAGGCTTAGGCCGGGCGATCTAAGTTGAACATGCACGTTTTTCTTTTTGCACGATTAATTCAGGTTTTGATTATTGTTTGTTCCAAGAAGAACAATTTTCGTGTTTGAACGCCGTTCAGAACACAGTGTTCAACCCAAAAGAACGGCCAAAATCGAACGGCCGTACTGAACGGGAGGCTGGCTGAAAACCATGATTGTCGTTCGAGCGCCAACCGTTAGAACGGCACATGGAAATGCGTTCGAACGGCCATTCTGGTTGATTGTTTTACAGGGGCACCCAGCATTTCATATGGTTTATTGTTCATTCAGCGGTAGACAACATGCCCGAGCGCATACATTAATTTGTGCAAACAGATTGTTTATATCATATTGTTTATTATACAAGTAAAGGGTGCTACTAAGTTGTAAGTTGTCTTGCGGAAATTTACCGCGTTTCTATATAGCGAGCTGATATTGAATTAAATTCAGCTATATGATGCCAACGTGCATACCATAGTGAAATGCAAACAAGGCCATTTGTAATTTTATTTCACCAGTTAGATTTCATATGAATTAACTTTTATTTGATACCAATGATCTTGGTCTTGCACGTCTTATCAAATTAACTTAAATTATGAGGAGATAGTTGCTGGCAAAACCCATTATCGTCATTTCGCAACCACAATCATCGTATTTGACAGCACATATGTAGGCCTATGTATTTTGATTGAAAACAACTATGCTTCCAAAAACTCAACAGCGAGGTTGTCAGGTGGCTCCTATGTTATCGTAGATACTGAAAGTGCTGGTAGTCGTAGAAACCACCTTAATATATTAGTATGGCGTGTTGTAGGCCTTGCGACGGCTTCGGGAGCTGACGCTGGCCCATGGATTTTAAACTAAGGATGTAAATTCTATAATAGCTATATATGTAAAAATGTTCCATTTGTAGTTATTTTGTAGGTTGCTACAATTTCCAGAGTGTATTTTACCTATATACTATTCATAATAATATGTAGTTTTTTATCTCTGGTTTTGGCGCGGGCGACATTTCTATATTATGTATTTAACTCTGATACGTTTTAAAAATATCAGCACTGTATGAGTACATGAATGTATTATATATAATAATGTACCACCAATAATGTATATACCCTAAATCATGTACGGATATAATATGGTAATAAATTTGATTTTGACTTGATTTATGTTATATTGTGTTTAATATCGGCAAATATATCATATTTATATAATATAAAACTATTTGTTTCTCTGATCCTAATATAGATTTTGCATATAAATAACTTATATCATTTAAATTACCTGTAACTTGACATACCAACGTTCTTGTTTTGATAATTAGTTGCCTTGATATGATTAAACATACCTTTTAAGATGGGCCTAAAATTGATGCCCGAATTTAATACATCAAATAAATGGTGCTGCTATGGGAAAGGCAGATTTTTTTCACTCACATCCATTGATTTTGTGTCGACCTTGTATGTCCCTAATTCAAAAAACTTCATTTGTTCCGTTATAACTCAACCATTCCGAATACCAAAATATGTACATATTGTATAGGCTGGACAACGAATATTCAGTTAATTGTAACTTTCAAATGACACTTTTATGCATATTATTAAATATGCAAATCAGGTAATCTGCATATTTTTTTATCAAATGTACCGTGTAATTATCATGCTTCATTTGCGATATAAACAATGTTGACCCGACTGTTGGTTCTTTAGATATAATTCAGAATGTACTTTTCGACAGACTGAAATTAACACAATAAGTTTCAGAAGTCGCCATGGAAACGGTTGGAAAAATCAAATCTGCTATCATTTGCGCAACCACAACAACCCAGTTTTGTCCGCTCAAAAACAGCCATTGTGTCAAAACTACGTGCCAAAATGCTGCGCATATGATAAAATAGGGGCCGCTCTTTAAAGGTCGTTACCATGGCAACCGCACAACCTGATTTTTTGCGACAGGCCAAAATAGGTCAGCAATGTTCTAAGGAACATCTTGATACAGCTTTGTGCACGATGGTCGGATTAAACTCCTTATTCAGGCCCCTTTTTCCCCTGCCGCTCCCTTATATCACACATTGTGTAGTTTTGTAACATCGAAAATACACATTTCGAACAAAATTGTACATGGAAGGACAAGCCTTTTATTCTGTATGGTCCAGTGATGTCAGACGTATTGTGATGGAAACAAACACTCACATATACATGTATGTACCACCCCTATTTGTTAACCCTTCCGCTTGTGTAAACTTTTAAAGACGGTCCCCCCGCACTGACAGGGTTAAGTCTGCTTCACTCCCCTGCATCTGTAGAGGGTATGCATTTTTCTACCCGATTGAATTTACAACCTAATTTCCGAATAAAAAATAGTTGCATCAAGAAACATTGTATGGATCACTTTTATATCATTTTTCATTTAGATTTAAAGTGAACTGAAAAATGTCTCGGACTGCAACGCCCTATAATGTGATGCCTGTCATTACGCGAAAAGACAAGACTGGGACGCCCTATGAGGTGACGCCTGTCAATACGTAAAGAGATATGATTGTGACGCCTTATAGAGACGCCTGTCTTTACGTGAAGAAAGTTGACTCTGACGCCCTCAGGTGACGCCTGTTAACCCTTTAAGGCCTCACGATTTATTAAAGCAGCATTTTACATCCCTGAGAACAGACTTAACTTTCCTACAACCTAAGGTTTTAGAATGAAAATGTCCATGAAACTGGTTTGCCAATACATGGTAATTTTCTTTAATTTTTAAACCATATCAAATCATCTTCATTCCCTACAAGTCGAGAATTGCGACAGCAATTCGCGGCTTGTAGTGGATGAAGATGACAATGGTAAATTCAGGCTTGAAAGGGTTAATACGTGAGGAAACAGGGAACAGGAGTCTGACGCGCTGATGTCACAATTGTCTTTACGTGAGGTTACGAGACTGTGACGCCCGAAGGTGACTAATGACGCCTGCCAATGCTTACGCTGACAGGATTGTGACGCCCTGCGGTGATACTTGTCATTTTGTGAGTTAAGGTGATGGTGAACGCTCTGAGATAAAGCCTGTCATTACGTAAAGAGACAAGACGTTAGTCGGTGAGTCAGTGACCTCTATATTATGACGCTTGCCCTTTGCCAGATTGTTCCGGAAATGATGGGAATTTCCAGTCGTGAACCAATCTATTACTGACTCTCTTGTATCCATGGAAACACCACCAATCAGCAGAAAACAGGCCAACGACAAAAATGTCTTCCTAATTTCAAACTGTTCAGAATAATTAGTTTGTCGTGTTTCACTTTTGTTTTTGCGCAAACAAATCTTCATTAGCGTACGAAAACTAAAGTACACCTACATCCAATAATTTCAATATTCCGATGTCCATGGTCTATTATATTCACTGCTACGAACATTTAGAATATACGTAAGCTATTCCCTCAGGGTAAGAATGAAATGAATGGGGTTTTAGGCCACCTTTGTGCACATAATTTATAGGCTTAACTGGGTCAGGAGAACCTCCTGAGGATGGTGAAATGGATGAGATGACACTGCCCTCCAGACACAGGCTTCAAATTTCGAGCCCTGACGGTCTGAGGTCGAGATCGCTACCTCTCGGTCACAGTGGTTCCCCACAATATTGAATAATTACGAGTGAGCGGGGAAGAAACATTTCATTTTTTTCTTGAAGCTTGAAGGCCAGAGCGGGGCTCGAGCCCGCGATCACCGACTTCCCAAGCAGGCAGCTTTAACAACAGCACCACATAAGATGTAAACACGTGGCAGAGCACGTTTATCTTTCTGCTAGACCAGATCAGCTGAAGCCATGGTGCACATTATATCGTCCCCTCGGACATGAAAAGGTGTATCTGCCACCTTGCGATCTTTTTTGTAGATCAAATATTAAGCAGGCGTTAAACGGCTATATAGACGTGATTAGCACGTCAAGTGTTGAATAGTAATGTGATGACAAGAACACCACTTTTTTATGTATATCATGTGTTTTGTTTTAAAGCGTTTCTGCCATCGCCGACGGAAAGGTTATATCTTGTGAGGCCAATGCCCTAAGTCACATGGCCAACGCATTCAGATGAACCACTAGGTCTAGTAGGCCTATACTGATCACTATAATCATTAAGATAACTGCATCTTTAGCACAGCTTTCTCTTCGTGCGGAATTCTTATTATGTTATTGGGATGAAGAAGTACCAATATGTAAAACGAGCAGCAACATAATAAACATGATTGTGTTCTTCTCCCTGGGACCAGTCACAAAGAGCTTACATACTATGTGAGCTGGAACGGTATTCTCAAAGCGGCCTATCTAGACCTTAAGCATCTGATTGGTCGAGGTGGCCATCTCGACCAATCAGATGCCTAACATTTGGATCAACCTGGTCGATCGGCGATGCATTAGTAATCCTCTCAGGTCACACGCTCATAAGTCAATATATGGTACATTTTGTCGCCTGCACATTTCTATTGCCTTGCCATTAGGCTGCCGATGTCCCTACCGTCCTAATAAGTAATGAAATTCGGGCCACGAGAAACTCGATTTATGATTTCATTACAGAGAGAGTCCCCACCTTAGTGTCCCACTGGACGATTCAATATGCATGGCAAATTGAGTGAAGTTAAACTCAAAAAGCATTTGATATGTCAGGTTCGTCTGTTGGTGTCCATAGTCATAGTTCATGTCAATTGAAAATTTCAATTATAGTAGATAATACTGCCAGAATGAGGCTTTCAGCATAATAGTTAGCCATACTCCACATTGAGGCAACCGGTCGCGACAGAAAGAAGTCCGATGTCGTAGCTATGCCCTACTCTTGTACTTCTGAGTCACGAAGCAAAGCCGAACCGAGACCAGCCACTCGATAAGGAGTTCAAGGTAAAATTCATCAAGACATTTTTAAACAGTAAAGATCCTGGGATTCCTTTTTTGAAAATTTAGTTGAAACCACATTCCACAGTTATCATGCAGTTATCATGCAGCTAAGACACATCTCTGTTCTGTCCATCAAAAGGCAAAATCTATATTGCTTAACGAGTTAAATGTCTTCGCTTCATTAGCACCACAGCTGAGCAGATATCCGGAGAAAGTTCGACTCCTGTGGGGTCCACACTATACGTGCATAGATATGAATGTCTCGCTGTCCCAGACATGTCACTTCATAAGCCTGTCATTATTATCTTACGACACATGTATGCAAACGATGTAACCGACCAACGTTATACTAACATCGGCTCAACGTCTTTTATTTGCTGGGGCTTTGAGTGGATGTGGCTGCCCCACATCCCGCTTATTTGCTAGCGGTTCCCTGAGAGGGCTTAATGTTACAGCGCACCATTTTTTGCCATGCACGTAGAAAAGGCTCCTGAAGATAAACACCCCAGTAAGCAGAAAACATTTGTATAACATTTGTACAATGTTGGACCAACGTCGAAGACGTTGGGCCAGCATTGTACAAATGTTATGCAAATGTTTTCTGCTTGCCGGGCATATACTGGCTTCGCTCTCTTACGTACGAGGGGTATGAAAAATTCACAGCTACTGTCTGTGACAGCTCAACTAAGCACTATATTGTTCTCCTATGTTGGTTTAATTCTGGGCCGGTGTCGCAGACGGTACCCCAACATTAAACCAGCGTAGGGGAACCGTCTGGTTGTTCCTGAGAAGACTTTCCTTCGGGTATTATGAATCTTCACTAAAGAAGGGGTATTTAAGAAATCCCCAGCTCTGAATTTAAGTAGGCTTAAGATCATTATGCACGCTGTGTTAATTACAAATAGACGTTAGCTGAGAAGTTTTCTAACTGACAGAAAAAGTTTTTTTTTTCATAAAATTATGAAAAATTTCTACTAGCAACATTGATAACGTTATGGATCAAAATGTACACTATTATGGCCCTGTCTTGTCTGCAGTTGACTTTGTAATTGTAGTAGAATATCACCCTGGCCTGCAGTACTATATATGTTCTGATAAAATGCTGTAGAATACTATACTATATGATACTATATGATACGATACAGTCAGGTCACTGGTGTACACGGATACGCTGAAGCGGGCGAAGAAAAGAATATTTAAACGACAATGAAACTACGAAGTGCGACAGTTCTCTCCAGATACGGGATTCTAGTCCGAATCCTTTCAGTTTGTATATTCATCCCTCAGCCAATAAAGTTCATCGCTTTATGTATAGGCCCACGCTTTGTTCATGCCGATGGGAATTAAATTAGTTTACGCATTTTGTCAGAAAGAGAATAGCAGTTGGAACAGCAGTAGCAAGTCATGCCATGAATGTTTCTTGTAAGTCAATAGAAAATGTGGTGGAAATCATGGCCAGAATATGAAATGTAGTCCCTTTGTCATCTCGTCATTCGATCAGCGTACATTGAGTTAGACATGCCGTCAGAATGGCTGCAGTAAGAAGCACGCTGATGACACTGTTTGTGACAGACCACGCAGAAAACAAAGCAACAATCTACCCTTTACAACAATTGAAAAATGATTTCCTAAGTATGTATGTGAACACTAGGGTGCCATCACTCATATTACTACACCTGCTCCCCTCTGTATGGACGTCTCGATGGAAACAAACACCCCAGCTAACACAAAACACTTGTATGACATTTCTACAATGTTGGGTCAACGTCGAAGACGTTGGGCCGACGTTATTTAAATGTAATACAAATGTTCTGTGTATTCTGAGGTACGGGAAGGAAAACAAGCACAGCAACTACTAAACGCATAGATCCAATGGTGGTTGAATGTTCCACCAGCGTTGCGAGTGTTGGTTTAACATATATCCAATATTCAGCGGACGTTTTCTGTTAAAAGTCGCCTCCTTGTCCTCAGCAGCATACTCGTGACAGGACTTGTCTTAATGTGTTTTACCATAAATGATAATCTGCTTATGTTATACCTCCCATGGGTCCACTTCGTCGACTTGACTGACCACTGCCACATTAGTAACCAGTTGAGCCATTTTGACTGTTGTAATAAGTTTATTTGAAGAACACATTTAAAGTGGTATCAAATAACATACACGCAAGTAAGTGAATAATGACAATCGCTACAATTTCCACCACAGCATCTTTTTCAATACTGAATATTACAATTTTGAAATCATCACTTCCACTTTCTTAAGGCTGGTCTCAACAGCTTTGAGAAAGTGCATGAATATGCAGCTGAGACTGGAAAACATGAATGCATAAACATGTCATGAACGAGCGCACTATTTTAGGAGTCCTCACCAGCCACGACCACGACAGAGACAGCACCACGAGATTCCCCGGTGCCCCGGTAACCCAATATCAGGTCCCCTGCGCTAATTGGTAGCAGCGGCTCCTTAAATTAACTGCACCACTTAATCACGTGGAATCAGGTGTGGTGAACGCGATGAGGAATGTAATTTACTTCTAACTAATGCTCCCATTTGAAACTATTTTTGCCGCTCATCGTTCGTTTCAGGAAATGTTTGATTATGAGAACACGCCTCTTCCTAAATGACAATTACACCAGGGACGTAAACACCAATCAGTCCTGACCTCACTCTGACCAGGAGGTTCACATGGTAAACCATCATTCTCATCTTGTACAGCCTTGACCTGCCTAGTCAACCATATCATTCTCTTCTGAGGATTTTTCTTAGTGGAGTATTTAATAAACAATCTGCAAATGCGTGTTTATATCGAGTACATGTATATTTAAATTGTTTTATTATCACTGTTATTGTTACTATGTATTATAATTACATAATCATGCAATTGGTGTTCAAGACATACAACTTAACTATTAGCATTATATATACAGTATGTTTTAAACATACTGTATATATAATGCTAATAGTTAAGTTATGATTATGTTAAACAGTTAAACATAATCAGTTATGTTTAAGGTGTGTTTTATGTGTGCGAGTTGTGTAAGGATTTGAATTCAGTTATATAATTTATGTTACGATATTTGTGTTTTTATCAGTTTGTCAGGGACGAATCCAGAGGGGATCAAAGCCCCTTCGAAAATTGAATTGTTTAAAAATGGCCCTAAACTTGCTATTTGACACTGTACATTTCATCTGGTGGTTCAACGAACCCCCGTTTATTAGCTGCATGAGAAAACGATAAGGCCAAACAAATTAAATTTGGATCCTTATTTCCCCAAGTTCTGGTTCCGCCGCTGTTTGTGGATGCAGTTTCTGATCTCCGCGAGGATTGTAATATCTCTGAGCGGTGTGTTATCTGTTTGTGATCTCTCTATAAGGTTTATGACTTGTTGTGTGCTTGGATTTCATACTACACTCCTTATAGGGCAAAGTGTGACGTCCGTCAATGTTTGGCGACAACATACACATTGATCTGTGTAGGATTTCATTGCTCTTGCAGATAAGGGGGCCACCATTCAATATCCAGGGGGGGGGGGGCTGGAGCTTTTGTCGCGGAGAAATTATTTATTTCAACCGGGCTCGGCGGCGCGCTGAAAATTTCACAATTTATTACATGTTTATATAGAACAGTTCTTGAGTAAAGTATTTATTTCACGCCCGAAATTATTTATATATCCTGCCCCCCCCCCCCCCTGGAAATCGAATGGTGGCCCCCTAAGTTTTCTGAGACTATGATCTCACTGAGGTCAGTTTGGTTGTTGTTATCTCTATGGCGATGTGCTATTTGATATTTATGGTATCGGTTATGTACCATCTCTCAGAAGTCGATGATCTCTGCTATGCTGCTATCTGACTGAGCATAGGATCACCGTTTGTGACCCACCATGAAGTTTGTGATCTCTTACAGAAGGAAGGGACAAAAAGATTAGCTAAATGGATGTGTTGCCTCCCTAACGACTCCTTTGGGAACTTCCGCCATACTGGGACCGCAAAATAAACGGCTGCTGCACCATGCAGAGATGTCAGCCGTGTTGACGACCACAGAGGAACTCTGGGACTACCACTACCCTGGCCACTACTGATCGTTAACGAGTATGACAGCGATCCATTAAACCGCGCCCCCCGGAGTCAGGTCTGATGTACTGTGGCTCCCCCGGGGAGTATTCCCCTGTACTAGCCGGGGCGCAGGACATGCCAGTGAGCACAAAGCGTTCACCCGAAGTTGTTTTTAGGTTCGTCCAGCGTCGCAGACGGTGAACCAACATCAAATTTGGCCATTTTTTGTGTTTGCAGGGCATGGCTATACCGGACCTCTTCTTGGTAAAAACTATACACCCAACAAACACAGGGCATTCATCCAATGCTATTTAAATGTTGGGTCAGCGTCAAAGACGGTGGGCCGACATTGAAACAGCATTGGATGTTTGCTTCCATATCTGTTCTCCCAGCTAAAACCACACACCATTAATCGTCATAGTTATAATACTTTATACATCGAGACAAATTGAAATATTGCAGATCATATCCTATGGTATCCCTGTGCGTATCTGTGTTTACGCAGATTACGCCATTTAATATCACAGTACAACATGTAAAATTGCACAATTTGCTGTCACATATTATAATGGTTATAATATATATAATCATGGGACTCATTACAAGGGCCGGCCCCTATGGCTCATTCGTATTGACTGAGACTTGTAACCTAAAGATACCACGTTCGAATCCCGGTTGGGCATGGTGGTTGCGCATATACAGTGCTCCAAGCTGTTCAAAGGCATTTAGTATACAATGCTGCCTATTGTAATAGGCACTATGAAGAACCCTTGACGTGATTCGAATAAGAGTAGGGCATAGTCTCGGCTTCGGGCTTCCTTCTGTTGCGATATTGCCATGATTGTGCAGAAAGCGAAATAAAGTTATATTCACTCACATGTACTTGGTGTGAGGGCAGTTGAGGTCTCCAAATGAGTGAGCGAAGTAAGGCAATATTCACTCAGTTATTAAGGAATTCTTAAAACAATTAATGTTCGTTTTGTGGAATCTTTAGACCGACGAGTTATTTGGAGACGTTTTAATTTAGAGAATGGGATTCAAAACTGTAGATTATCATTTACAGTTTTTCACACAATGTACATTCTGTACACTTGACTAGTAGAAGAGTCACTGGTACCAACAGCTCACTGGACTGGGTTGTGAATCGAATCCCGGCCGAACACAACCTTATGATCAGCCCTACACGAACTGTATGAATGACTCGGATTGATTACACTATATAAGAATGTGTTGTACCATTATGAATATTAATGAGATTTGACCCAATTTTTCTTTAGACAATATGAGATGCCCTTAAGACAATAGGATACAAAATAGCCGTTACAGAATATATGTTAGCTATTCTCATGTTAAAGAAGTTCAATTTGTAAGGCTCGGAAGAAATATTCCTGATTTTCTAGGTTTATGGGTCCCATAACAGTGCTGCACAGTTATACTTTCCACTAAGCCACCAGATAAATAAGTGAAAAAATTTGACCGACATTTATATGACAAACATGGACTCGTTTAAACGGAATCCTGTTAACAAGTTTCACGAAACAATTTATAGAGTTTCCCACACATTAGTATAATGAGTTCAGAGTGAGAATCAAATCACCGTGGTCTCAATATAATAATTTACTGTCTGATTTATAACAAGTAGAATTCGCATCAATATCCACGATTACATCGTTCCTTTGGGCTTAAAAAAACAAATCACACAATTTAATTGAGTCCCTTTAAAATCTAGATGATACTTTAATGACGACCACCTCCAGTAATGCGATCACTAACTTTCCCTATATTTTTATTGACAATAATTGTTTTTTTTTATGTACACAAGGTATTTTGTATCAGAAGGTTAATGACATCTGCAACGTAGATGGATCGATGTAATACAACAAAAGGTCCATTACCGTGTTCGTTGCGGCATATTTAGAAACATATCATAATGATCATCCGTATGGTCACATCATGATAATACTCATGATCTCATCATGGTCATTAGCATGATCTCAGCATGATCATCCTCATGATCTCATCATGGTCATCATCATCAGCATGATCTCATCATGATCATCCTCATGATCTCATCTAGATCATCCCCATGATCCCATCACGATCATCCTCATGATCTCATCATGATCACCCTCATGATCTTATCATGATCATCCTCATGATCTCATCATGATCATCATCATGATATCATCATGATCATCCTCATGATCTCATCATGATCATGCCCATGACCTCATAAAGCTCATCATCATGATCTCATCAAGATCATCCTCATCATCACCAGATAGACTGACCAAACCGTGTAAGCATCATCATTATCGACATGACAGAGTTGTGTTTGGAGGAAAAGAACATGAAAGGGCAAATTATAAACATTTCGTCCATTAAGAAGATGTTCATACTTATAATAATATATAATAATATATTCAATGAATGAATGAATACATGAATACATGAATACATGAATGAATGAATGAATGAATGAATGAAAGAATGAATGAATGAATGAATGAATGAATGAATGAATGAATGAATGATTGAATGAATGAATGAATGAATGAATGAATGAATGAATGAATGAATGAATGAATGAATGAATGAATGAATGAATGAATGAATGAATGAATAAATGGATGAATGAATGAATGAATGAATGAATGAATGAATGAATGAATGAATGAATGAATGAATGAATGAATGAATGAATGAATGAATGAATGAATGAATGAATGAATGAATGAATGAATGAATGAATGTATGAATGAATGAATGAATGAATGAATGAATGAATGAATGAATGAATGAATGAATGAATGAATGAATGAATGAATGAATGAACGAACGCAAGAATGAATGAATGAATGAATGAATGTATGAATGAATGAATGAATGAATGAATGAATGAATGAATGAATGAATAAATGAATGAATCAATCAATCAATCAATCAATCAATCAATCAATCAATCAATCAATCAATCAATCAATCAATCAATCAATCAATCAATCAATCAATCAATCAATCAATCAATCAATCAATCAGCCAAGTAATCAATCAATCAATCAATCAATCAATCAATCAATCAATCAATCAATCAATCAATCAATCAATCAATCAATCAATCAATCAATCAATCAATCAATCAATCATTCAATCAATCAATCAATCAATCAATCAATCAATCAATCAATCAATCGATTAATCAATCAATCAATCGATTAATCGATCTAGATAACAAATCAACTAATAAATCGATCAATCAGACAATAATCAAATAATCAATAAAATATTTGATCAACAACAGTAAATCGACACAATGAGGGTATGGAGTGGAGATACCTGAGCAAAAAGATTCGTTTTGTTTTTTAAATAATAGTTTTATTTGTCCTGACACAATTATTTTGGAATGGGATATAAATGCTAACATAATTCAAAAGAGGGATGACAATATATCGATTCAATATGTTACAAAGTTTCTTTATAGCTGAATACTTCCTTGCTGATGTTAGCCCTTACAGTACGGGGACAGTTTTTATACATCAGAATCTGACGTATGTAGACGCAGATTCTGACGTATAAAGACGATGCCTACGCTGAAAGAATTTAAATATTTCTAATGGCCGTAGATCCATAACATAGGTATTCAAATTAAGCGAAAAGAGCTAACTAAGACATTTATGATGATTTCAAATTGAAAATATATATATATAATTCAGCATTGTAAGGGCTAAGGTCTTTATTCATCGTTTACCACATCTGTTGTTTCCTTGTTACCACCAACCATTCTGTACTAGATGCTTACCAGTAATAACACTCTGGACGATTACACATTGATTAACTGAAAACCATGCCCTCCCAGCAAACACAAAACATCTGTATAACATTTGTACAATGTTGGGCCAACGTCGAAGACGCTGGGCCGACGTTGTAGCAATGTTATACAAATGTTTTGTGTTTGCTGGGCTGTTGATCATATTAGCAAACGCGAGCCTGATCCGATGTTAGATTTACCTTGTACCTCCGTCGCGTACGGTGTATCTACATTAACCCAGCATTGGGTCAACAATGTTTGTTATGTACGTGGCATATAGTACTAGAACAAATAGTCAGGGCCCTTTTTTCAAAAAGGTGCATTCTTGAAGTTTGTAAGGCATTTCTTAGTAGAATTTTTCATGCAGTTTTTTCACACAATTCGGATACGCTGATTCCAAATCTGCCCCATGCCAAGCTCTATTTTTAGTTTTTCCCTTTGTAAATTGAAAAACAAAATGGCCGCCAAAATAGCAGATAAAGTCTCAATTATCAGGATTATACATCATGTCTAGGTGCACAGCGGACACACAAAATTGACTTTTGTGTTCAAAATACCATTTTTGTTTTGGAATTTCATGTTCCAAGACCTGGTCAACTATCTCGCAAAAAATCCAATATGGCCGCCAATAATACAGAAAAAACCATAACGTTTTTCTAAAAGTTATAGAAAGTTGTTTTTGGTGACTAAATATAGCTTTTTAATACCAATAAATCTAGTACAATATAGTAATAACCTCTAACTTTTATATTACATGTAATTTCAGGGAAAAATCCAAGATGGCCGCCAATTATACAGCAAGTACTATAACCATTTTTCTAAATGTCGTAGGAAGTTTTTTTTGGCGCTTAAATAGTTTTCTAATACAAAAAATTACACAGCATCAAAAAACTCAACTTGAACTCCCATGATAAATGTAGTTACGGGGAATGCAAAAAATATGATTATTTAAAAACAACACAATAACTATGAGGAAATTGCACAAAAGTAGCATGTGTTACTTTCATCACTGTAGCTGCATATGCTGGCTGTGTATATCTCAGATTTGCATGAATGCCATCATCTTGCATGATGATAATGCTAGAATAATCACCCTCATCAATATATTGATCATATATTTGTGCAGCTTCGGAATTGATGTAGCGACTCCTTGATAGGACGCCATTGGCTACTTTCTCGTGGTCCTAATTCACACTTAATCAAACTAAATGTGATAGTGAGCAGGAAGCTTTTACACGAGTAAAATGCAGTTGTCCATCAATGAAGCTCCAACCACAATCTCATAGATGTTTATAATATTGTTATCTGGCCAGAGCTGTATTTATTGCTAAGGGCTGTTTCAGTAAAAATCCGGGCTCCCCCATGGACGGCAATGGAAAAACTCCCCCCACCCCTCCCGGAAATCTTGGTCCTTTGGCCACCACAGAGCCTGGATTCCCATATTTTTTTAGCACCACAGTTCCCGGAATTTTCTCATTGCTGAACATAGTTTTTATCTACCACCCTCACGGATTTTTTGTGAACAGGGGGGGGGAATATGAAACTAATATTAATTCTCAGGTCTACAGCTTTGATATTTTAATACAAAAACAATGCGATTGTGAGCACTGCATTTTGTATTTAGGCTATGTATTAGGCCTACAATACATGCCAGAAAAGACGCCCACATGCACCACGGATTCCAGTCTGCTGACTAGCCTACCACCACTCACCGATGAAATAGTTATTGGCAAAATACCACACACAGTGGAAGAGTCTCAATTGAAACCCACCACCCCTTTCGGAAAAAAACGATCGCCGTCCATGGGAGGAGCCCGGATTTTTGCTGGAACAGCCCTAAACAGGCCTAAAATACAACAGAAACAATATCCAATGGCAGGGGTTATTGACGAAGAGGATACATTGAAATACTCCAATTGGCTTAAGTTCTAGTTCTGGGTGTTTATGAATTAATTTAAATGTCTTTCTTTTAGAATTAATGTGCTGGTGTTGTGGAAGCCATAGAGACGGTTGAGTGGTACGATAAATATCACCAGTTCTAGGTTTACACAGCTAGGCATTGCTATGATGAGAACGTTTTGAAAGCAGAATGAGCAAGTTTACATCAGTTCCTACGACTACCACAGTGTCAGTATTTGACAGTTTGATTGCCGTAATACATTTAACGTCCCATCATGTACCTCAGTATTTTTTCACATCTAAATACCAGTGTTCATTGAATAGTTGAATGGCATTGTTCTTTACCAAAAGTGGTGAATTTGAACATTGAACTGAAACTGTATTGCCCTCCTCCCTGATTCTGTACTTTATCTGTTATATATTCATCTGAGATAACATCGCAGTGTGCATGGAAATGTGTTTGATGTAGGATACATGTGTCTTGCATAGATTATCAGATGATCAATGTTTATTACAAAAGGATATAATAGATAATAAATGCTCTGTATGAATGATAATTAATCTACTATGTCTGGAGGAGACATATAGTTATTAGGGACCTAAATATCTTCACGTCCATCATATGATTTCATCACTTTATATATGGTAAGACTTATTGTCTTTGACATTGATACCTCTTCCTGCAAAATAGGGTGGTAGCTCCCATACCACTTCAAGACAAAACTGAACCTGTTGGGTTATTGTATATTATGTGAGAGTGAGAGCTTATATCTAATTAGAAGCATGCATGACCAGAACCTACTGATTCCTCATACATTCTACCATATCACGACCACATCTAGAATTTTCTGTATTTTATGTTAATCTTCATAAAAACATCCTCATCGTGCTACGAACGGTATTATTGCCCCAATTACCACATATTCTGCATCATATCTTGTTGCAATAGTGTACCCAATAATCTTTGGTGACTTGTCCATGACAGTCTGTAGCATTTAGTTGCCAAGACTAGGTTAGTTACTAACATCTTCTGAAAATGGTGTATGTTCATACTATATTTATAATTCATCGTCAGTATTTTTAATATATATATGCTCAAAACAGATAAAAGTCAACTTCTGCACCAAATTACAGATTTCCGATATCGTGTAACTGTATTTTATCATAGTTATATCATAGTTATATCTCATTCAAGTTAGGGGAGTATAAATATGTGTAGCCTATATTTGTGTGGATCTCTGAACCGATGGCTGGGACTTTATTCGTTCAATTATATCTGAGAACTGTGTTATCAGCGCATTACCAGGCTTTTGTACGGTGTCTATTCTGATAAAAAATATAAAAATTAAGATGATACTATTAGCATGATCATGTAAATTGTCAATCCGATTGAGAAACATAATTTTTATGTGATGTGTACGTTTTAAACAATATACCTAGTTACTAGAATCCTAAACTGTTAAATTCAAACGACTTTTGTCTCAATAGGAACGGAACATGTATGTGTGTCATTATTGCCATGGTTATGCAGACCACCTTGGTGGATTAACTTCATGTTTTGCTTAACCCTAGTTAAGTACAGGGCTTGGGCAGGAGGAAGCCACCCGTGGCCAACGCACATTTAAATTATTGATTTCTTCCTTACGGTACTGTAAAAACACGATGCAGGTGGATATCACATAGGCCACATACTAATAGGCCTAGAACGGATATATGGTGAGCGACAGGTTATCTATATATAATATATATATGTATGTTATAATATTTTTTTGTCAATAGCCTTAAACATTTTTACAACATGCCTGATATTACGTTTGTTTCTTTCGGCTTCTAAATGTGAAATAATGACTTTATTAATACATCATTATTATTACACTGGCCTACGATGTGTCGTTTTCCTGGGGCAACATTTGTTTTTTTCCCCCATAACTTTGTGAAATATTGATAATAGATGTTATCACGGCTCTGAACTGGATTCCTGGGTGTGAGAAACCTATATGTAGACACCAAAAACACATCTCGACGTTATTTGAAAGCAAAGTTATAGTACATTGCCTTGCAGTGGCGGCCATTTTGGATTTTGTCCTTTAGCGGCAAACGCACAAGGTGAAATTCAGGGGACTTTGAGTATGTTGCTCAGGTGGGTTTTAATACACCGAAATTATGTTTTATGTTCATTGTAAGCCAAGCCGTGATGTAAAGTTGAAACATTCTCACTAATTTTGGCGGCCATTTTGTTTTTGAATTTTGAGTAGGAAAAACACAAAATATAGCTTGGCATGGGGCAGATTTGGAATCAGAGTTCCCAAATTGTGTAAGAACAACCGCATGCCAAATTCTACTAAAAAATGCCTTACCAAGTCAGAAATTTCGAAAATGGCCCCTGACTAAAAGACATTAATTAAAAAAAACATTAATAATTGATGACTGACATAATGATCCTGACTATCCTATGATTTGGAGCAATAATGGCATTACCGATAAGTAATTTGTTAAGAACAAATATAATGTATTTCACATATTATTTACATTTAGGATAAGTGGCGCCCTCCCCCTCCCCCCTCCCCCAGAACCTAATTGGTGGTCAGCTCCAATAATATTTACGCCAGCAGCTCTTTGACCGCCATTAGGTGTTATAGCCACATAATGTTTCTTTCCTGGCCACTCGTAAAAACACTTGTGAAATACGTTGTTTTCCAGAATTGAATTGAAAAACGGGCGGTACAAAAGTGCATGTGATGTGATGTGTCGAGCAAAGCCGGGAAACAAGATGTGCCAGTATCTCTGCAAAAATATGCTGTTTTCCCCTTCCCGGAGGTGTTTTTTGAATTAAATATAGGAATAATAATTATCATTCGATGATTTTGCACTTGATTTGTTTCACAGGATATAATATAACTCAGCTAGGCGGTATATTGTCTCATATATACACACACTCCGAGTGCTGCCGATTCACTTCGGTCGCGAGACGTTACCCAGTGCTGCCAGTGACCATAACTAACAATGTAACACCACATTGACAAAGGCTGGGTCTTTCAAAGGCAAACAGCAGGAACTGCTTACTTTCCAAGTAAGCAGCTACTACTGTTTTTCTTTGCACGAGAGAGTTGTCTCGTCAACGTGATGACGAAGCCTCCCACAAACATGACAAAAAGAGGACAAGCCCCATACATTTCAATGAATTATGCATACCTAGTACATCTGCCTCTGTTCAGGATTTAGCGACCAAAGTTTTGCGCGGCGCTGACAAAATGGCTCCAGCGCAGGCTTAATGTGGCAGAACAACGCCTTACCACGAACCTAACAATTGATCATATTGAAGGGGGCAGGATCACCCACTAAGCAGAAAACATTTGTATAACATTTGTACAATGTTAGTCCAACGTCGAAGACGTTGGGCCGACATTGTACAAATGTTATACAAATCTTTTGTGTTTGCCGGAGAGTAGCCTCTTTGATAACATGTTGTTATTTTCCTAACCAATATTTCCTCAATGCATACTCATAGGTAGTTTTTTTTAGAACTACATGTATGTAGAGTGCATGGGAAACATTTTTTACATAGTCTATCTATATATGCCGAGGGAAACGAGGCGTGCAGAATAAAAACAGAAAAGAAATTATATTATTATTCAATTACTTAGTGGGAAAGTTATTTCAATTATTTTTTCAAGAAGCGAACCGTATTTTTATCTTGAGGACTGGACACATAATTCATAAAATCGTAAACCTGTCTCATATTTTTGTCAGTGTTGAATAGAATGTCTTTAAACAAACGGTAACATTGCGAGTATTTCATAGATCCAAGATCAACTATACATTCCAGTTTGTTCGCATAATGATCACTTAAAAACATAGAAAATATGTATGTACCACCTGCATGTGTCATTGACATGTTAGCCATTAACTTCAGCCGATGTCATTTAGCAGATAATACCACCTGAATTATTATTCATGATGTAATTAATATCTTATAATAAACCCTTTACTTCAAATAACTCTCCTTTATTGGTCGCTCAATATTAAGTATCTGCTACTAATTTTATTTCGTAAATTTTCGTGTTGGATTTGTCGCATTTATCCATGCATACACTGTATATCTAATAACGGACACTCGTTCTTTTTAGAGTCTGCAACACTGTTAAAATTTAAATTAAATTAAAATTTGATCTGGGATCGAATTCCCAGATCAGAGTTCCCATTGAAAGTGCTTAAATTACGCTTACTGTGAACGTGGTACACACCCAAATAGTATATGCAGGTAGGCCTACTGCTTTTTGGCTTTGCATTGCATTGTATTGCATTGCATTGCATTGCTTTGTATTATGGGAGACAATATAATGAAATCTAATACTGACTCAGAGTACCGGCTGGTACAGTGAGTAACAAGCCAGAAGACAGTAGCTGCTCACTTGGAAGTAAGCAGTTACTGCCTTTTGGTGTTGCACTGAAGCTGGAGCGTCGCGGTAATTTTATAACAGTGTCAGTTTGTTTTTAATGGTAATGAGCTGTGGATGCTCACAGCTCTTTTCTAGTTTTGTTGTGATTCACAGGAAATTAACTCTTTCAGCACAAGGACCGTTTCTATACGTCAGAATCTGACGTCTATATAAAGACGATCCCCGCATTGAAAGAATTAAAATAACATATAAGTATTTAAATGAATCGATAAGAACTAACTGGTACATTTATGATGATTTTAAATTTAAAAAAAATCCTTTGGTCTCTATGATTTTTACATAAATATTTTAGCGTTGAAAGGGTTAAACGGGCGTCTAACCAGTTCGTAAATCAACAGACATGTGTTCTTTTTTAGGAGGAGATAACGTGGCGCTACATACGTGGTAATTATACCATTGGTAGCATGTACTGGTACATTTACGAATATAGTGGAAAACGGTTCTCTGTTTCTAAGCCTGTTTTTTAAAGCGGTTATCCATTTGATTTATGACAGCTTTATAGTGAGATTATCCATCATATACCACGCTATGTTTTGACATAACATTCCATGATAATACCCCTGTCACAACAGCTTGCTCGATCCCTCTATGACTTGAAAAATTACAAAATTGCAAATGCGATTACAAAATTTAAAAATATCTAATTAATTAATTATTTAATTAATTTAATATTAGAAAATGTTTAAGTGCCGGCGGTCGTGGGATACATTTATCTTTTTATGCTGGTGTGACAGGAATCAATATGGCCGTCGGATGAGACAGTGAACGCCCAGCAAACGGGAGTTGGCTTAATGTGGACCAACATTAAGCCAACACAGTTTGCTGACCTGTTAGTTTTCTCATGCTGAATGCAAAAAAAAACAATAATTATCAATATTATCCGGATTGAGAATAGTTGTACGGCCCACGTCGCAGACTTTAAGCCAGCATTTGGGCTCACCTGGCCTAAAGTTTCCTGATTGAACTTATCTTGATGGACCTACTCTTGAATGGCTTGTTTACGAGATTTATGCCCAACAACAACACCTTATCCAAGGCTGGCTGAGGTACACAATGATGGCTATACGCTGATGACTCTTCAGCTTTAACATGTACCCCTGAATAGTCTGACGCCATGTTTTTGTAGTCTCGTGACAAGTTATGAATGACCTCCATTACCACAACTGACCAAAACAGTTAATTAATCAGCTAAAATGTGCAGAAAATATAATGGTAGTGCACCACAATTGGAAAGACATATGTCATGTAGACCACTAACAATAATATGTCATTCATTGCTTAAAACTAATACATTATTCCCCCCTTATATATATCATGTTTCAAGCTGCACTAATCGTCTTCTATATCCTAAGCTTGATTTTCACAAAGTATACATCAGATATTTCATTATTTTTGTTATTTTTTTCTATATTTGAGTCATATACTATGTTGCCTACTTAATAGATTTGTTTCATGGGAACTTGTTAAAATGATATGCATATGCAGATATCGCTTAGACATTCCCCTAAGCCACTGGAAAAAAACTGCTAACAAAATTGCTTCACGCAAAGGAACATTGTTTTTATTTAGGAAGTTTTCTTCCGCTAAAGTCGTTATATTTTGTTGACTCATTGAGTACAGTACATGTTTTATAAACGTGCATGCTTGTTGTTATATTGTTGTGAATATGACTGACCATATACTAATATTATTTTAATTTAATAGTAAACCCTAGGTACAATATCATGTGACCAAATGCACATGCGCCTGAAATGTGTCAGTGAGCCATGATATGCTTAGCCCGAGAAACGTGATCCGTGTTTATCTTAAACCAGGATGACAATGTTTTTAACCCTGTAATACTTTCGTATAAACCATGGAGACCAAGTGTTTTTTATAACTCGAAATCATCAGAAATGTCTTAGTTGGCTCTTTCTGATTCATTTGAATAACTATGTTATGGGTCTACGGCCATCATAAATATTTTCACTCTTACAGTGCGGAGATCGACTTTAGTCGTCAGAATCTGACGTCTACAGACGTCAGAGTCTGACGTCTAAAGTCGATCCCCGCACTGTAAGGGTTAAGCTCACAGTAAAACAGGACTACAAGGACCATTTATTCATAGCAATCATTGCTATTACATTATCAGAGTATTTGCATTCATTTGTAGACATAGTGAAGTGCAGGCTGACAGATAACATCAACATTCATGTAACCAGATACATATTCTGACAAACTGCTATGTTGTCACTCTCAATTGCAGGATACTGCCATGTGAGATGCACGAGCTTAGCTACGAATGCGTAATGATGATTATCCTTTGTATCGCCGATTTTAATAATTTAGCTTTTACCCGCTTAAAATTGCTTAAAATTACTTCAAAATTACTTATTTCACTTGAGACAAAACATTAATAATAATAATGTTATTCCTAAGGATCGTTGATTTAAATGCTTATATAAATAAATTGAAAACCATCAGTTTTACTAGCCGATCAAATTGCTGGGAAAGAAAGTACTTAAAATTGTAAATGACTGGTCTCAAATTAAACAAAAATGTGTATTTCCTACCCACTTAAAGTTGTCAGTCGCGGTGGCGAAACACAACTTGAAATGGTAAAATCTCCGACGATATTATAGTTACAGACGCATTTGAACCAGAGTGCAGTTTAATTTGTGCCCTGGTCGGAGTTGGAGAGAAGACCCCTGTCGTCTATTGTGGGCAAAATTTCCATCCATCCGTATTACATCGTTCCGAAAGATTGCCTGAGAACCTTGACCTCCTTCCTGCAAATGCAAACAGCAGTAACTGCTTGCTTGAAAAGCAAGCAGCTACTGTTGTTCGCTTTTGCACTGCACCACATTCAGCGGGATGAGCGGGTTCCTCGACCCGTGTAAGCTACTTGTCCTTGGTTCAGCAAGCCGAGCTTTCCCAATATTGATAAAACATTGCCGGGGCAACAATAGAACAGCGTCACGGACGCTGGGCCACCGTTGGACCAGCCGTGGATAAACGTCTATGCACGATGGAAGATTGCCTTCGGTAACCAGGGACTGTTTTAATCCATTTCCACGAGTGTTCCTAAATTATCTCCTCCAAATCACGGCGCTACGGACAGGGTGAGTGCGACCATAAACAAAATTACTAAGGCCATCGCATAAAACGGATAATGACATGCATTAAAAACCACACGGGGGAAAACATGACATGACGAAACTAGAAAAATAGTTATTTTAAAACACCAATGATGCACAATACAAAGAAGAGATCAGAGATGGAGAACTTAAGCACACTGGAACATAACATAGAGAATATAAACACTTTGCGGAGTGGCAGAAGACGGAGATAGAATACTACACAAACATACTGAGACAAGAAAAGAAGATGACAACAGACCGAGATGGAATAATACACAAACAGACCATGGCAGGAAAAGGAGGTCAAAACAGACTGAGATGAAAAGTATATAAACAGACAAGGACAGGAAAAGGAGACCAATACAGATGGAGATGGAATAATACACAAACAGAGCAGGACAGAAACAACAGGTCAAAACATATTGAGATGGAATGATACATAAACAGACGATGACAGGAAAAGGAGGTCAAAACAGACGGATAGGGTATAATGCATAAACAGACTGGGACAGGCAAAGTATATCAAAACAGACTGAGATGGAATAATACATAAACAGACTGGGCCAGTAAAATGATTGAAACAAACTGAGATGGAATATTACATAAACAGACTGGGTCAGGAAATGATTAAGCGGACTGAGATGGAATAATACATAAACAGACTGGGCCAAGAAAATGATTAAAACAGAAAGAGATGGAATAATACATAAACAGACTGGGCCAGGAAATGATTAAACGGACTGAGATGGAATAATACATAAACAGACTGAGCCAGGAAAATGATTAAAACAGACTGAGATAGAACAATACATAAGCAGAATGGGCCAGGAAAATGATTAAAACAGACTGAGATAGAACAATACATAAGCAGAATGGGCCAGGAAAATGATTAAAACAGACTGAGATAGAACAATACATAAACAGACTGGGCCAGGAAAATGATTAAAACAGACTGAGATAGAACAATACATAAGCAGAATGGGCCAGGAAAATGATTAAAACAGACTGACATGAAATAATACATAAACAGACTGGGCCAGAAAAATGATTAAAACAGAAGGAGATTGAATAATACATAAACAGACTGGGCCAGGAAAATGGTCAAAATAGACTGAGGTGGAATAATACATAAACAGACTAGGACAGAAAAAGGAACAAGGAAGATGGAATGATACACAAACAAGCTGGGACGAGAAAAAGAGATCAAAACAGACTGCGATGGAATAATACATAAACAGACTGGGCCAGGAAAATGATCAAAACAAACTGAGATGAGAAACCCTAGACTGTTACGGGAAAATGAGATCACCAAAACAGTCTACATGGTATAGCACCAAGAGCCAATCATAGCGGCTGCTTGAGTACAGTAGATAAAGAGCTATATAATAGAGGATTAGATCTCCCTGTTGCCCCATGTACAATGACTAATGACGAATATGCAGACACTGGTTCTAATAATAATGAGAGGATTGTGCTGCTCAAATGTGCTGTTTCCGCAATAATGACTCCCGTGAGATGACAATAATACTAAATAACAGCTGGTAACATCTGCACTTTAATATGTGAGCGCATTTGTGGAGGAAACAAACGTTTGCAGGTCTTCTATGTCTGATGGTATCATTGATTATATATGTACATTGACCAAATGTAGCAATACGTTTTAATACAGTTTGTATACGTTTCCAGGTGGAGTTAACGCTACCTGCCTGTCACGCCGGATCACGTGGGCTCGCCCCCGCGTTTGGTATTCAGGTGTCATCAATTTAATTATTCACCTTTCCAATTATATATGATTGTAATAATTCAATGACCACATGAGTATTTTTCAAATTTTCAGACCCCATCCATAAACGTCTATTCTTTTCATTCGGCACAATATTCGAATTATCTATATTTAAAAGCTAGTAATATTTTACCGATTTGGTGCTAGGGTTATAAATACTCTTTGCTAAAATGTGCCATGAATTTTTTATGTGTTTATGGTCATGCAATGATATCTCTTGATTTGTAATAGTATTTAGTTAATCGTCAGATGCAATTATTCAACAAACGCAATCATGTAATGTCTGCGTTGACAGAAAACGTGAGATGTTCAGCCAACATTGGTTTGATATCGGCCCATCGTCTACGACGATGAGCCAATATCAAACCAACATTGGGATTTGAGGAAAGGTTCGCGTTTTCTGGTTGGACAGGCTTTTATGCCGTGCGCAGTCAGCAGACATGTAAATACCAGGACAAATGCTCGTGACAACAAGGATTCTATGGAGTTAATAGCCGGAATATATGGCCAAAATGTTTGGCTCCACGTACGATATCACTGTATGGCTGACAGGCTGGTTATCTGCCAGCATACCTGCCTGATCAAATGCCTGCATGCCTGCTTGCTGGCGTGTGTTCCTGTGGCTATAGGTTTGTCTACTTTTCAAGTTGGCATGATGTCCTGCTGAATTGTTCCAAATTATTTTTATTCATTTAAAGCTGGAATTGCTAACGCAATTTCCAGCTTCAAATGACGAAAAACATTTCTATTTATGAAAAAAAAACATCTCCCAAATTGAAATATTTGATTAGCTGACTGACTATTTTATCAATTTCAGTGGCATTTTATTTGGGTTGAAACTTTCTTGAAAACGTATATATCCGGGTTCAGCAGGACAAGGGTCAGTGAAGACCTATCAGCACCAAAGCTTTACACATCAGCTTCATTTCCACCATGCCGTGCGGCAGCTCACACCTTCTATGGCTTTTGTCTGATTCGCATCCTTTCATCTTAACCCTTTAACCACCGGTGTCGCATATATTCTGGTTTTCATTTTTATTGGCACATCGAGTACCACATTTTAAATATGTTAAAGATAAAATGTGACATCAACCAGCAAGATTTGAAAACAGTTGACCTTCATTTTGTCAAATCTGAATAATTTTCACTCACTTGAAGTTGTGGATCGCGTCAGCGAGACACAACTTCAAGTGGGAGAAAATTCAAATTGAATAATTTGGCGGTTAAAAGGTTCAAGGTTGTGGATCTAGCGTCATAATCTTGTTTGACTTTGAAGCAAGGTATTCAATCAGATATTCTACCATGTGCAATAAAAAATATAATTATACGCCCTGACCTGCACATAACTAATTTTTTTACAAACAAAACACTATTATATTAATTATTATATGCCTTAACCTATATATCTTTGAAATTTATGAAATCAAAACAGATGTATCTTAACCCGTACACCCCTAATACCTAATGCGTGTGCAACTAAGTGTACAGCTGTAAATCTTCACCTTATGTCTTCTTTGATGTCTGTGCAATCAAACAACTCATTGTATGCCTTAAACTGCATAACTCTAATAAATCAATTCAAATATACAAATGGCCCAGATAGGGCTCATATCTCTCAAGTGGGAATTTAAATTGTCAGATTTTCTTCCAATCACAAACTATAACCCAGTAAAACATACAATTTGTGTAACATTTGGAAAATGTTAGTCCAACGTCGAAGATGTTGGACCGACGTTGTACAAACGTTATAGAAATGTTTGGTGTTTCCTGGAAAAGACATAGACACACGAACATGATGCAAAAATATAGCGGCACTCTATTTATGACGCTGCTCGCTCTAAATTATCGGTCCGATTGTCGGTACCAGTGATGCATCTAGTTTATTCCCAAACCGTTGATCGTAGCAGCAGAATCACGTGGCAGACCATGGTTTATCAAACTCAGACCATTGAAAGATTGTTATTTGTCTGTTGAGCGTTATGTCACTATACTTATTATAGCACTGCATGAGTGAATGTTTCATTGCCGTCGTGTGACTACTACATGTCACTACATCTACTCCTGAGCATTAAAAGGCAGTATATCCTACTTAGTAAAGTGGCAGATATAGTATATTACCCTATAATTATCCGGGGAATATATATATTTCTCGCCCCTCATATCATCAAAAAACAACCATAGATTAACCATACATATTTAGTTAATCTATGCAATAACCATCAACTACAACCAGATAATAGACTGCCTATTTATCTCTGATAAATTATGAATAAGCTGGTTGATCCAGACAACGTTGCTCACTTGAAAAGTAAACCGTTTTTGTTGCTTGTCTTTGCAGTGCAATAGTGCTGGGGTGAGCTGCGGCGATAGGCCATTCACCTCTCATGCACAATTCTGCGTTGAAACAACAGTAGTATTGATCTTCACGAGAGTTGAAATACAAAACTACAAGCCGATTACATTGGCTACTCGAGATCAATGCAGTGTTTGCACCATAACCCTTAACCCCTTAACCGCCGGTGTCGCATATATTCGGGATTTCATTTTTTCCTAGCACAATAAATACCACCTTTTAAACATGTGACAAAGATAAAATGTGACATCAATCAGCAATATTTGAAAACAGTTGACCTCCATTTTGCCAAATCTGAATAATTTTCAACCACTTGAAGTTGTGGATCGCGTCAGCGAGACACAACTTCAAGTGGGTGAAAATTCAGATTGAATAATTTGGCGGTTAAAGGGTTAAAGCTGTAAGGGTTACATGGGCTTAGCTACACCCGTTCTCGTTTTCAGCTTCACCAGATTTCCAGTGCAAGTGTTGGCTCATAAGGCAAATTACAGTTTAACACTATTTTATCAGCCATCGTCATATTACTAAATAATTGTAACATTTATTATGACCTAACAAATTATATCACATATATTACATATGTTTTCATCTAAATGTCCCATTTTTATATTAGATTCTACAATATAATTATCCATTAAGTAAATAAATAAATAGCACACATATGAAACCTAGCCCATCTGACACAAGAGGTTGACCCAATGACTTCTCAATGTTGGGCCAGCAATGTGGACGGTGGTCCGGTGTTGAAACAACATTAGATTAAACAGTTAAACTGCTGGGTAGGACCTTGGCATTACGAAGTGCTATAGGGCTTTACTGATAAGTGGACGCTGGACCAGATGTACAACCCATGTTTTACGGGAGTACAATAATTTTTAATAAGGGACACCGTAAAAATATAGCTCGATATACTCTTCCCTTTGGGATAACCTTACATACCTGCCATATTTGCCATTATATAGAATAACAGATGTCCTCTTCAATGTCCTCGGGTATACGCTGACTCACTCACTCACTCACTCACTCACTCACTCACTCACTCACTCACTCACTCACTCACTCACTCACTCACTCACTCACTCACTCACTCACTCACTCACTCACTCACTCACTCACTCACTCACTCACTCACTCACTCACTCACACGCGTAGGCCTACTTTAACTCTAAAATGTTTTTTTCAATTATTATTATATATTGCTTTATGCAATGAAAATTTCACGCTTAACAGATTTAGCGGCCATCACATCCAGTCGCATATGGTCTCCACAGAGCACAAAGAACTCATAACAGAAACAGGACTGAAAGCCAAAATGCTGCAAATACCAACACAGCCGACATAATACGTTACCTCAACGATAGATGGACGTCGGAGACATTGGCCCATTGTTGAGCCAGATCATGTGCCTTGAGCATGATGGGGACTGACAGCTGCAATGAGCGTCGTCATTGACCTGTCTTGCGCCATTGTGCCTTAAAACAACAATATAATGGATCGAGCTGACCCCAGTATTGACACGTTAACCCACAGAATCGCTACATGTACGAAATCAATACAGTTTCTTTGGTAAATAGGTCGAGCATTTTACGAATAGAAAATACAATTTCTCGTACGCAAGCATTGTATTCCAAGCAGACACAAGGCGTTGAATCAATGTTGTTTTAGCGTTGGTCCACCGTCTACGACGTTGGGCCAACGCTAAAACAACATTGATTCAACGTCTTGTGCCTGCTTGGTAGGCTTTCACAATGAATGAATGGGGCGGGGGCCCTAGGGTAGTGGTTAGCACCGCTGCCTTTCACGCCAGAGTTCTGGGTTCGGTTCCCGGTCTCGGCGGTTTGAAAGAAACAAAAAATGTTTCTCCCCCATCCACGTGTGAAAGTCAGTATTGTGGGGAGCCTCCGTGACCGAGAGGTAGCGTGCTCGGCCTCAGACCGCCAGGGCTCGAATTTCGAATCCTGTGTCTGGAGGACAGTGTCATCTCAGTCATCTCACCATCCTCAGGAGTTTCTCCTGGCCCAGTTTAACCTATATGTGCACAAAGGTGGCCTAAAGCCCGATTCATTTCATTTCACAATGAATGAGACGCGTGGCGAGACCCAAAGGTGTCCATTTTAAGAGAGATTGAGTCCATTGGCAAACGTCGTCATTAGGCCTATAACAAACAACATGTAGCTATATTCAAAACAGTGGTGGCCTGCAGCTATTATAGTCTAGATCTATCTTCTGAATAGTATGTTATATAAGCTAAATTGAATAATTATTTATTCACCAGCAACACGAACTATGATGGAAAGCTCATTGGTCTGGCCGGCATGGTCGGTATTTTTTCTGCCGGATGACCGGTGGTCAACCCACTTATGATTAAAAAATGAAATTTGCGCTGATAATTATAATGCGAGAACATGAACACAACGGTAGCCATAAATGAGCGATGTATAAACGTACTTTTCATACGCTGTACATTGCTATAATATGTGGACGCCATGTAACAACGAAATCCATATTAGACTTCCTGGCCATATGTATAGCCTACATTGGATGTATCCGTGTGCTTGCTATTTATTATACACGAATAATAACATAATAAGTAGAATAAATTCTTAAACATAAAATACATTCAGTATGACAAGCCACCCAAGCTCTTTCTCATACGTCCAAACGCGAAAGAGTCTTAACTCTTCCTTTACCGACTTCCCCCTGATAAAACTACCCCAAGAAACCAACTTCTCTTTTAAGAAAGACCCCTGAGGTAGCCCCTGGGCACAATGCAGGTTATAGCTATGCGCATGTGCACAAGGTACAAATTAAAAATGCGAATTTGGTAAAGGAAGGTAGTTTTCGCATTGGAAATTGGTATTTAGGAAGAGGTAAAACGCCATTTGAAGCATTTCATGGGTCAAGTGGACTAGAGAATACCATGGCGTGCTGTCTGGCGTGTGGCGGTCTTTTTTAGGACACGAGCACGATGAATATGCATCAGGTCGTCAGCTGCACTGAACCCAAGAACGCTGAGCCGAAATCTCCAGGGAGGCCGAAGTAACGTCACCGCCTGTTCCCCACTTCCTGTCTGCACTTTGGGTTCGGGGCAAATTGGCAGTGTTCCGGCCAGGCGATGATAATATACGGATGGTCTGTAAAACAGTTGATGTCGGGTCCTCGGGCTAATGAAATCGCGCTCAAAGTGAAGCTGCATAATGAACCGAGCGGGATCGGATGGAAATTCCATCAGCTCGTCCCTTGTGCCACCTCATTACATGCTAAATAAGGTTATTTTGAGAAGAAGTTTCTTGGATTTTCATAAGGACATATGTCGTCCTCTTTTTGCATAGTCTACATCAGGGATTACATAACCCATAACTCCTGGCGACCAAATCCTCCAATTATCTATAAAAAAATGGCCAGTGCCAAAATATCATAATGATAAATCAAATTAACATGCATAGTTCCGTGGAGATCAATGAGACGAATCTATCACTGGTTTCGTCACTATAATTCCCAGGTGGCGATATAACGCAATGACATCAGAAAAAATAAAAATTAGCATCCATAATAATCACGGTGGCTTAAAACATGTGTTTAAAGAAAACTATGCCATCTTAGAATTAAATAAAAGTAATTTAGAAGATGTACACGGATGCTGCTTTTAGAGCCCACCCGACTCCTCAGAGACAACGTGTGACTAACAGGTATGAAAAATTCACAGGGGTATTAGTCGAGAGAGGCAAAGCCATTAAATGAGCACCAGACAGACTGGCAGAAGGCATCCAGACCTTTGAAATAAACATTTGCTCAATCAGCAAGCGGTAATGGTGATAATGTCCCTGGGTGGATGTTCATGACGTAGCCAATGCTGGCCCAACACAGTATATGCCTACCCACCGAAAAAGAGACATTGACCCACTGTTGATATAATGTTGGGCCAACGTGGGTTAACGTATCTTGATTGCTGGGTAGGGTCTGCTGGTTTTTGCTGGGCTATCTTCCACGGTGTAAGGATCCCTGAAGACCACCGCCTCCCCGATCCAGAAACTGAACTGAGCATTCATTCTTTTAAGTATGCCACTTGCCAGGTACAGTGGAGACTGCCAAATGAGACCATAAGCAACACAAATATAGCTATTAGGCTAACAAGTATATATATACCTTTGATAATAGCGTTGGGTGTTATGGCTAAGTAATATTATTAGTTTAAAGTGTGTGATGAGTAAAAAATACTGCTGTCAGCTTGACAAGTCAGATAAGGAGTATCAGAAAAATAAATGATATAATAAAGGTTTGACTTTAAAAATAGTGATTTACAGCATTAAATACGCGAAGTTATCCTATTTTTGGCTTACTGTTGGGCTAGCAACGTCGACGATGGAATAACATTAAATGGCATCAATGTCTTATCAACATGATCAAGTTCAAGGTGATATGTTTGCTGGTCGGATACTGTGATGTCCTAGTTGATGCGCCTGATACAAATATAGCTGAGTAACAGAGGCTGAGTAAGTAGCACAATGCGGGCGATATATACATGTATCTTCTGTATTCTCAAAGCTAAGAGGCGTGAGATTAATGTCCCCCTATTATAACAAGGTGTGGCAGGGCTCGGATATTAGCGCGGCATTAGTCATGCCCTAATAGGCTTTGACAAAGCTTCTCTATCATCATCTATGATCATGCTAAAGACACGAAGAATCAATCGACAACCACCATCTGCAAGAGCAAACTACATTTTTTATAAGTTGACCTGACCTACATGAGTCACATAGAATGAAATCGTAGTTGTAATGTATTAAGGGGTTAAAGCTGCCTGCTTGGAAGTCGGAGATCGCGGGCTCGAACCCTACTCTCTGGCCTTAGAATTTCAAGAAAGTTTCTTCACCGCTCACTTGTAAAGATTCAATATCGTGGGGAACCTCTGTGACCGAGGGTAGAGTGCTCGGTCTCAGACCGTCAGGCCTCGAATGTCATATGCTGTGTCTTGGGGGCAGTGTCATTTCACCGTTCTCAAGAGATTTTTTGGCCCAGTTAAGCCTATATGTGCACAAAGGTGGCCTATAACCCCATTCATTTCATTTATCATGTATTAAGGTAGACTCATCCTATTTAAGTCAGGGGGGGGGGAGGGGGAGAGTGACCGTACACGTCCCCTCCTGCCAATGACAGGGAGGCAGAATGGCTGCTTGCAGGATGAGTGTTCTCCCATTCTACGTTCCGCTGTAGATCACAGTGAAGATATCACGAGAAGACATAAACGTCCACCAGCCATATGCTCCATCAGCTCTCCAGACTTTATCACCCTTTGTGGCCGGCTCTTCTGGGCAATGAACAATGGCCGCACCGAAAGTTGGCGCAGCGTTTGGTCAGCGCCAACTTTCTGTGCGGCCACGTCTTCGCCACGTCTTCACCGGGAGCAGACGCACGAATGCTCGCCTTCTCTCACGCTCCTGAGAACCAAATAAAACATCCTCTTGTCTCGACCACGGGAGATTTTTATTTCGTTCGCACTCCCTCAATCGTCTAGCGTGTGGTCATTTTTCACAGCCACAGACTCCCTCGCATGCCAGGTAATTCCTGTTAGGTGCGACTGTTTGAACGGGGGGGGGGGGTATTTTGTAAAAAAACATAATTTGGCCCTCGGAATGAGCAGTGGCTAATCTTATCGGCTAAAAAAAACTGTCGCCTGCCTGCCTGCCTGCCTGCCTGCCTGCCTGCCTGCCTGCCTGCCTGCCTGCCTGCCTGCCTGCCTGCCTGCCTGCCTGCCTGCCTGCCTGCCTGCCTGCCTGCCTGCCTGCCTGCCTGCCTGCCTGCCTGCCTGCCTGCCTGCCTGCCTGCCTGCCTGCCTGCCTGCCTGCCTGGTAACTCTCAGTTCAAAGTAATATTCATTTTGCCCCATGCAATAATCGAATTTTGTATCGAAAAACAATTGTCTGAGATTATTGCCTACCTGATATAAATTGACGGCCCAGCAATGTCGTGCTGCAACACTTCAAAAAAAATTTATTGACGTCCAAAAGGGCATGGGTTATAAGAGTGATAATGATCTGGACTTCATCTATCCATAAAAGTTACCAAAACTTTATCGGACCTTCCTTACAACCAATATTAAATGTCTAGAATGCCGCTCAGCAACCACGCGACAAAATATCATTGCTTGCCTCTGGAGAGTTTGATATGCATACATTTTTTTATAGTAATGTATACGTTGATGAGTCGCAAAGTAGTCGCAAAGCTACAAGAAAACATAGTAAACTGCAAACAAATATTTATTACTGCCATAACCGTTATAATAATAGCGGTATAAAATAAAGTGTGTCCGCTTTAAAAAAATCAACCGCATAAATATGTCTATGACAAAGTAGTTTGTAAATTACTTAGATATAGGCTTTCCAACATGATTTTAATTAGTCATCATCGTGTGTGGTGTGGATTTCCACAGTTATTTATACAATAGCAGTTATTAAAGGTTGAACTGGCGTTTATTAAAATAAATGGATGCGTGTTCTAGTAATTAGAAAGGTACATGTGTACATAAATAAAACATCATGTACAAACAAATCGATATAGAACTATCTGCAAACACAAAACATTTGTAAAACATTTCATGCAACGTCGGCCCAATGTCTTCGACGTTGGCCCAACGTTGTATAAATGTTATACAAATGTTTGTGCTTGCTGGGAAAGGTTATTTTACGGACTACATGTATGGACATAAATGGAATTCTCAAAAGACAATAATATTTGTCGCCTCGGTGCTAAAGGATCCTATCTGCCACTGTGACGAGTGTCAGATAGGATCCTTTAACTCCGAGGCGACAATATATAGAGGAGCACGGTGCTCTATCACGACATCTAACTGTGTATGTGAGTAAACATCAATATGTTTTGAAGCCACATGGTCAACAGAATGAAATCCTTATTGAATTTTTGAGGATTTTACGAAAAAATAATAACGACCACGTTATGGTGGTGCAAAAACATCGTAATGGTGTGACACTGCTGATTTAATAGTACTTTAATAGCACGAGAGTATTTTTAAGAGATATTCAATGTTTAACGTCAGTGCATATACGTGTAGGTCATATTTCACAATACTGAGATATATGTAACAGCTGGGATGATTTTTGTCCTGGAAAATATGTATCTGATATATTTAACAATAATATGTATTACCCACTCCAAACAAACATGCCAGTCTAAAGCATATACTATACGAGTCAGCCCGGTCGACTTATACCGAACGTTGTGCCATCGCTGTTGTTCGCTTTTGGGACTGTGCACATATTACGCTTATCTCATCTATCTAGAATTGCATTGATGTTAATAGCAGCGCAACACGCCCTACAATCATGTAGAATGGGGCATGACGTAGATCCATTCAGTTGCCTTCTATCTTAATGTCACGTTGCGTGATCTAATAAGACCAGAAACCCAGTAAAAACCAGCACACAGAAAACGCTCACACAAGGTTGGGATAATGTTGGACCAGCGTCGGAGACGCTGGACCAACATTAGCTCAATGTTGGGTCGGCGTCTTGTGTTTGAACATACGTGGTATTACTGCTGATCTATTCGATGTATCACTACATTCTTCTTTATGGAATTTGCTTTGAAAATACCATATAAAATTCATAAATAGCATAAATTATGTACCAGCACATATAAAATGACTTCCAAAAATAATTTATACATATATATTCAGCTGATAGCAGTCATCAGCCCAATATTGGGGATCAACGTTGGGCTGCATCAAGGTGGAAATGACCCAATTGCTACCCAACATTGGGTAGACGACACACGTTGGAAGCCGGAGCTCAATTGAAATTATTCGCTGTGCAACGATGTTTTTTTCAAACAAAACTAGGACTGATTATCTGATGGATGGTGATTATAATCTTTGGAGATTGCGTTGTAAATGAGCTGGCTTCTCAGCTGAGATTTCTTGTCAAATCATCACGACGAGCGAGTTGTCTTGTAATTAGGCCAATTGTGTTTCATCTGATAATTATCATCATTAACGGGAAATAGCGAACACAGCGGAATATCAACTGGCCTTTGATTTACAACTCGTGGGCCAATAAATTATACAATCTGCTTCTGACCAGCAAACACGAGACGCCCACCCCACGTTGATTCAATGCTGGCCCATCCTCTGCGACGTTTGAGCAACATTAAACCAACATGATGACCAACCCCACTGGGCACACGAAGTTGTTACGACGTTGAATCAACGTCATAACAACGTCGTGACCCAGTGAAACGTCTCGTGCGTTTTGAGTAGTTGCGTGGATACGTAAATGTAGATAAAAAGGTAATATGCTTGATCGTGTGAAAAATATTGTGCGTAAAAATATTAAATAAATAAAGACATCGATGATGGATCTTTGTGGAGATCTTTATATCCCCCCTACTAGACTTATTAACTCAGAATCAAAGTGTACATGCTATATTAGGAGACCTGTTTCCGGCCTTACGTCTTCGACGTTGGCCCAAAATTAAAACAAAATTGGGTCAACGTCTCGTGTCTGCTGGAAGGCAACATGTAATATCTTAATGCACAACGCTGTGCCTAGAATTCCTGCACGACATGCCATTAATCACCCTCCGTATACTTTTACTTGTCGTGCATATACTCTTTCTAACATGGTGTCATGCGTGATACTCTTTCCAACATGGTAATTCAGAGTTTTCTAAGAGTGTTGTATTTTTCGTTCAAGTCTTCTATCAATAGCTGTTGTTCCACCTTGCAAACACAGTACGAATTGAGATCCATTCAGTGTGTACCTAAAGTTAAATAGAAGTCTGCTCACGAAATATCGGCATAAAAATGAACACTGTTGTTGATTTTTTTTCAACATGGATAAACCTACCGCATCAAGCATTTTTCTGCAAATACATTATTATCCAGTAAATCAAACCTTTATTAATTTTCACCTCAAATATTGGCAACCAAATCTACGATATTCAATAAAGTATTTTGAAGAAGTGTCCCTCTTTGTAACAATTTCATTTTAGGGATATCTTGCTTTCTAAGAAAAATAAGAGCAAGTTAGAGAGCAGGACACTTTCTCAATATAATTTGTTGAATATAATAGATTTTGAGGACACTATTTGAACAGGTGAAATAACAATTTCATGTATTGGACAACAATTTATTTTTAGATAATTTCTTGACGTGGTAGCTTTATCGATGTTTCAACAATAGTGTCAATTTTCATGCGATATTTCGTGAGCAGCCATCTATTTACTTTAGGTACACACCTAATTTTCAGTCGCACATGTGTTTTCAAGGTGGCAAAAATGAAATGAAATGAAAATTAAAATGAAATGAATCGGGCTTTAGGCCACCTCTGTGCACATATAGGCTAAACTGGGCCAGGAGAACCTCCTGAGGATGGTGAGATGATTGAGATGACACTGTCCTCCAGACACAGGATCCGAAATTCGAGCCCTGGCGGTCTGAGGCCGAGCACGCTACCTCCCGGTCACGGAGGCTTCCCACAATATTGACTTTCACACGTGCATGGGGAAGAAACATTTTTGTTTCTTTCAAACCGCCGAGACCGGGAACCGAGCCCCGAACTCTGGAGGTTCCCCACAATACTGACTGTTTTCAAGGTGGCACAACAGCTATTCATAGAATACATAAGCAAACAATATAACACGTTTAGCGTGGCTAAATATGCGGAAACTGTGAATTACTGGTCGTCATATGCGTTTGTCGACGGATCATTAGAAAGCATGACACTATGTATCACGCATGACACCATAACATTAGAAAGAGTATCTGCATGCCAACTCAACAGATAAGAATGTGATTAATATTAAGGCGCCGTTCGCTCTCTCCTAGCACGAGCAGTCTCGAAGCCTTCATCCAGCATTGACCCATAATTTAACCAGTATTGACTCAGGATCGAGTCCGCGTCTCGGACAATCGACCAACGCTGCGCCAGTGCCGAGTATTGAATGAAAACCGATCCAATCTAATTTGAAAAACTAGCATCATTCTGACTGAATCTGCACGGATTCACAAGTAACATTTTTGCACTGTCGCAATTCTAATTATGTGAAATGCATAAAACTGTTTTCGAATCATCTGTCACTTCAAGCAGTCACGTAATCACATTTGTGGCTGGTTCAGTTGTGCGTCTTCATTAAAATAATCGTTTCTTTGCTATGAAAACATCGCATCTAAAGCTTCACAAAGTGCCATATGCGGGACTTTAATATAAACGGGACGAAATGTTTCATCACATTCTCATGTAATACATATTTATATACTCTGAATAGATAGGGGAGGTTTAAAATTAAAAACACACAACAGCTATTTGTTCAGCAAAGGAATAGTTATATTGTGCTGGTACTATAAAATTCACTGACGTCGTTTATATCTACCAAGACACATTATTATAAGTACACAGGATACTGCATCATAGTCATACACACGAGACACTGAATCAATGTTGTTTTAATGTTGGGCCACCGTCTGCGATATTAAAATAGCATTGCTTCAGGGTATCGTGTTTGAATTAGGCTTTACTTTAGACCACCTTTGTGCACATGTAGGCTAAACTGGGCCGGGAGATGAATGAGATGAGACTGCCCTCCAGACGCAGAATTCGAATCGAGCCATGGCGGTCTGATGCCGAGCGCGCCACAAAAAATTTGTTTCTATGAATATTGACTCCAAGAGTGGGGTTCGAACTCGATCTCTGACCTTCTAAGCACGCAGCTTTAACCACTGCATCAGTGCCCCCGCACTCACACACACGATCAGGGCATAAATGTACATTTCACCCATTTTTCATTTGGCGTATTATATATCTGTGTTTCTTTAAACTGGATTGTGAGAATAATAATAGCAAAGGCGTGTATTCAATCGGTCACTATGTGAATTTTAGGCTTCGTGTACAATTCCGGTCTTACCAGTGCTCGGTTTCGCCTCTGGATCAATAACCTTGGAGGGGGATAATTGTCCAAGCGTCCCTCAAATAACCACAATGGTGTGCACAAATAAACAGCAGCAACTGTTTGACCTAAAAGTAAATGGTTACTGTTGTGATTGTTTACTTTAACCCTTTAACCGCCAAATTATTCAATTGAAATTTTCACCCACTTGAAGTTGTGTCTCGCTGACGCGATCCCCAACTTCAAGTGAGTGAAAATTATTAAGATTTCACAGAATAGAGGTTAGCTATTTTTAAGTTCCTGCTGATTTATGTCACTTTATATCTTCAACTTGTTTAAAAGCTGATATGCAATATGCTAATAAAAAAATGTAAAAAACGAGTATAATCGGTACCGGTGGTTAAAGGGTTAAGCTTTCTTCACAGGTAAGCAAATACAGCTGCTTGCATTTGTGCGCCATAATTAATGTCACAATAACATATAATAGTGATCAAATAATTCTAGATTTCGTAATACACATGGGACATACCGACTATTAATTTTCTAAAAAATCGTGAAAATATCCTGTCCAATAACATACGAATTAATCAATGAGATTATCGACTGAGTGTGGTGTTTCTGTGAATACATGTGGTCAGATTTTAACGACCACTAAGGGAAGGTGTCACGTTATATATGCTGGTGATTGCACGGATTCGGGGAGTTTGAAAAGAAAGGTGAGAAGAAGAGACGGATGGCAAGCAGCCAGAAAGCCGCTAAGATAACGCCCTAACAGCAGACACTGAACTAAACAAGAGAACAGAATAACAGGAGATTACCCCCACCCTTTAAGCTTCATGGTCGCAGCATGGCATGTTTTTAATAAAATTCATTGAAGCAAAAATAGTGTAATCCACCATAACACCGACGTTCTCAGCTGTCATTTGAGATATCATATTTGGGTTTTTTCATCAAGGCAAGATATTTTTCTTCACATTGAGTTGAGAATTGCTGTCGCAATTCTCAACTCAATGTGAAGAAAAATGAGAGTAGGGCTAAAAAAGTTGATGCTGAATAGTTTGGAACAGCAGTGGCCCAATGCCCAGCCAATAACAGCGGTATTTGCCAAACATCCAGCAAACATGGGCTAATACCTCAGCAATAGCTACGTCTGTACATAAAGTACTGTAGCCAGTTTCGGTAGTTTCAAGTCTCTGTTGACCTAAACATAAACGAAACACTTGTCAGTTTACCAAATAAGATTTGTCTTGTGTCAATGCGATTAAATACATTAGTGTCCAATTTCTCCAAGAAGACAAATTTTCTCTCCGGGATGCAGATAGAGGAGTCAAAATACGAACTTCCCAATTTAGATTGTTTACCATGCTTGCTGGTCGGCCTGATAAGCCTTTACAAACTTAACCATGAGGACAAGGCTACACATTCTGCGCATCTTCTGCTTCGCTTTCCAGGCCTTCGGTTTATCTATGCTTCCGGCAAGTACTCTGTACGTACAGTTACTTCAGTACTCCTCCATTTTTTTTATTTTTAACAATACATAACGAAATATAAATCCATACATAACTATAAATTATTACCAGATAATATACATCACTAGATATATAGCAAATATATATAGATATATAGAAAATATTTCTCTGAGATTGGGAAGCCACAAAAACATCGTTTACAAGATCGTGATTATTTTAGAAAGCAAAATTGGAGGTTTACATCACACTCACTACCAAGATCGAAAAGTAGTTCTTCTGTAAAGTATAAGTGCTACAACGCCTAAGTGCTTCTCTCCTCGGTGTTTTAAGAATAAAAAGTATGATGCCCTTTGAATGAGGAGAAACAGGAATTTCGTTTGAATTCTTGTCTTTCAACCGGATTTCAAAGACACTCAAAGATGACCTTAATTTTGTTGTGTCTCAAGAGAATTCACTCCTTCAGCTGGCGGGGCGGGAGTAGTGGTATGAACATTATTGGTTCAATGTTGGGCCAGCGTCGTAGACGGTGGCCCAGCATTGTACCAACGACGGCTCACTGGAGCTAACTGCCTGTAAAATCGGTGTCCTCTCACTATCCTCAGGAGGTACTCTTGACCCAGTTTGGCCTGTATGTGCACTACATGCCCTAAGGCATGCATGTAAGGTGGCCTAAACATTCATTCATTTATTCATTTAGTTGGAGGTCTGAAATTACCCGTAGCTATACACACCAAATACGTTTTGAGCCTCCATCTGCCAGGAGTGCCAGATTCCTCAGACAGATACGTTGATGCAGTCAAGGAAAATATACCTCCATTCTGTACTTTCTGATCCTATTTTCCTTGATCTAATGCTCCTTGGGTTAATGTTGGATCTAGCTACATATAAGTGGCACTTTGTGAAGTCCTACTCTGGAAATGGCACTTCCTAAAGCGGTAGCTTGACAGTTGATCCTAAGATAAGTACAAGACGGAGGTAATTATCTGTAAAATTTCATATTGATCTTTCATAACACGTACTTAGCAGTGAATTAGCTGCATATGAATGCTCCGCTTATGAGCTCGCACGCCCACGGAAGACATCATCAATTAGGGCTTCTTCAACACTCTTCCTGTATTCGAGCAAGGTAATTATATTTCCCTTGATTAGAGGTTATTAAATCATGGGTCAGCATAATGAAATATTCGTCTTATTATGGGATCTAATTACTCGCTAATTTAGTTCTGATACTTAGTGCAGTCGATTTAGTCCGTGTTGGTAAGTTACTTCAAACATTACAAGAGTGAAATATGTGGCTTCGTTTATACTCGTTTATGCAAGATCAAGTTAGGATTACATCAGATGTGAGGAAAGTTGCACAGCGGTAGCGAGATACGGCTTCAAGTTGCTGAAAATTCGCAAATGGCCGAGTTGGCTGTTCTACAAGAAAAAGTCGTTGAGATTTCGTCGACGAGTAAATCTCGCTGGCGTGCAACGCGATGAGAAAGGTGGGAAATAACCCAGCTCCGACAAAAGTGATTTATAAAGCCCGTTCTTTTTTAACCCGAGATTACGTTGTAAACGAGCTTCCTATTGGAAGTGAAGCTCTGGCTTAACGCGTCACATAATATCCGCCGGCGCGGAGTGCACTGCGCAACCGGAAATGCGATTGCTTGATAGAAGAGCCATCATACCAATCCGGAAGTGATTTTCTCAGCGATAACCCAGTAACAGGTCGGTCAACGTTATATAGGTGTTGGGCCATCCTATATCTAACCCCGGTCTAGCACAAACTATATATAACGTGACATCGATTATTGGTAATAGTCGATCTTGGCTAACCATGCACACCCTTTGAATACAATAATATTGTTGAAGTGCGATACAGCAGTTTACTGTGGTATGTATACTAGAACAAATTTGTATGTCGTTCTATCCATACCACTGTGAAATACTAGGGTATTATTCAGTATTAGTCTTTTCATTTAAGAATACATATATTTGGAATTTCGAACGTTCTTTCGATTTAATGTATTAAAACGTAATTGTAATATTCATGTTTTTCTCTGGTCTTTTAATATAAAGATATATATGAAATATCTCCGCATAATTACGTCACCATTGCTAATATAATTATAATGCTTATTGGCGATATAAGTGATACTATTCTTTTAATGGAAGTGGTGACGTCCTGTTTACCGAAGTAATACTGCAGTGCAAAGTCAAAAGGCTTTAATTTCAAGGAAGCAGAAGCTGCCTTTTATCTTCGCGGAGCAGAATACTAGTAAATATGAATTCATGGCGAATAGGAATTCATGGCGTATGCTTTCAAAAACCACTGTGGTCACATGAGCGTAAATAACGGCGATGGAAGCCGAACAATTTGCCATAAACAAGGAGTTCATTTCTATGAATAGGACATGAGAAATGACTAGGTGGATCAATGGATTTCCCATCAGCTATTCCTTGAAGGACGGCTCCATGGCACAGGGCTGCAAACACGAGACGTTCACCCAGTGTTGGGTTATTGTTGGGCCAGCGTCTTCGACGCTGACCCAACTTTAACCCAACATTGGGCTAACGTCTTGTGCTGGCTGGGAGGACTGCCTGCTCACGAGTCACCAGGTCTGAACCTCCTTATCGGGCAATCCCCGTGATTGCCATTCACGGCGATCCAGATGAACACGCCATCATTCTCACTCACATGATCCCGGTCTAGCAGGATCATCACGTGTCACTACCATATAACAGAGCCATGCAGATAGTCGGTCAGGCACTGATTCTCCATTATTGTGCAATATTATGAAAGAAGATACCGAGAATTACGTACAATTATTGATGATGACGGAGAACATGGCCGTCATCAGTGTGCTATACCATAACATCATTTGTGAAATAAGGCCTAATGTTACGTTCTGGTGGTTCATGTGAGGATTTAATAAGCAATTTGCATCTGCTATCCGAACCTTATGATTTGTTATATCAGATAATCCCATAATTGTTCTATCGGCTTATTAATCTTAATTCACATGTATATAAAACAATCCCTCCACCCACCCCATTCCCTCAAATGGACCATTATCTTCGAATGTTCATTGTGATATTCTTGAATCATTTGTCTTCAAACAATATGTACCAGTACGCATATTTGGACGGGATTAGTATAACCTACTTATCACATGTATGACCTGGTCCAGCATTGTGGCTGGACCAGCCAGATGTTTATAGGCATGTGATAGGTTGAGGTGCCCATTTCAAAAAAATTATGTGGCTACCTAGCATACACAAAACATGTGTATAACATATATACAACGTCGGCTCAACGTATTTGACGTTGGGCTGACATTGTATAAATGTTATATATATATATATTGTGTTTCCTTGGTAAGAAAAGGATCAACTGCTTTGCAATGCAATCCTATCAGTTTGGCCTTGTAATGATCTCTCTTATTTGTTATTTCAGAATTATAATTGCCCAGACTAGATAATAGAAAATATATCTCAGTCGCATACATTAAATTGATGTAGATCCACCAAAAACGTGACAAAACCAACTGTTAAATATCTTAGACAAAGACGCTTCATTGATCGCGAAAATATTTTGCAAATATTTCTTCTCCAATGGGAAGATGACACAGATGATTTTGCAAGCAAAAAGTCGACGCAGTAGTATTCAAATGAAGCAAAGACATTTATGATGATTTCAAATTCGAAAAACCCTTTGGTCTCCATGGGTTATACAAAAATATTCCAGCGCTTTAACCCTTTCAAACTGAATTTACCATTGAAATCTTCATCCACTACAATCGCGAATTGCTGTCGCATTATTCTCGATTTGTAGTGGACGAAGATAATTTGGAGTGGGTGAAAAAATAATTTTCACCCACTTTAAGTTGTGTCTCGCTAACGCGATCCACAACTTTAAGTGAGTGAAAATTGTTCAGATTTGACAAAATGAAGGTAAACTATTTTCAAATCTTGCTGATTTATGTCACGTTTTGTCTTTAACATTTTTAAAATGTGGTACTAAATGTGCAAATACCGATATTAATCGGGACCGGCGGTTAAAGGGTTAATGCATCGTGAGGGCTTAAAGGGCTAAGGGTGAAATTTGGTGATTGTGGTGATTGTGATCTCAGGAGATCCTGATGCTCCCCCTACACCACTTGTGTATCCTATAGATGGATATGTATATGGTAAATCCCTCGCAGCTCTACATTCTTAGCTGTGGAAAAGGCCTAGGCCAAAGGCCGAGGCCTTTTCCACCTAAAACACATCCCACCATAATGAGGATCCCTCATAATCAACAGCTCGGTCACACCTGACTGATTGCAGCACCATATGCCTACCATGATAATTGGTCTGTACTTGGTCAAAAATAACTCTCCATTCCCGGCTCAGAATGTAGTGGTTGGACAAAGAAAGCAATGTAGTGGTGTTTAATATGCGAAAATCACTGTTTTTTCAGTTGAAGTAGATAAACTCCAGGTCTTGTAGATGGTGCGATCCGATGATGAGTATAGTGGGCAGTCACACATAGCGGCTAATAACAAGAGATCTCTCCGCAGAAGGTCAAATCGGAATACGGGACAAATAGAGGGGGTCGAATAACAACTGAACCCCCGTGATACACAGGGGTCAAATTAAAAGACACCATGCGGCGTGGAGGAGGTCAAATGATGGTCTGTCATAAAGATGGCGGCGATTGTGAAGAAGGAATTGACATCGACGCTCGCATCAAACACTAGGCATCTCATGCTGGTCCAATGCTGGGTCAATGGCTTTAACTGTTGCACACTATTGAACCAACATTGGTGTTGCTTTGAGGACACAGCTGGGTGTAGCTGCCTCCTTACAGGGTAACATGAATAACGCCGCCCTGTAATATGGTCTCGTTTCTCAGAATCTGATAAATGTCATCAGACAGCAGTCAGTTAGTCCCAGGATACTAGGGTAGTCGTATTCTGGTTGCCTAGATGCTGCTTGCTTATTACCATGAGATACGTAATAATTTCAGCTTTGGTTTACTTAGGCAAACTGTTTGTAACCGTATATTCTATAGGCATAACAGAGCAATTATCAGCGTTGACCGGTGTCTACCTAAACATGAGACATTGAACCAGTGTTGGCTCAATGTTGGGCCGACGTCGTAGACGGCGGGCCAGCATTGAACCAACATTGGTTTAATGTCTCGTGTTTGCTGGGAATTGCAACATCCGAGAAAGATACTCGGGTCGGCCATAAACCTTGCATCACCAACATCACTTATCTTATAAACACTCTCACTACATTTTTATCACATATGATAATGTGAAAATTTTGGATTGTCAGAAGAAAATTAAGCGTTCATATGAGGGGAAGCACAACCAGTAATACTCTCCAAACACTATAGGTTCCTTAGAAAGAACCCGTTAGTACTATTACCATACAACCCCTGGAGAACCCTTGCAGGGTTATCCTGGGGTTGCATGGTAACAGTACTGAAGGGTTCTTTTTATTTTACAGAACCTACATTGTTTAGAGTGATATAGGTCAGCGCGCTTGGCATTTGCCGCTATATTCAGACCATGATGGCTGGACCTGTCATCCCTTGTATATAGCCCTTATTTCCATTTTAATTAATGAGTTCCCGGAAAATATTTGTAACGTAACAGCAGATCAATATGCCTCAATCTCCTCACATAGATGTCGCTCACGTCAATATCCCTGTGTTTACAGTTCACACAAGTATCTCGCCATGAATGTATCAGTGTATTTTAATTAATGTCAAGATCAACTCAATAATCGCGACGTTATAATTAAATGTATTCATTATAACGATAGGACGGTGTTAGATTGGCCACAGCTCATCAATAATTACGATTTGAATATTCAGATTACCGATTTAAAGATTCAGATTAAAGATTTGATTTTGACTGCCACTTTTAATTGAGCCTGGTTCACGGCCCTGTCGCTGCTCGCTGAGACTTTGTACATAAGATTTTATAGAGGCAAATATAAGGCTCTTCATATTATTTTTAACAATTCGTCCCATTGGATATGAAAGGGTGTATCTGCCACTTTAAAAAGTGGCAGATACACCCTTTCCTATCCAAGGAGACGAATTATATCCCGTGAGATACTAAGACTTGTAATTAGACACCACATCGTTTACCTCGCCGACAACAATCCCAGAACATCGCATCGAATTTAATCACGCAAGTCCAGGTCATCTACAATTCGTGTTCTTTGATAGTCTACCTAAATGACATTTATGAATTACATGCAAATCAGAACCTGCACGAGTCGAGATGATAGTCATCAAATTCTAATTAATTCACGTTAATGGCAGAATGGCCGCCATGTAGGCCTATGTGAAAATACAAGTGTTGGATTGAATTATTCAAACACGTCACACGTTTTTGTTGTTGTTTTTTCTAATAGAGATGACAATCATCACAATCAATAAGGTATAATTTATACAAACGCATAAATGCCACACACGTGGTAGGTAATATTTGTGATCAGTATTGTTCTATGTGGCTCTATCATTTTCACTTGATCGCAATTTAGAGGCAGTGGCCGTAAATTGCCTTCGTTAGCTTTCTATGACCTTCAATAAATGTGTGGTGATTGGGAGGGACACCTAGTGGTCATGTGGTCGTTCCAGCCTCCCTGATGACCATCAGCACATCACTATATTGCGAAGGCAAACAGCAGTAACCGCTTACTCACAGAGTAAGCGATTACTGCTGTTTGCCTTCGCATGGAACACCAGGTCAAGTCCTGCACATTAACACATGCATGGAGCCGTCAGCCTAATGTTTTCTGAGAGTAGAAAATCAGAAGACGTCTTAACCTCTATATCGCTGTTGACAACACCAATCGCTCAAAAACCTAAACAAAATTAATTATTTAAAGCGAGGACTGGTATTGGTCAGTGTATGTCATATCGGCAGGTCATCACCAATATGGTAGGGCTTGTGACAGCCAGCTGAATGAACATCTGGAATGTTTCATTTACAATTTGAATGGTTAATCTGTTAATTGGTTGCTGAGAAATGTCGAGGCCAGCTTTAATTTCCGCCATCTTTCTCGGCAGAATACCCAGCTTAAGCAGATTTCCGTGGCTTAAAACACTAACTCAGTCGGATTTTCAACCCATGGAATTGCTAACTTCCCACTTATCAACCAAAATAGGAACCCACGAAGAGAAGACAGAAGAGCAGAAGTAATATCAACATGTCGACATCATAGCGACGTTGGTTTCACTCCACCATCTAAGTGAGCATACGAAGCGTGTTCCGTTTGTATCAGAGTTTTCTTTATACGTGATTTTATGGAAGATTCAGGGTGATATAGGATATGCTTATTGTCGTTACAATATTATTTAAAACTATTTTCTGTACATATATGTTGTGGATATGCAGTTTATTGTCCTATTTCAGATGTTCGCCCGCTTCTGCCATTTACAAGAGTGCTAATGGTGCATACGCCGTTTTGACTTCCAGGTATGTTATTTTATTACCTGTGTAACAGGTGCAATGTTACTTACATGTAGAGGGGGAGTCAGAATAATAACGTTACTTCATATCCGTTCGTATTCCATAACTCGTGTGACTCGTGTTACGGCGTGGGTGAGTTCTGGTGGCGTGTGCCAACCGGATTAGAAGTTCTGGTTCAGCGCCACGTGGGGCGCTGGCAGAGACCAGCATTACACATTATTATGATGCTGAATCATGCTCATTGGTAAGGCCCTATAAGGGTGTGTATCTACCGTGCAAATATTGAATGACAAATTAAATTCATCGCTCTGTTTATAATAAACCTAATAAGCCTACTACTAAGAATGTATTGTGAATAGCCTCTCCCACTGGGCACACGACGTTGTTGTGACGTTGAATCAACGTACCGACGTTGATTCAACGTCGCAACAACGTCGTGTGTTCAGTGGGCTACCAGTAGGCCTACATCATTGGACACGATCCAATATTCAACCGTTATTCCCACAAACATGAACAGTTGACGTTCTCATGTTTTCAAGGTTGATATTTGGTGCCGGGACCCCCCCCCCCCCCCCTCTCACAGTATCCATAATCTGCAAGCTCAAGTGGCATGACATCATTCATAGAGATAGCGATGGTTTCTTTTCTTTTCGATATTCAGCAGCTATTTATCAGTGGATCAATTGCTATGGTTTATAACATAACATAATATGATAATATGCCTGAGTGACTGATGAAACCCTGATCAATATTAGGCTGTTTTGTGCACAAAGCATTGCAAGTCAGAAATCAACCTGAATTGCTCGAGTTGTTGTGGTTAAAATGTAGCTTATGCACCGCTCAAATTTAAACTTTTAATTAGAAACAAACCACACAAACAGTATAAAATCACAATGTACATGGGCAATTCACGTGACACCACACGGGGTATCCGATGTAGCATGGTTAGGCACCTTTGGCAGTATCCGTTAATGGGATCGTTTTGGTATGAGAATCAATCTACTACATGCTTTAAGGCATGGTTGGTTGTCAACGCGCCAAAACAATCACTCAAATGCTGCTGCTGCCTATCAGAGCCATGTAGAAGGCCAGACATACTGAACCAGTTTCTCATGGTGTTATAGCACAAGAGAAGAGAACATACATACAATAGACAACCTGAACCTGTTTATCATGGTGTTATAGCACAAGAGAAGAGAACAGACATACAGTAGACAACCTGAACCTGTTTCTCATTGTGTGACAGCACAAGAGAAGAGAACAGACATACAGTAGACAACCTGAACCTGTTTCTCATTGTGTGACAGCACAAGAGAAGAGAACAGACATACAGTAGACAACCTGAACCTGTTTCTCATTGTGTGACAGCACAAGAGAAGAGAACAGACATACAGTAGACAACCTGAACCTGTTTCTCATTGTGTGACAGCACAAGAGAAGAGAACAGACATACAATAGACAACCTAAACCTGTTTCTCATTGTGTGACAGCACAAGAGAAGAGAACAGACATACAGTAGACAACCTGCACCTGTTTCTCATTGTGTGACAGCACAAGAGAAGAGAACAGACATACAGTAGACAACCTGAACCTGTTTCTCATTGTGTGACAGCACAAGAGAAGAGAACAGACATACAGTAGACAACCTAAACCTGTTTCTCATTGTGTGACAGCACAAGAGAAGAGAACAGACATACAGTAGACAACCTGAACCTGTTTCTCATTGTGTGACAGCACAAGAGAAGAGAACAGACATACAGTAGACAACCTGAACCTGTTTCTCATTGTGTGACAGCACAAAAGAAGAGAACAGACATACAGTAGACAACCTGAACCTGTTTATCATTGTGTGACAGCACAAGAGAAGAGAACAGACATACAGTAGACAACCTAAACCTGTTTCTCATTGTGTGACAGCACAAGAGAAGAGAACAGACATACAGTAGACAACCTGAACCTGTTTCTCATTGTGTGACAGCACAAGAGAAGAGAACAGACATACAGTAGACAACCTAAACCTGTTTCTCATTGTGTGACAGCACAAAAGAAGAGAACAGACATACAGTAGACAACCTGAACCTGTTTCTCATTGTGTGACAGCACAAGAGAAGAGAACAGACATACAGTAGCCAACCTGAACCTGTTTCTCATTGTGTGACAGCACAAAAGAAGAGAACAGACATACAGTAGACAACCTGAACCTGTTTCTCATTGTGTGACAGCACAAGAGAAGAGAACAGACATACAGTAGACAACCTGAACCTGTTTCTCATTGTGTGACAGCACAAAAGAAGAGAACAGACATACAGTAGACAACCTGAACCTGTTTCTCATTGTGTGACAGCACAAGAGAAGAGAACAGACATACAGTAGACAACCTGAACCTGTTTCTCATTGTGTGACAGCACAAAAGAAGAGAACAGACATACAGTAGACAACCTGAACCTGTTTCTCATTGTGTGACAGCACAAAAGAAGAGAACAGACATACAGTAGACAACCTGAACCTGTTTCTCATTGTGTGACAGCACAAGAGAAGAGAACAGACATACAGTAGACTGCCTGAACCTGTCTCTCATTGTGTGTTTGCACATGAGACATACAGTAGAAAACACGAACCTACCTATATCTCATGGTTTGAAAGCATAAGATGACAGACATACAATAGACCCCATGAACCTGTCTCTCGTGGTGTGATAGCATAGGATAACAGACATACAATATACCACATGAACCTGTTTCTCATGATGTGATAGCATGAGATAACAGACATGCAATAGGCCACATAAACCTGTCTCTCATGATGTGATAGCATAAGATAACATACATACAATAGACCCCATGAACCTGTTTCTCATGGTGTGATAGCCTAAGATAACAGACATACAATAGACCCCATGAATTGTTTTCTCATGGTGTGATAGCATAGGATAACAGACATATAATAGACCACATGAACCTGTTTCTCATGGTGTGATAGCATGAAATAACAGACATGCAATAGGCCACATAAACCTGTTTCTCATGGTGTGATAGCATAAGATAACAGACATACAATAGACCACATGAACCTGTTTCTCATGGTGTGATAGCATAAGATAACAGACATACAATAGACCACATGAACCTGTTTCTCATGGTGTGATGGCATTGGATAACAGACATATAATAGACCACATGAACCTGTCTCTCATGGTGTGATGGCATGAGATAACAGACATACAATAGACCACATGAATCTGTCTCTCATGGTGTGATGGCATAAGATAACAGACATATAATAGACCACATGAACCTGTTTCTCATGGTGTGATGGCATTGGATAACAGACATACAATAGACCACATGAATCTGTCTCTCATGGTATGATGGCATAAGATAACAGACATACAATAGACCACATGAACCTGTTTCTCATGGTATGATGGCATAAGATAACAGACATACAATAGACCACATGAACCTGTCTCTCATGGTGTGATGGCATAAGATAACAGACATATAATAGACCACATGAACCTGTCTCACATGATGTGATAGCATGAGATAACAGACATGCAACAGGCCACATGAACCTGTCTCTCATGATGGTCTGGAATAAGATAACAGACATAGAATAAACCACATGAACCTGTCTCTCATGATGTGATAGCATGAGATAACAGACATACAATAGGCCACATGAACCTGTCTCACATGGTCTGATAGCGCAAGAGAAGTATCGTAGACTGCTTGAAGCTGTCTCTCATGGTGTGATAGCACAATAGAAGAGAACAGACATACAGTAGACTGTCTAAACTCTCTGAACGCATTCCCAATATCTTCTTGCTCATCTTTATATTGCTATGCATGCGACATTAATCGGACAGTTTTTATTTGTGTTATCAACCTATGCATAATTATTTTAACAACTAGTGTCTCTGTATGTAAGTGCACCGAAGAAAGAATATCGGGCGCCACAGGATTCGAACCTGGTTCAGAGTCTATCATGCTACTAAGGAGTTATCCTAGCATCACAAAATAACTTTTTGATAGCCGTATTATGACTACGACCCAGAATTGATTAACACTATGTGTTCATTTGAGATATGTGTAGATTTGTTTTGCCTCGAGGAGTTAAAAAGTATCGTCAGTAAACTTAATAAACAATAAAAAACAATAAAACAATAAAAAATGTTAATTATTAGTGAGTAGGCTAGTAGCCTATGCTGTGAGCAATAAAGCTTCAAACAGGTGGTAATAACAGTAGGTTTGCCAATTGCTCTGACTTTTTTAGATAATGGACTACGACATTGAAGTGATGAAGAAGAAGGTGCAAAGTGGGCACATTACCCATCTAATCAGCCTGAACCACTGTTGTCAGAATGGCGGGCAAATATCTGCAAATATTCAGTCATGAGACATGAAACCAATGCCGGTTCAGTGTTGGACCAGCGTCTACGATACTTGCCCAACATTGAACCATAATTGATTATTGTATCGTGTTGTTTTCACCACTCGTTTGCTTTGTAGCCTCATTGCTGGGGACAGCGGCATACACATAAGGCGTTCCTGTGGCCACTGGACGTTACCTTGGAGATCGCGGAATTTCATTTGGCCTTCTCTTCTCGCGCTCCCAGCTGATCTACTGGTGTTCACGGCTCTGTTTGAGGTTTGAAGGTCAGCCTCACTTTGGCCAATGTAACACCCATTGTGCGTGGCGCAATGCAGTTAACCCTTTAAGCCCTCCCGATGCATTAAAACATCATTTTACATCCCTGCAAACATACTTAGTTTTTCTACAACCAAGGGTTTTAGAATTTCCATGAGACTGGTTTAATAATACATGACAATTTCCTTTAATTTTTAAACCACACCACGTCATCTTCATCCACTACAAGTCGAGAATGGCGACAGCAATTCGCGGCTTGTAGTGGATGTAGATGACGATGGTAAATTCAGGCTTGAAAGGGTTAACTCTCCATCGACGCTGGCTGCTGCCAACATCGGGGCAAATTTGCGTCATCCCAGTGAATCTTCGCAGGATTTGAAGAGACGATGTACGCATAGACTTGAGTCAATGCGTAAAATTGTCGTGATAAAATGAATAATTGGGGTAGGCCTATTAAACTTCACATAGAAAATTAAATGACAGCTGGTAAAAACATTGCGAGCCATTTCAGGAATTATGCTCTTTGCTAGTATTAAAAAATTTCATTGTACATTGTCATTTTGGAATGGTCACTTATGGTACAAATATTATCAGCTAAACATGCTAAATACAGGTATATTGTGATTATGACAAGTATGTCTTGTATGCCTTGAACAAAAAAAGTATTATATAATGTTCAATTTTTATATATGTTTCAATTCCAATTGAAATTGTGTGAACATTTTATACGGTAATCGCATAGCCTACATGGAAATACGTCAGATTATTTTTGCCAAAAATGTGTTGATTTGAGGTCCAACTTGTAAAATTCGCGATATTGGTTCAATGTTAAGCCAGCGTTGTAGGCACTCATCCAACATTGAACAACCAACATTGGTACCAGGGTGACGACACTGATACGGCTAAAAAAGTGTTTTTTGCTGTACAAGGGCATCAAAGCATATCTATAATCTTATCCAACACTCGCTCTGAATAAAAAGCCTGTGCATACTCTAGAAGTATAATAGTTGCGGCTCAGAAAGTGATATTGACTATACACTATAGACGTCAGATTCTGACGTCTAAAGTTGATCCCCGCGCTCAATAATATCATGACATTCGTACCTCTAGTGGCTCCTGTCAGTATTTCAAAGTGACAGAAGTAATATTCTCATCGGAAAAAAAGGTTCAATACCTGGGTCTCATATTATCACAAGTGAAAATGTATCCGTTGCCCTAAGATAGACCGCGAAATCTATTTTGATTCCCTGCTTTGGAAACGTTGCATAGTGTGTCTCGTCTTTGTGCGATCAAGTCTTCTTTAGCTGCGTCGCAGACATCCGTCCAGAGCAGGGCCCCTGTATTCCCGCGCGGCCGCCATCTTGAAAAAAAAAATTCAAAGATTCCTTTTCAGGGAGTGACGCTCAACAGGGAAATCTCTTTACAGACGGATGCGTCACGGCGTCGCAGACGTGTGTCATTGCCATCCTGACCGCCACGTCCCAATCCCCGAGCTTTCATCAGATAACGCCCGCGCCTCACACCACAAGACGTTGATTCAACGTCTTGACACCTAGATATTTAGGCTGACAAGATTTGGGATGCGGAACCTGCAAGTGGCGGTGAATGGACGTCAATCAGCACGCCTTATTGATACAGTGGGGTCCGATGCCCCCGGGGTTCGCCTCTGTAAAACCCGGCTTAATACCGTAGTACGGCGCTTCCTTTCACAGCGCATCTCATTTGAAGGCGACTGAGACACGACGACGGACGGACGGGCGGGCGGGCATATCTGTGATGTGCTGCCGGCGTTTTCTTTCATCCACGACGGTGGCGCACAATCCCAGTTTCCAGTGTTGTTTTAATGTTGGGCCTGCGTCGCACACGTTGGACTAACACTGAAACAACATTGGGTTAATAATTATAATATATCATGTTTGTTGGCAATACTTCTTGACTGACGTAACTCCAGCCTTGTCAACCTTTTTTTTTTCTCGCTCGTGTGGAGAAAATGTCACAGAAAGTAGTTCGTCGCGAGAGCTTCTTCACAAACAGCATAAGATAAAAAATATACTAAAGATAACAAACTTCACTTTTGTATCAAACTAATAACATCACGCTCAGATTCGCGCGATGACTAAAACTGTTTGAGTATACTCTATGAAAGAGTGCTCTTAGCAAATTCTTTACAACAAAAAGCAGACTAAAGTATATATATTCAAGTGTAGAAGGGATAAAGCCCCATATCATAAACTTCATGAATAATTGTCTACTTCAATAATCCGCAATAATCCGTTTTGCAAAATTTAGGCGCTGTAATTATACACTCGAGATAAAAAGAAAGGACGGAGCTGTCCATACCTAAGATGGAGAATGATTCATTGGGACGTGTCTTACAGTTTCTGCTCATTGCATTTACATAACATTCTTTCTATGGCTGTATTTAAATGTAGGCCTTATTTTCTGATTGATCACGTGAAATCAGTTCCATCATTCCCCAATCTAGTCATTATATCGGGTATCAGCTGCAGCTAAAAGCACCGCTCAGCTCATGGAGGCTTGTTTATCGTGACCTGATCCGAGTCTTGTTCAGTGCAGGACCATTAGCAAAACATTTGGGACGACCTTGTAGAAAAATTAAAATGTTAATATCACTGTTTTCACCAGTTGTATTTATGTGGTTTTTAAGGTTGACATTTAACCCTTTCAAGCTTGAATTTACCATTGCCATCTTCATCCCCTACAAGCCGAGAATTGCTTTCGCAATTCTCGACTTGTAGTGGATAAAGATGACTTGAAGTGGGTAAAAAAATTAGGAAAATTGCCATGTATTGGTAAACGTTTCATGGATATTTTCTTTCTAAAACCCGTTGTTTTTAGCAAAATGAAGTCTGTTTTGGGGTATGTAACATTATGCTTTGATGCATCATGAGGTCTTAAAGGATTAAGGAAACAATTCGCACACGTGGGGATAGAACATGAGATGTATTCTGATTGTGGTTTACTGAGCAATGGGGATAGTTGGGGACATTAAGCTTTCAACTCGAAGGGCATCAAATAATGGACTATGAAAAATATCAGCTTTCCGCTTTTATTCTAGACTGGTCGCTAATAACCTTTTCTTTTTTTGTGCGGATGTTTTCGTTGTCATTATGTTTTCACAAAACAATTCCCGTATCAATCATCTTGTCATTGCACTTTGAGTCGTGACACGTAATATTCCCAGATGCCCACTCAAACCCCCGTAGCTTATTGTCACATTTGTCACTCGCTGCGGGGCGGGGGCCCTAGGGTAGTGGTTAGCACCGCTGCCTTTCACGCCAGAGTCCGGGGTTCGGTTCCCGGTCTCGGCGGTTTGAAAGAAACAAAATTGTTTCTTCCCCATCCACGTGTGAAAGTTAGTATTGTGGGGAGCCTCCGTGACCGAGAGGTAGCGTGCTCGGCCTCAGACCGCCAGGGCTCGAATTTCGAATCCTGTGTCTGGAGGACAGTGTCATCTCAATCATCTCACCATCCTCAGGAGGTTCTCCTGGCCCAGTTTAGCCTATATGTGCACAAAGGTGGCCTAAAGCCCGATTCATTTCATTTCATTTCACTCGCTGCGATTGTGGCACGTCTCCAAATATGATAGCGGTGAATGCCGCCCCAGCAGATGCAAGACGTTGAATCAATGTTAGTTTAACGTCTTTCCACCGTGGAAAGACGTTAAACCAACATTCATACAACGTCTTGTGTCTGATGGACGTGCTTCAACTCGGGTGCAATGCTTGGCCAGTCTGCCATACTGAGCCACAGTTACAGAGCCAGCGTCTCCTGCACACTGCAAGGTGCACGGATCACAATCCGGAGAAGGATCACGCTCTGCTCACCCAATCCCGTAGAAACGGGTCCACCGCTGGCTCAATGCTGGCCCAACATTCAGCCGGCGATTGGTCGGAGTTTCGTGACGGCCGGGAAGGCCTACCTTCGCCAGGAGCCGTCCATAGATCATGGTTTAAGACATCTCAATTACAGTTGTCATCTCTGTGTCCAGCTTCTAAAAGCCGGGTCAAACAAGCACCGCTTTAAGGTTGAACACGAACCAATTTGTCATTCCGGCCAGGAAAGCAAGCTTTTGAAAGGCATCGAGCGCGTATTATTGAATAACATAATGGCAAGGTGCCTCTCACAATCCCTTCAGGCGTTAACTAAAAGTTATTAATATATCACGGTGTGCCCGCCGCAATATTGCCTGCAAGCATCAGTTTGACGCGAAAAAGACTAATAGATGCGTTTTCTAAAATAGAGCTGCTTGATTATGCTTGGCTTTATTTCTACACGTCTGTTAAATAACATATACTATGGAAAAACTATTGTCTATTGTGTACTAACTTTGCATTACATTTTGCTGATATTTTATTATTATTTTACATTGTTCGCATGAAGTACGGCACGTGGACCAGATTTTGGCTGGCCATTGGCCCAGCGTCGTAGACGCTGGGCCAATAGCCGGCCAAAGTCTGAGCTACTTCCGTTTGATGTGCTGGATGAGAATGTGCCGTGCTTCAGATTAGGCTGATGTCAATTGGCAATCCCCGAAAAACTACTAATGTACCACGTGTCTGGCATGCTTCAAATCCAGTCTTTTAATGCCAAGTTTGATTATAGACAGTGATGGTTTTTGAACAGTCAAACGTGCACCTGCCTGCACGGAAATTCAAGGTTATTAGATTGAAATAACTTGGTTGTTAAATTTAAGAAAAATGTTTAGTTGCAGGATAGTTTTTAAATCTATGTTGTCTTTGCGGTGACTGTTTATCGGCTTGCAGTCCATTAGGTGCAAGATGTGTGCCGCCCACTGAAACAGCAGTGTCCTCGACTATGGTCTGACTCAAATATCAGTATGTTCCACACAAGAGAGGAATATGATGCGCGTACGATTATTATAGACTTAGTTTCCACCGTGAGATAACGAAACCAGCGGATTGTATGTGCATAAAGGCCTAATATTGGAAAAAAAAAACTTATGAAGGGCTGACAACAGAACGTCGTGTTCGGTTTTCAGATAGCTGTAGCACATAATTGCTGTGGGGAGTCAAAAGAAAGTAACTGCTTATTTATGAATAAGCAGAGACATCGTTTTCGATTTGTACAGCAGAATAGCATTATGCTGGTGAGATCGATCACCGTATACGGCTGACCGCCCAATCAGCTTGCCCGTTACGTATCTCATACCTGAATGATTGAAAATCAATTCGTCCGTATTTGTCGGTAGCGGTTTTAACCCTTTAACCGCCAAATGATTCAATCTAAATTTTCACCCATTTGAAGTTGTGTCTCGCTGACGCGATCCACAATTTCAAGTGAGTGAAAATTATTCAGATTTTACAAAATGAAGGTCAACTGTTTTTAAATATTGCTGATTGATGTCACATTTTATCTTTAGCATGTTTAAAAGGTGGTACTTAATGTGCTAATAAAAATGAAAACCCGAATATATGCGACACCGGCGGTTAAAGGGTTGATAAACTATGTCAGCTATCCAGTCTGTCGGGCTGATACGAAATTATTCAATCTAAATTTTCACCCATTTGAAGTTGTGTCTCGCTGACGCGATCCACAACTTCAAGTGAGTGAAAATTATTCAGATTTGACAAACTGGAGGTCAACTCTTTTCAAATCTTGCTGGTTGATGTCACATTTTATCTTTAACATGTTTAAAAGGTGGTACTTAGTGTGCTAATAAAAATGAAAACCCGAATATATGCGGCACCGGCGGTTAAAGGGTTAATAAACTATGTCAGCTATCCAGTCTGTCGGGCTGATACGATACGTTTGTCAGCCTTTGGAAAAGCATCTCTGGTTTAACCCAGTAAACACGAGACCCGATCCCAGACAGCTAACAAGAGACTTCAACCCAATGCTGGGGCAATGTTGGCCCAGCGTCGTAGACGGTGGGCCAACATTGCCCCAGCATTGGGTCAAGATCTTATGTTTGCTGGGTATATGTTGGCGTAATGTTGGGCCAGCGTGGGAGACAATGGGTCAACCAATATTGGCTCAACGTCTCGTGTCTCCTGTGAGCGCAGACCCATGTTTTGACAATGTTACAATGTAATGCGTATTTTATTGCATAGAATCTAATAATTTTAAGAAAAAGAAAGTTATTTTATATTTTCAAATGTCAATATTATGAGTACATAAAATGAACAAAAGTTAAAAATAGTTAGGCCCATATGCAGTATGAGATTTGCAGCATTGTCTATAATAGTGTTCAACAATAAAACACATAAAAAGAGTAGGGAGATGCTTTCTGGTATCGAAATTCTACTTGTTAAGTTGTTACGACATATGGAGGGAAACAATACAAACCCTTAAAAGTGTTCTAACACATAGTTCAGCAGTCATGTCACTGATCGAACACATAGCATGTCGATAATTTTAATCAAATCCATCATTTACTTTTAATCCAATCATGATTATCTCGATCTTAATTGCTATTTCATTTGAATCACATCAACTTCAGCAGGATTAATTAAACACTATCAAACATAACTGTCATTCATCACACCATAGGGCTTCTCCTCTCCCAACGTCAACACGTCGACAGGCCAACGTAACTCATGGGCGGGAAAGTAATGAATCAATAATGGCTAAATGTTGGTTCATCGTCTGCGACGCTGGCCCGAAATTAAGCCATTATTGAGATACTTTCAAACGTGAAATCAAAAGAGCAATGTTTGTCAATGGTGAAAATAGCACCAACCCAGCAAACACAAATCATATAAATAGCATTTATGCAACGTCGGCCCAACGTCTTCGACGTTGGCCCAACATTGTACAAATGTTATACAAATGGTTTGTATTTACTCGGAATATACCTACATAATGATCGTACTATGAAAGAGAACAACAGAGTAATGACATACGGGCCTGCTTTTCTTTCTGCTTCTCCTGCTGAAAGTAAATCATAGCTGCAATGTGATCAGCGTTTTTTCAGTTAGCTTGAATAATAGATATATGTATCACTAAAGCAGAATTGCGAGATTTAAAATTATATTGTTGGTGTAATATGGAGACTTATATTGATGACTGAGGACAGTGGGAAGCTCGGTCAAATAATGGCAGATATTGGAAATGTTATTGCGCTACGTGTGACCTCAATGGGGAGATAGCGGGTTCGCAACCGATCAAAACAACCCGGATACCTGTCAATGTGCATAGTGAGCGCTTTAATAAATATAATGTATTGGAGTTTTGTCAACTATAAAATACTGGTATTTTTATGGTATTGGACCATTCGAAACTCCTCCTCCAAGAGCAGGCTATGCACCTAAAAATAGACAATAAACAACACTTGTACAGAGACTCTACATGTATCTCAAGAGGCGCCAAGATGACCACCCTATGACCTTTGTCAAGCGGCTGCCATGTCGATTAAAAAAAATGGGTGATTACGTGGCACGGAGCCTCTCCGCGAGAGTTTGGTTTAAGGTTAGCTCGTGGTTTATGCAAAGAGTCCGGCGTCTAAATCAAACTGTCACTACAAAGTGTGCGTCTAAATTACCATTTTCAGATGGTCAAATGCACGAATAATACGAGGCTACGCGTGTATTTTAAATTTCATGTGAAGTCCTCCACCAAACTACCCCGCCGTAAGTAATTCTCCATTGTATTTTAAATAACGTTTTAATGGCTAGAGGGCTTCATCGGTACGTTTTAACCCACTGGGATTGATTTTGTGGATCCAAAAGTAGAGAGAGGGATTGTTTTTTTTATGTCAGGACTTTTTCTGACGTCAGATGGTGGAGATATTAATTTTAGTAGCTGCACATGTAGCTGTTCGTGTAAAACGCATCTTCAAAATGTCAGCCCTATACAACACGAAAGTTGGACAACCGCTGCATGTACTGCTAGCATGCCGGAACAACACTACAAATTCTGGTCCGTCACTGCTCCAGCTCCTGGCCGAAGTCTCACATTTACTCGGATACCATACGGGCTTATGGAATAGCTCGTGTACAGTCATGCAAGCACAAGACGTTGACCCGGTAACGCTTCGGTGTTGGGCCAGCGCCACAGACCTCTGCACGAGAGCGTGTACTATATATGTTTGGCTAACTTTATTCATGGATCAGATAGTGTGCGGACTTTGTGTGTGATGTGATTTATTGAAACTCCACCCAGCCCAGAAAGAGTGTACAGTTCCAGTTAAATTAAGGTAATTCTGCTAATAACTAACAGTTACTGGACTAAAATTATCTAAGAATTCACAGAGCTGAACATTTTGACATAAACTTAAATTATTTTGTAAAACTTAGATCACTTCTCCTGAACTTTACTGTAGTGACTGTACCCCTTTCAGCTCGAGGACTGACATCAGACATCTGAATCTGACGTCTGTAGACGTCATATTCTGATTCTGACGTCTAAAGTCGATCCCTGCACTGAAAGAATTATAATATTTATAATGGCCGTAGATCCATAACATGGGTATGCAAATGAAGCGGATAGAGCTAACTAAATTTCAAAAAGAGCTAACTAGGCCATTTATGACGACTTCAAATTGAAAAAACCCTTTGATCTCCATGGTTCATACAGACATATGTTCTTCGGAGGAACCTGAAGGCATGTCCCCCTAAACTAAGGGAGACTGCCTATTTCTCCCTCGTCAGATCATCCTTAGAATACTCTTCAGCAGTTTGGGACCCCTTTAGACAAAAAGATATTAATAAATTAGAAAAAATTCAAAGATCAGCAGCAAGATTTGTCACCTAAAATTATAGACAAACAGCCAGTGTGACATCTCTCCTTCAGAACCTGGGCTGGACTGACTTGAAAACAAGACGTAAAAATTATAGACTTGTAAGCATGTTCAAAATTTTAAATGAGCTAGTCGAAATTCCTATCAATGACCGCTTAATCCCAGCGGACAGAAGAACACGTGGTGGGCACAATCAGGCCTATAAACATCTTAGACCTAACACCACACTGGGACAAAATTCTTTTTGGCATCGAACTATCCCTGATTGGAATTCTCTTCCGGCAGCTGCCATAGAAACAAAAACTGTGGCAGCGTTCAAGAGTCAGCTGGTTGACTAAGTCTACCAGCCCTTTGCCCCCCTCCAGTCTGATACTCCACATAGGAGGTGCTGCTGGAGTACAAAGTCAAGTCAAAGTCATATGTCAGCGTTTCTTAGGGCTAAGACAAGTCTCGATTGAAATAGACACGGACACTGTACTTTATTTTGACCAGTACCGCTCTGCGAAGCCAGACAGGCAGTAACTGTGTATACGAAAAGTAAGCAGTTGCTGCCTTTGGCGCCACACGGCAACATTTCACATCACTCGCCTTTTGGCTTTACACGGCAGAGCACTGGACACCAATCACTCGGCCAGACGGGTACTTGTATGTTATCAAGGCTGCTGTCGTGGACCAATTTCCTGCCGGGGCTCTCAAAAATTATTATTGCCAATCGCCTGCTGTCAAGAGAGTTCCATGACAGCTCAACGCCTGACTTATACTGGTGGAGCGTGGTTGTAGTTAATAATACAATATCTGATATACTGCCGTGCAAAGCCAAAAGGCAGTATCTGCTTACTTCACAAGTAAGCAGATACTGCCTTTTGGCGTTGCAGAGCAGTATACGCATCCCGTATATATTTATAAAAATATGTGCTATTGAATTTTATGTTGTCTGTGTCAGTGCATAGGCGCTTTATGTTGTCGGTCAATTAAACAATAATTACTTATTATAATTCGAAGCGATTTAAAAAAAATGATGAAATGGTAGGTTGATATTTAAACATTTCTTACGTGGAAGGCTACTCTATAACAATCCCACCACATGATAAATATTTCTAAATCATTCCTTATTTCTGATAAATGGGTATGAATATTATTATTCTCATTCTATTGATCGCTCACTATTATATAAGGACGCTTATATAATCCAGATAAAATTATGGCGGTGCATGATCGCGCACCGAACAACGTTCGTTCAATGCCGGCCGAACGATGGTCCAGCAATGAACAGTTGTTAGCTAGCCAAAAACATGTGTTTTATAAAGAGCAAAACATACCAACGCAAACGCGCCAGCAAAAACGCAGGCGACGAGAACACGCGAACGGACGCGAAATTCAACGTTTGTGTGTGGTTTTGGTGTGTCGATCTTGTTTGGTCCTCATATTAAAAAAAAAAATTAAATTATATACACACAGTCTCTCTGGTTTAATGATCTATATGAAACGTTTTTTTAATGAAAATTATTCAAATAACTGTAATTTGGTCAATTATTTTGTTTGCTCGCATGTGTAGTTTTTTGTACTATGAACACACTATAGCTAATTAGCTACATTTGCTTTAATGTACTTTTCTTAAGTCAATTATTTCTATACATATATATATATATATATATATTATTTTTTTAGGTGGCTTCTACGCTAGCGACCTAAAGTCTATGTAGAAGTCTCCTGGTTTTCTGCATTTTTTTGTTGTTGTTGTTGTTTTGTTGTTTCTTTGTATGATGTAAAAAATCGAATAAAATTGTCTGAGTCTGATAAAATTGTCTATTTGATCATTTTCGCGCTGGCGTTGTACACTTTGCACATGCTAAATTTGGTCAACTGTGTGCCTCTTCGGGGCCTGTATTAACCCTTATCCTGATAAGTTAATTTATTTAAATTTTCACCAACTTGAAGTTGTGTCTCGCTACCGCGACCCACAACTTCAAGTGGGTGAAAATTGCTCATATTTGTTTAATTTGAACACAAGTATTTGCAAATCTTGATGTTTGAACGCTGATTTCATTCCCAATATTTTAGCAGCCAATAAAGAAGATTTAAAACGACTAATGGCGTGATCAGCAGGCAAAGGGTTAAAGAAAAACGTGTGGTATTTTGGTGGCAATTTCAGGTCGATGAATTGTTTTTTTACAGTGGCGAATTGCAAAACACACCACTACATTATTTTCTTTGTCCGACCAATACATTCTAAGCCGGGAAAAGAGAGTTATTGCTGATCAAGTACATGGTAGGCCTATGAGGCTATAAACGGTCAGATGTGACCGAGCTGTTAATTATGAAGTATCCTCATTATTAGATTATGGTCAGATATGTTTTAAATCGGTTAAGACCCTCGTAGCTCTACATTCTTAGCTGTGAATAAGGCCTCGGCCTACACGGCTTCGACCCTTTTCACAGCTAAGAATGTGGAGCTCCTCGGGCCTTATCCTATACTTCCCTAGTCAGCTGGCTAGTGGTACTTTCCAAAGAAATCAGCCTTCTCACGGACTGGAGGGCATAGATTTCTCCAGATCAGCCTACTCTCCCACTCACATGCACTCAACACTCTTAACATTCAAGTTTCTTTCGTCATTTCCATTCACTTTAAGCCTTACAGCGCGAGAGTCGACTATAGACGTCGGAATCAGACGTCAGAATCTGACAGCTGTGTACTACAGATTCTGACGTCTAAAATCTACCCCCACGCTGTAAAAATATTTATAATGGCCGTAAACCCATAAAATAGGTATTCAAATGAACCAGAAAGAACTTTCTACGACGTTTATGTAAATGATGATTTTAAATTGTAAACCCTCTTTGGTCTCCATGGTTTATACACAAATAATTCAGCGATGTAAGAGTAAAGATATCACATTTCATAAATTATCCAAGTGTGAAACATCATAATGTATGTTGGCTGAGAACGTCCGTATATTAATGTAATGCAGCATGAATATTACACGTAAATACGACAAGGGGATATAGCTAAGTTATGATATTCAAATATTTACCAACTTAAGGTTGTGTCTCGTAACCGCGACCAACAACGTCCAGTGCATTAAAATTACCGATGTTAATTTATGTTTGGAGATCTGGATTTATTTAAATTTTCACCCACTTGAAGTTGTGTCTCGCTACCGCGACCCACAACTTCAAGTGGGTGAAAATTGCTCATATTTGTTTAATTTGAACACAAGTATTTGCAAATATTGATGTTTGAACACTCATTTTATTCCCATAAAACATTAACGTGATTTGATCACCGAATGAAACATTATATTCGTGCTTAGCGCCTAAAGGGTTCCGGGGTTCAGCCTGGCAAACACACCGATAAAGAAAAATGATGGAGCCATGTTAAGGAGCATATGATCAAGTGCGACAAGAAATGCAAGAACAACATAACCGCGATACACGTTTCTGTTTAGCGTGAGAATTTACACGAACATACGGTTTTCTTGAAGATGACAGAGTATGTGCCATGTAGGTCTATTGACTGGACAGCACGTTATCTGGCTTATTGGCGAGGGCGGGTCGATAATACATTGTCTTGGTTTTGATAACCCGAAAACTAATCGAAAAAATCTTAAAAATTGCATGCGGTTGATCAATGCTGGCTGAGCTTTGTATGAAAGTCTAAGTTGCTGTACCAACGCCGAGACGGTGTTGGGGTAGCATCTGCAGTGTACGCTGTAATAAGAGTGTACTATAAGTCATCTGAAAACAAGGTTAGGACGAGCAAATAGAATGACAAACAACAAGTTGGATAAAGATATCCCCGCTAGACAATGTTTTAAACTCGAAATCGCAGGTCAAGACACTGCGGTTTCGGGTGCGAGTCCTTAAATAGGGATGATGGATGAAGACTAGTAGTCATTTCTGCTCTGTATGAATATCTAATTCTTGAGGAGTAGCATAATATACTTTGACTTTGCGTCACGACTATTTTAAATTATAATAATTATATGATATCGGTGATTTAGGGAGACCATATTAATACATTAAGGATCCAATCGTTGCTATATTACGACTTCTTTCTTCTGACTAAGCGTCACGCGGAGTCCATTATTATTAATATTATGTTGTGGCCCACTCCATCAAGTCCATATTAAATCCAATCTCGTTGCAATTAATGTTAGGTTACAAATAAATTATCTGCCAAGAGCTGAATGTTCCCCGGGGCGTATCATCGATAATAATAATAATGTTTGATTACGGAAGCTGCCTCTGGCCCACCAGATACGAGGCGTTCACCCAATGCTGCAGCATTGGGTGAACTTCTCGTATTTACTGGGAGTCACTGTGGATTTCCTAAATTTATCACACAGTCCCCCGTGACGCCCGATGATGTAATTCATTTCGAGTGATTGCTTCTATCTGAATAGCTTTGTAAACCGCCCCCGACATTTCCCGTCCCAGATTATGCGCGGCACGCAAAAGTTAACTCACGCTAGAATGCTTTCTTTTTAGACGGGCTTATCACCATTCCACTGAATGTGAATGACAAAACACGATTGTATGTAGCAAATCCGAGTGAAGTTAAAACTAAAATAAATTGAATATGACAGATAAAGGGAGAAATTACGTTGCATGTAAAACGATCTTCGCCTTGTGGGTATTTTCTATGTATATTGTCATCTGCGCCAGTATATTTGGTGTTCACCATTGAAGCTAATTAGGCTAACACCGAAGAAACTGCATTTTTTTCGATAAATTTATCTTCAATTTCTGAAATGAAAAGCTATATAACAATACTCACAGCGAATATGAGGCAATAATTATTGTGTACGTGCGAACTTCTCCGATGTGTCCATGATTAAAATAAAATCGGGTCCACTGACGGCCTCAGTGACCACATAGGAATACTTGTTATATGTATCGATAATTCAGGATAATATCGTCAGCGTTAACAAAATCAGTATGACAGAAACAGTCCCATTAGCAAGGCAGCAACAAATTGAAAGCACATTAACATTACATTGCATCAATGATATCTGGGGTACAATATTTAGGGCAGGGGTGTACGTCACACTGTAGCTTTATGTCTAATATTCCATGCAAATCAAAAAGGCAAATGTTGTCTTTAAACAGCAGAATTGTAGTTGTAGTATTCACAGCTGGAATAAAATATTGATGTGAGAAATATCACTGGTTGAAAGGGTGAAGCAGAACTGGGCATGATTTCAAGGTGGGATAGTGTTTTCATTGAATGATTTAGGATCTCTCAACGCCCTCCAATCACCGGGGACACACATCCAGGCTCCAGCAAACACGAGACGTTCGCTCAGAGTTGGTTCAATGATGGTCAAACGTCGTAGACGCTGGACCACCATTGAGCCGGAATTAGGTAAAAAGATCCTGTCTGCTGAGATAGCACTTAGTCACTAAAGCCCCGCTGAAATAATACATTATAATTACCGGGATATGGCACATATTTAACCGGGAAAGAGAAAATATTTTCCCCACATTCCAACTTTCATCCGCTACCCAGCAAACACAAAACATTTGTATAACATGTGTACGATGTTGGACCAACGTCAAAAACGTTGGACCAACATCGTACACATGTTATACAAATGTTTTGTGTTTGCTGGGTAGTTCCTTTTAGTAAATAATTGCTATATATATTCACATGATTTCAGTCGTTCCCTAGAATTTCTAAAACATATGGTAATTGCACAATAATCGGATCAATGTTATTTGATGACATGCATGCACATCCTTTTATGCCACAAGAACCAGTTGCATTTGCTATTTGTTTTGTTTTTATCATAAACAGAGTTAACCAGAAGAGGTTTCTAATTCCCTACATATAGCTATGCTGCACTTTGTGAAAGAAACAATTCGATGTACTTGTTTTTTGCGTTGCCATTTTAAAATGCGCCATTTATTTTAGACGAGCAAGAGCTTGAATAATTTGCCAATAATTATCACTAGATTTGTATTGCGTACAAACACACAAGCAATGTTCCTCTAATCTGCGCAAACATCTTTCATAGTGACACGTCCTTCAACAAATAGCCAGACTACGAATTCTGTTGTCTGAATTATGGCCATGGAAACGAGCGCTCGGCCCTGAAACCATAAGACGTTGACCCGATGTTGCTCGAATGCTGGTACACCGTCTGCGACGGTGGTCCAGCATTCGAACAATATCGGGCGCGGTGTTACCCTGACCATACAATCAGCGCTCATGCGATGAGGCACACGACGCCCAACTTGGCCAGAGGAAGCCAAGCGCAGAAATCTGCAAGATAAGTACCGACTGCATTAGTGGTGTGTCAGCAGTGCTATATGTCTGAAAGGGACAATGACTTTACTCCTCTGAAAATATTCATTCTTGGGAAAACAAAATCTTTGTGAATCAGCTGCCACTGCAAGGCACACGTGCATTATTAAAACATGGATTTGAGATTATATTGTGTATAGCTGCACTAAATAATGATATAATGATATAGATCAAATGAGTTAAGGATACTTTTCATATTCAATGTTCTCTTTGACTTGTTATGTATTTAAACGTCTTTGCCCACATTCCCAACGAAAACGTTTTCCTCGAATTCAAATTTATTTAAAACAAATCGTGATGTAATATTTCAATACCATAGTCCCTCATAAATAACCATGGACGAAACATAATAAAACTGATCACATAACTATATAACCATCAGGTCTCTAACCCTTAAAACGCTGAATTATTTTTGTATAAATCATGGAGACCAAAGGGTTTTTTCAATTTGAATCATAATAAACATATTAGTTAGCTTATTACGATCCATTTGAATGCCTTTGTTATGGGTCTAAGGCCATTAGAAATATTTTTACTCTTACAGTGCGGGGATCGACTTTAGTCGTCAGAGTCTGACGTCTACAGATGTCAGATTCTGTCGAATAAAGTCGATCCACGCGCTGCAAGGGTTAATCAAGCATAGATGACACGAAGATCTTTAACATTCTCACGGTCAAACAAGCTGATTTTTAATGTATGAAAATCGCGTTATTGCGAACTTGGGCGGTGACCGAAGATTCACATTATTGCGAAGTTGGACAGAAAAGGGTGGCCGTCTTTATACGTCAGAATCTGACGTCTGTTAAACGTCAGATTCTGACGTATAAAGACGGTTTCCGCACTGGAAGAATTTAAATATTTACGAAGGCCGTGGACCCATGACATAGGTATTCAAATGAAGCGGAAAGAGCTAACTGAGACATTTTATGATGATTTCTAAATGAAAAAACCCTCTAGTCCCCATGGCTTAAACAAAAACAAAAAATTCAGCGCTATAAGGGTTTAGTCATTTGTATCTTTAAATCTTCGTCCTTATATTCACGTATAATATATACGGAAAATGCAGTTGTACGTAGACCTATTGTTTGAGCATTGCAAATTGCTCATAAATCCCAATTCAACTTCTACAATAATTATCATCTCTATCAGCCTTTTTGGGCAATGTACGTTCTATCCCATACAAGTCAGTCAAGAACGCAGGTCGGGATCACTCAAGGAGCAATCGCATGTAGCAAAATTCCAGATATCCCTATTATCAAGAATATATTAACTATATTCTTGCTATTATAGTATTCAATGCATTACGTACTGGTGGGGGTGGTGGAACAAATTACCAGGCACAATATGTTGCCCGAGAAATGAAATGAGCAGTTTAAAATCTCATCATCTGCCAATAACGTTTGAAGGTCAGGTTGGATTATTATGTCTGCTACATCTGATCTACACATTACTACGTCATTACTACGTCATTACTACGATTTATTCTTGTCCACAGGAGAATAATTATTAATAACTGTGCCAACATAATTATAGTACACATATGTGAAGTCCCGGTGTCTTTGACTTACTTTCTGATTTATGGGTTAATTAACCCATTCAAGCCTGAATTTACCATTGTCATCTTCATCCCCTACAAGCCGCTGTAGTGGAATAAAATGACTTGAGGTGGATAAGAAAAAATCGCCTTGTATTGGTGAAAGTTTCATGGAGATTTGTTTTCCAAAACCCCGTAGTTTTAGCAAAATGAAGTCTGTTTCCAGGTATGTAAAATGATGCTTTAAAGCATCGTGAGGGTTTAAATGGGTAATTTTTATAGCTTTGCCATCCCCACTATATAGGCCTACGCCCCTATGCAAATATCATAGCTGATCGGCTGGAACAAAAGATACCGTAGCCAGTCACACCACATACAGTAAACAACGACGATATATTACACCAATTGACCTCCCCATTGAGATATCGTCTGTTCCAAGCAAACACGAGGCGTTGACCCAATGATGGGTCGGCGCCTTGTTTAAGCTGGCTATACTTCAGACAAAGTAATTAAATAGTTCCTCATTATTGTGGATAGAGATAGTATCTATAACTGTGGCGTTTTGACCCGGCTTCACACTTCTGTCTGCGATGCTGGCGTATAATCGTACAGAGAGCGAGGTATTTATACAGTCCCGGTCACACTGCCAACTGGTATAGTCATAGAGATATGATATCAACTCTCAAATGTGTCTAAATTAGAAACGTATCTATGTCAGGTGATCAGTAAATAAAAATACAAATTATTAACGGTATGTTCAGCTCTGTGCAGATCGACATCAGCTCTAAAATGATTGAAATGTCTGTTCAACATAATGTTTGTCTTTCTTACGCTACATATTGATTAATCATGATGCTGCTAATCGCCGCAGACTGAGCATCGTGCAAGCTACGATATATGGTGTATTTTTTATAATGGACACATGATGGACACCATTATAGTATATAACGTCACCTAGCGATACGGGACGTGAAAAAACTAGACATTTATTTCCAAATAGGGAGACGAGTTATCGTTAATCTGAGATATTCATGTCGTACAGATTGACGAAGCAGATAGGTGGAGATCAACATCTCGACCAATCGGAGACTTCACATGTGAGTCAACCTGATAGGGCATAACGGACCAGGCCACGAATTTACAGTGATGTGACAGAAAATCATTGGCCTAATCAGCTTGGCTAATATGTGTTTTGAATGCTATTTTAAGGCACATGACTGATTTTGTTTGTTCTTGTACGTCTGTATACATAATAGTTCAAACAAAACAAGAACGGGTAGGTTTTGTCATCGATACAATAACAATAAAAACCCGAAATATTCAACTGTTCAAAATGACTTTGTTCATAAAATGCACAAAATGCCTGCACCGACAGGTGAAAGATTAGAAAATGTGTAACATTGGTATAATTAGGCTACCGTGCCGAATAATATTAAATTCAACACACCACATATTATGTTAATTGCGGCGTTCTCAAATTTAAAAAAAGCGTGAACATCATTTCTGTGTAAATATGGTAAAATGCGTCATTTTAAAAATGCGTCATGGTAAAAGCATTTTCAGAGCCAGGATCACTTTTCGTAATAAATAGATTTTAAAATTAATTATCTAAAAACAAATTCTGGAGGACGCTCACAGATTCCCGTTGGAAACCCTATGGGTGAAGTGTAAGTATGAGGACTACTAACCTGATATAAGAGAGCTTATCATAGTCAAACTGTTGCTCCAACTCTTCTTTCTTCTCCTTGGTTCTGTTGCTGCCCTTCCTGCGGAACGAGAACCTATTCACTTGAATCTTCTCCATAGCGCCTCTCTATAGCTGAACAACCTGCACGCTGACCGATGGAGAAGCTGACTATCTTAATCACTACAGCGCTGGAATGTCACTGGATATTGCCTCTGGAGTGGATATCCTGCAGTAGATGCTTGATATCTCCTGGACAACGTGAATAAAAGTGTATTTGTCAGCTGAATGTGGAAGTGCTTAGTATGAATAGTTTGGATCAGAAATGAATTACTGGTCATGCGCACTGCCTATATATATTCCTCCTGTATTTATGTTTCAGATATTATTAATGTAACTGCTCAATTGGGAGCACTTGTTATGGATCAGCCAGGCTCTGCAGGTTGTGCTGAGTGCAGTGGTGTCACTGTTTGACTGGACTGTCTGTGCTACAGCCGCCGTCACCAGCTACTGATAGACGAGCAAGGCTTCTCTGCAGCAACTGGAGAGCTGCTACAGCAACAGCCAGCACTGCAAGCTGCAGCTGCGCAACAGCCACAGCTAGTACAGTATCACCACCAATTAATGAAACCACAGCATGCAATGCAGCAAGAAAGGTATTCAATGATTGGGCAGCAAGAACAACCACCATCTACTACACCTATACGAGCATACACGTTTTTCTGTTTCACATTAATTATTACAACGCTGACATATTATCTGTGTATAAACCATGGAGACCAAGGGTTTTTACAATTTCAAACGATCACAGATGGCCCAGTTACCTCTTCCCGCTTCATTTACCTATGTTATGGGTCTATGGCTATTACAAATCTATGATTCTTTTAGTGCGGGGGTCGACTTCAGACGTCAGAATCTGATTCTAAAGACGGTCCCCGCGCTGAAAGGGTTAATAATAATTACACTATAATCATGTATGTTACTTGGATAAGATTATCGCCTATAACAGCAACATGCGAGATGTTAGGCATGATTTTATTACAATTCTCAACACACAGCACTTGACGCGCTTACAAGTTTGACAAATCAAGACAGGTCTTGATAAGTTTGACACGCTTATCTAGAAACTTAGGGGTGTGTTTCACACAGAAAATCTCATCCTAACTTTCGGACATTTACTATATATTAAAAATTTAAGATGATCTTAAGATGATCTTAACTTTTTCATGATAAATGACCTAAACTAGGTCAAAGTTAAGATAAGATTCTTAGTGAAACGAGCCCCAAGCCTCAGATACAATGAGTACGTAAATACAAACAAGCAAATTACATACACAAATAACGATGAATACAATATCCAAACAAAATCACATAATTATAATGCTAAAACTTAAGGTTATGCTTACAAACAATATACACTTAAAAGGTTTTAACGACTATTCTCTAAGTATGTTTATAACACCAAATGTCACAGTCATAATACAGCAGCATGTGTTCTACAAGTCTTTCCGGGTATATATCGGAAGGTGTAATAAACATCGGCGACTGCATCGAATCAATGGAAAGCCTGATTACATAAAGAAACAATTAGAAACAAACTGTATTCCCAAGTATTTACATAAATCTACATATTCAATGATTTTTAATATTATTATTATTACTACTCTGCGCAGTTCCAGTTCAGAGAATATAATGTTTTTTGCATTAACATGGGAATTATCACAAAAAATGGATGTCGTTAGCATACAATAGGATATTGTGCCAGCTCACATGCCTAATATCTTGGCCCTACAGATAATCACCCCCCCCCCCCCGATAACGTGCAGTCCATTGAATCGATGCCACGTTGTTATAGTGATCATTTTCAAGCTAATTTCCATGCTAATTGCGTGGGGAAGATGGTAATAGTCCGATAATGTTTTACACCTTGTAATATTGTTCTCATAATAAACACTATAATTATTAAACCACCATTTATTCCTAAACATTGTACTTATATGTAGCCAGTAGAAATATATACTGTTGCAGCAAAATGTGGCACTAACGCTGCATCGAATGCTAATGCCTTAAAACAAAAACAACTGTTCTTCTGTTAAATAATAATGATAGTTCTAAAATTCAATAAGATAGTAGTAAAATTGTACTAACTTTGCAACATTGTTTTTTTAAACCTATGACGCTTCGATTTGCTGCGGCAAGCCTTGATCACATACTGGTGCCCTGGCGGTGAAATGGCTCAGACATCGGCAGACATGTAGGCCTACTGTGCCATACAGTACCATACAGTACCATACAGTATCATACAGTATCATACAGTACCATACAGTATCATACAGTACCATACAGTACAGTACAGTACAGTACAGTACAGTACAGTACAGTACAGTACAGTACAGTACAGTACAGTACAGTACAGTACAGTACAGTACAGTACAGTACAGTACAGTACAGTACAGTACAGTACAGTACAGTACAGTACAGTACAGTACAGTACAGTACAGTACAGTACAGTACAGTACAGTACAGTACAGTACAGTACAGTACAGTACAGTGCAGTGCAGTACAGTACAGTACAGTACAGTACAGTACAGTGCAGTGCAGTGCAGTGCAGTGCAGTGCAGTGCAGTGCAGTGCAGTGCAGTGCAGTGCAGTGCAGTGCAGTGCAGTGCAGTGCAGTGCAGTGCAGTGCAGTGCAGTGCAGTGCAGTGCAGTGCAGTGCAGTGCAGTGCAGTGCAGTGCAGTGCAGTGCAGTGCAGTGCAGTGCAGTGCAGTGCAGTGCAGTGCAGTGCAGTGCAGTGCAGTGCAGTGCAGTGCAGTGCAGTGCAGTGCAGTGCAGTGCAGTGCAGTGCAGTGCAGTGCAGTGCAGTGCAGTACACATTGACACATCTCCGAATCAGCTTGCGGATCAAGTAGATTTTTTTTATTTAACGAATAAAGATTAGGCATAGATAGGAAAAATCTCATTTAATGGCATGAATATGAACAAAACCCGGCCTATCTTGAAAGATTTGAATATATATATCCTTTCTATTTTACAACATGAAAGTATAGGCCCTATAGTTTTCAGAACATTTTCTGTCAAAAGAGTGTTATTGTTTGCTGTTTTTTCAGCGAGAAACAATTAAATCATCAGATAACTGATCAGTACCGTATTAGTAATTGTCGTATCGAGAACGTTTGATTACATAGTACTAAGCAAATATTTTGAACAGTTTTTTTGCTGTCATATTTCACTAGCGCGATGACAATGTGTTTTTACTAAAAACCTACAATCGCCTATTCAATCACTATATAGAAATGCATCAACAATACTGGCAATTTCATGCTAACGATAATTTTTATATTTTTATATTAATTATTTATGTCTTACAGTATTAAATATTATTACTAATACTGTGACGTAATTGATTACAAACGTGTTACTATATTAATGACATCATATTGTGACCGTGACCATTACAATGTTTATGGGTATGTATTTGTTATGGTCTATGCTTGCAACAACACCAAAACTCATGTATCTCACCAACATTGAATCAGTATGAAGCCAAGCTCTACACAGCTTTGTAAGCCACCAGCCCTGCAGACGCAATACGTTGAACCAGTATTGGTTGAATGTCTCGTGTTTGCTCGGAAGGCTCTCTCGATACGATGTATTTGAAAGGATAAAAAAAGAATAGCGCGATAGTGGATCAACTGCTATGAATATCACGCTGATCTAGTGTCTCCTGTTGGACACTGGCACATATCCAGGATTTGTGCGACTTTCCTGCTGGATGCTTCTCTCTTTTGTTGGCTTCGTCACCTCACCAGGAAAACGTGCATTAACTAGCTATCGAAGAAGACGGTTCCGTGATGGCATTTTGCTCCGACCGTTCATTGCTTGCCGTCGTTAGATTGCGCAACATAAGTTGCTTTCATTCTCTTGAAACTGTGATGAGACAAACATTTCAAGTTGTTAAACCATTAAAATTTCTTAGATTAGTTTGATGTATGGCAAATCAATTATTTTAATTTGACTTGATATAGCCTATAATTATTTTAATTTTACTCCTATAATAGTCATGGTTTAATGTAAGAATTGGAATCCGTAATGCAGGTGAAAAATATATAGTCACTCGACACTAGACCCCCACGCAAAATTTAAAATATGGTAAATTATCTTTGTGACAAACGAGTATGTACATGCGTAAGTATGGTCATGTACAGGATAAAGCCAGAGGAGCTGTACATTCTCAGCTGCGGAAAAGGTAACTGATTTAAACACATCCGACCATAATAAGGATCCCTCATAATCAACAGCTCGGTCACACCTGACTGATAATGGCACCATAGGCATAACATGATAATTGATCTGTACTTGATCAACAATAACTAAACTCTCAATTCCCGGCTTAGAATGTAGTGATTAGACAAAGTAAATAATGTAGTGGTGTGTTTTATATAATATATTCCGTGCCATACGTGGTACAATGCACATTGAAATGGATTTTTTGTTGTAGCACCTTTAGTGTGTTTAACTTCGCAGGTGTAGTTGGTAATCTTCCAAACAAGCTTTTTGCAGCCACAGTCACCTTCATTCAGCAGCCATGCTGATGAAGGTCGCGCAACAGAGGATCCACTGTTTGTCGCTGTTATAGCATTAATCTAGTCTGGAAAATCGGCATTAGTTGAAAATAGAAGGAATGGAATTTAACTCATCGTATGCCCTTGTAACACTACACTAGCATACTCAATCCCACTGCAGCCTGAAAAACATAATGGAAAATGATTGAATAACAAAATGAAATTAAACGTAGGCCATCAGCCGTTCTCCTGCTGAGCATGTATATAATTATATAGAGTAGAACCTCGGTGACTAGGACAATACTGGGACCGTCCTTAAGACTAAATAAATAAATAAATGTCCCTTTTAGCGAGGTTTGTATAATGTTTTATTTATTATATGCAGTGTCTATTTTAATAATTTCTATTAATAATGTTGTTATTATTTGTCTAAGCAATAACATACAAAAAGTATATTATAATCTTTCAGAGCTTTTATGACAAATAATAATTAAAGTAGGTGGGTTGTCATGATTCGATAATTAAATATAATACAATTCCACGCATGCGCAGCAGGAGTGGGGTTCGCGGCAATGCAAATAGTATGGTTCAGTTAAGCATGACGACCATATATTGTCTGCTTATCTATTACTTTGTGTTACAATATATCTATGAACGTGACAGCGTCCATGACTGTGAATATAAGTGAAGAAAAAGGATTAGTCTGTTCTCTATTTCGATCTATTTTTAACTGCTCGTACGCGACTAAAATATCAAACATGCCCCGTCATTAAACAGTTATACAATGTTAAATTGAATGTTTTGATGGTTGAGTTGTTGGTAACCGTGATCTGTGATCAGGTGAGGTGCACTTATATATCTATGTTTTAGGTTGCTGTTTTATCTGCGTGTATCTTTTTTAGAGGCATTCCATTTTTTGTTTTTTATTCCTAGTAAGTAGGCCTAAGCAGCTACTATAGGACCCGATAACCAGCGGCTCTGATAATGAGACGCTGTTTTTATTGGTAAGCTACAAGTAAATGTTATTTACTCATGTCTAGCACTATATCTACCAATTATAAAGTCTTGCAAAGTCTTTTTTTAGAGAAGGAACAATAATCCATAGTTATCAAGAAAGGGCATGAAAAAAGTGCTACAAGCTGAAAATGTCAACAATGTCCTTACTACACAACCTACACAATACATCGATCCTTCGCTGGTTCAACGTTTGCCATTATCTGCGACGATGCCCCGGCACTAAACCATCATAGGTTAACTGGAACACGGCGCGGTGCCGTGATGCCCTTTCTCAACTCCGCTTTAGGCTTACGTTATCTCGTTTATTTTGGGCGGGGGCCCTAGGGTAGTGGTTAGCACCGCTGCCTTTCAAGCCAGAGTTCGGGGTTCAGTTCCCGGTCTCGGCGGGCGGGGGCCCTAGGGTAGTGGTTCGCACCGCTGCCTTTCACGCCAGAGTTCGGGGTTCGGTTCCTGGTCTCGGCGGTTTGAAAGAAACAAAAATGTTTCTTCCCCATCCACGTGTGAAAGTCAGTATTGTGGGGAGCCTCCGTGACCGAGAGGTAGCGTGCTCGGCCTCAGAACGCCAGGGCTCGAATTTCGAATTCTGTGTCTGGAGGACAGTGTCATCTCAATCATCTCCCCATCCTCAGGAGGTTCTCCTGGCCCAGTTTAGCCTATATGTGTACAAAGGTGGCCTTAAGTCCGATTCATTTCATTTCATCTCGTTTATTTTTATCCAAACTGATTTATTTTTTTCGGAAAGTTGTGCAGAAGTCTTGATGATTGATTTAATTTTAAAGTTACACATGAATTTCACTACGCTGAAAATTGTGATTTTCCTCCTTATAAATATATTTAATGTAGTCGGATATCTGCAGAGCAAATGGATGACTAAGTTTAATCTTAGAAGCAACGAATCGCCTATCTCGGCAAACACGAGACGTTGAACCGACGTTGTTTTGATGTTAGCCCATCGTCTGCGACGTTGCCGTTGGGCCAAAATCAAAACAACACCGGTTAAATATATCCCGTCTGCTGAGTAAATCATATTTATAGGTAATATAGCCGTCCTATCATGTTTCTAGTGCGATGTATATGCCTACTATATACGTAAACCGTCTCTATGTCATTCATTCTTATCTTGGTGCAATTACTATCCATTCTCCAGCATATCAACTGTCATCCCAGCAAAGATGAGGCGTTGACCCAATGTCCAGGTAAAGATGGGCCGACGTCGCAGATGGCGTTCGCAGAGAGATTTTCCTTCATCCGGTTGTTAACATAGTTAAGGAAGGCGAATGTACATAATCTTACTGGTGTATTAAAAAGGATAATAAGCAGTATTAGTAGTATTACCGGTTACTGCTCGATTTCCACGCCCTCAAAACAGAAGAATTATGTGGGCCGAAAAAACGTTTATACATATAAGCTGTGTACCTGCATTTTAACATTATGTACCTGAAGAAGTCTTAGGCCTACGCCGAAATCAGTAGTGTAATACACCAGTTTATGAAGTAGTGTTCTATTTCTTTCAGTTGAACATGAAAATGAGCAATGTGACTCTCTGATTGTGGTATAGAATTTAACATGTTTAAAAATACTTTTGATATTATGACTCACAGTGGACGAATTTGACCAGCATTGTACAAATGTTATACAAATGGTTTGTGTTTATATAGAGATATAACTCTTTTTTGGTAACGCTATTTTAATATCAGGATCTTAGATTCTCGATGTTAGCCATGTATATATGTTTAAATAATCGAGGGTTTGAAGCAGCACTGTGAATGCATTTTATCTTTATAGCTTGACCTGACCATCTCCTTAACCGACTGTGTTGTCCAGCTCCAGTTGTTTTGAAAAGAGTTGTTATCTGCCTAAGAACAACACAGTCGTTTTTGCCAGAAGATGGTGCATTTTTATAAATACAAAATGTGAAACACAAAATATTGTACATGTACCATTAGATTTCCACCGTCGAATATTAGTAACGTTAGTCCTATGACAGACAACTAACTGCAACATGTAAAATCACTAAGCAATATTACCCAGCAATGTATATTTCAAAAATAAAACAAATATATATGGCAATATCTAAGCTATATAAATAACATATATTCAATATAGACATTATGATCTTGTCGAAAACAAATTGGTCGGCGCCGATGCACCTTTGATTTTTATTCAAATTAGCCAGATAGGAATGTTCCACTATATTTATGAAATATAATTCTATGTCAATTGCGTGGAATTTGAGATATTGCGCCCGATTAGAGTTCCGCCGTCACATATCAATTCTCCTCTCTGGATTATAATCTGGTAACAGCAATATATTCATTCAGAGACAAGAAGCAATGGTTCCAAGCCATGTATGTCGGACTAATGTAATGCTGGTCTACGGTCTGCGACATTGGGAAATCATGGTTATAATGGTTGAACGTGTTTGCTGGGGCGTTGCACATGGAGCGTAGTCCGAGCTCGACGTGAACAGCATGGTTCAACGTCAGTTCTGGACAGCATAGCAAAAGCTGTGGTTTTCTATGCTGGTGGTCAGTGTACGTTGAGACCAACAATTTCAAGACAAATGTGAGGGTAGCCCTATTTAAATTCACCTATAAAGACATGGGTTTCAATTCCTACGTTAGGGCATTATTTCAATGAGATGTAAATCTATCATTACAGAAAAATATAAAAGTAATTGATCAAACAATGACGCAGTAATTTATTGAGCAATCGATCGTCCGCGCAGCGGATTTTTTGGCAACAACTTTACGAATTTACGAATGGCAATGACTACAGACTCTGTATCGCATTATCTGCTTACTTGTAAAGTAAGCAGATACTTCCTTTTGGCTTTGCACGGCAGAGCAGCCACAGCTAGTACAGACACCAATTAATGCAACCACAGCATGCAATGTAGCAAGAAAGGTATTCAATGATTGAGCAGCAAGAACAACCACCATCTACGGCACCTATACGAGTATACACGTTTCTCTGTTTTCACAATAATCCCTACAATGATGACATATTATCTGTGTATAAACCATGGAGACCAAAGGTTTTACAATTTCAAATCATCACAAATGTTTTAGTTACCTCTTTCCGCTTTATTTGAATACATATATTATGGGTCTATGGCTATTATAAATCTATAATTCTTTTAGTGCGGGGGTCGACTTTAGACGTCAGAATATGACGTTTATATACGTCAGATTCTGATTCGGAAGTCGGTCCCCGCACTGAAAGGGTTAATAATAATTACACTATAATCATGTGTGTTACTTGGATGAAATTATCGCCTATTATAGCAGCATGCGGGATGATGGTAGGCATGATTCTATTACAATTCTCAACACACAGCACTTGACGCGCTTACAAGTTTGACAAATCAAGACAGGTCTTGATAAGTTTGACACGCTTATTTAGCAACTCAGGGGTGTGTTTCACAGAGAAAATCTCATCCTAACTTTCAGATATTTACTATATATTAAAAAATTAAGATGATCTTAAGATGATCTTAACTTTTTCATGATAAATGACCTAAACTAGGTCAAAGTTAAGATAAGATTTTCTTAGTGAAACGAGCCCCAGGCCTCAGATGCAATGAGAACGTAAATACAAACAAGCAAATTACATACACAAATAACGCTCATACAATATCCAAACAAAATCACATAATTATAATGATAAAACTTAACGTTATCCTTACAAAAAATATTCATGAAACACAGAGCTTGTATCATTAATAGGAAACTATGCATTACAAATGAATCATTTTCGATTTTATTTGTATTAAGAGGTTTTAACGACTATTCTCTAAGTATGTTTATAACACCAAATGTCACAGTCATAATATAGCAGAATGTGTTCTACACGAGTATAGAACAAGTCTCTCCGGGTATATATCGGAAGGTGTAATAAACATCGTGCTAGCTCACATGCCTAATATCTTGGCCCTACAGATAATCAACCCCCCCCCCCCCCCATAACGTACAGTCCATCGAATCGATGCCACGTTGTTATAGTGATCATTTTCAAGCTAATTTCCATGCTAATTGCGTGGGAAAGATGGTAATAGTCCGATAATGTTTCACACCTTGTAATATTGTTCTCATAATAAACACTATATTAAACCACCATTTATTCCTAAACATTGTACTTATATGTAGCCAGTAGAAATATATACTGTTGCAGCAAAATGTGGCACTAACGTTGTATCGAATGCTAATGCCTTAAAACAAAAACAACTGTTCATTTGTTAAATAATATGATATTCATAGTTGCAAAAATCAATAAGATAGTAGTAAAATTGTACTAACTTTGGAACATTGTTTTTTAAAACTATGACGTTTCGACTTGCTGGGCAAGCCTTGATCACACACTGGTGCCCTGGCGGAGAAATGGCTCAGACATATAGTACCATATAGTACCATATAGTACCATATAGTACCATATAGTACAGTACAGTACAGTACAGTACAGTACAGTATAGTACAGTACAGTACAGTACAGTACAGTACAGTACAGTACAGTACAGTACAGTACAGTACAGTACAGTACAGTACAGTACAGTACAGTACAGTACAGTACAGTACAGTACAGTACAGTACAGTACAGTACAGTACAGTACAGTACGGTACGGTACGGTACGGTACGGTACGGTACGGTACGGTACGGTACGGTACGGTACAGTACGGTACGGTACGGTACGGTACGGTACGGTACGGTACGGTACGGTGCGGTGCGGTGAATATATATATCCTTTCTATTTTTCAACATGAAAGTATAGGCCCTACGTTTATTGTAGAATATTCCAATTTGCAAACGGTTTTAACTAGAGAAAGCCCCCCTTCCCAGATGTCTACACAAGCTTTTTTTAATGGTAAGACCTTATATTTATCAAGTCTCTCTGCCTTTCGTATGCACACAGATACCCCGTGACAGCCCCTCGACTGGTATGCTTTAGCGGTGCTGCGGCTTATGAGATGACACCAGCTGATGATACATTTGAGACAAATTGTAACATTTTCTATTATATTCATGTTTTCCGAATAAGCCTATCTATGTTTAAATATGTTTTTAGCGAGGGCAATATCTTACGTTTTTGTTTAGTTTCCTATGCTTTTCAGAACATTTTCTGTCAAAAGAGTGTTATTGTTTGCTGTTTTTTAGCGAGAAACAATTAAATCATCAGAAAACTGATCAGTACCGTATTAGTAAGTGTCGTATCGAGAACGTTTGATTACATAGTACTAAGCAAATATTTTGAACAGTCATATTTCACTGGCGCGATGACAATGTGTTTTTACTAAAAACCTACAATCGCCTATTCAATCACTATATAGAAATGCATCAACAATACTGGCAATTTCATGCTAACGATGATTTTTATATTTGTATATTAATTATTTATGTCTTACAGTATTAAATATTATTACAAATACTGTTACGTAATTGATTACAAACGTGTTACTATATTAATTGTAATGTATTTGTTATGGTCTATGCTTGCACCAACATCAATCTCACCAACATTGAATCAGTATGAAGCCAACGCTCTACCCAGCTTTGTAAGCCACCAGCCCTGCAGACGCAATACGTTGAACCAGTATTGGTTGAATGTCCCGTGTTTGCTCGGAAGGCTCTCTCGATACGATGTATTTGAAAGGATGAAAAAAGAATAGCGCGATAATGGATCAACTGCTATGAATATTACGCTGATCTAGTGTCTCCTGTTGGACACTGGCACATATCCAGGATTTGTGCGACTTTCCTGCTGGGGGCTTCTCTCTTTTGTTGGCTTCGCCACCTCACCAGGAAAACGTGCATTAACTAGCTATCAAAGAAGACGGTTCCGTGATGACATTTTACTCCTGATGTTCATTGCTTGCCGTCGTTAGATTGCGCAACATAAGTTGCTTTCATCCTCTTGAAACTGTGATGAGACAAACATTTCAAGTAGGTTAAACATTAAAATTCCATAGCTTAGTTTGATGTATGGCAAATCAATTACTTTAATCTGACTTTATATAGCCTCTAATTATTTTAATTTTACTCCTATAGTAGTCATGGTTTAATGTAAGAATTGGAATCCGTAATGCAGGTGAAAAATTATACTCACTCGACACTCGACCCCCGCGCAAAATTTAAAATATAGTAAATTATCTTTGTGACAAACAAGTATGTACATGCGTAAGTATGGTCATGTACAGGATAAAGCCAGAGGAGCTGTACATTCTTAGCTGCGGAAAAGGTCGAGGTCGAAGGCTTTTTCCATGATAAGGACCCCTCATAATCAATAGCTTGGTCACACCTGACTGATAATGGCACCATAGGCCTAACATGATAATTGATCTGTACTTGATCAACAAAAACTCTCCATTCCCGGCTTAGAATGTGATGTGTAGTGATTTGACAAAGTAAATAATGTAGTGGTGTGTTTCATATATTATATTCCGTGCCCTACGTGGTACAATGCACATTGAAATGGATTTTTTGTTGTAGAACTTTTAGTGTGTTTAACTTCGCTGGTGTAGTTGGTAATCTTCCAAATACGCTTTTTCGCAGCCACTTACAGTCACCTTCATTCAGCTTCCATGCTGATGAAGGTCGCGCAATAGAGGATCCACTGTTATTGTCGCTGTTATAGCATTAATCTAGTCCGGAAAATTGGCATTAGGTCAAAATAGAAAGAATGTATTTAACTCATCGTATGCACAAGTAACACTACACTAGCATACTCAATCCCACTGCGACCTGAAAAACATAATAGAAAATAATTGAATAACAAAATGAATTTAAACATAAGCCATCAGCTGCATTCATGCTGAGCCTGTATATGATTATATTTAGTAGAGCCTCGGTGACGGGACAGTACTGAGACCGTCCTTAAAACTAAACAAATGAATAAATGTTACTGTTAGCGAGACTTGTATAACACTTATAAAAGAAACAGAAAAGTCAATGTTTTAATTATTATATTGAGTGTCTATTTGAATTATTTCTATTTATAATGTTTTTATTATTTGTCTAAAACATACAAAAAACAATCTAAAATCTTTCAGCGCTTTTATGACAAATAATAATTAAAGTAGGTGGGTCGTCAAGATTCGCTAATTAAGCATTATTAAACATTATATATTACTTTATGTCACAATATATATATTAACGTGACAGCGTCCATGACTGTGAATATAAGTGAAGAGAAAGGATTAGTCTGTTCCCTATTTCGATCTATTTTTAACTGCTCGTACGCGACTAAAATATCAAACATGCCCCCTCATTTAGCAGCTATGCAATGTTAAATTGAATATTCTGATGGTAGAGTTGTTGGTAACCGTGATCTGTGATCAGGTGATGTGCATTTATATATCTATGTTTTAGGTTGCTGTTTTATCTGCGTGTATCTTTTTTAGATGCATTCCATTTTATGTTTTTTATTTCTAGTAAGTAGGCCTGAGCAGCTCCTGTAGGACCCGATAACCAGCGGCTCTGATAAAATGAAATGAATCGGGCTTTAGGCGACCTTTGTGCACATATATGCTGAACTGGGCCAGGAGAACCTCCTGAGGATGGTGAGATGATTGAGATGACACTGTCCTCCAGACACACGATTCGAAATTCGAGCCTTGGCGGTCTGAGGCCGAGCACGCTATCTCTCGGTCACGGAGGCTCCCACAATACTGACTTTCACACGTGGATGGGGAAGAAACATTTTTTGTTTCTTTCAAACCGCCGAAACCGGAAACCGAACCCCGAAGTCTGGCGTAAAAGGCAGCGGTGCTAACCACTACTCTAGGGCCCCCGCCCAGCGGCTCTGATAATGAGACGCTGTTTTTATTGGTAATCTACAAGTACATGTTATCTGCTCATGTCTAACACTATATCTACCAATTATAAAGTCTTGCAAAGTCGTTTTTTAGAGAAGCAACAAGAATCTATAGTTGTCAAGAAAGGGCATGAAAAACATGCTACAAGCTGAAAATGTCAACAATGTTCTTACTACACAACCTACACAATACATCGATTATCGCTGGTTCAACGTTTGCCATTATCTGCGACAATGCCCCGGCACTAAACCAGCATAAGTTCGCTGGAACACGGCTCGGTGCCGTGGTGCCCTTTCTCAACTCCGCTTTAGGCCTACGTTATCTCGTTTATTTTTATCCAAACTAATTACATTTTTTTTCCAGAAAGTTGTGCAGAAGTCTTGATGGTTGATTTAATTTTCAAGTTACACATGAATTTCACTACACAGAAAATCGTGATTTTTCTCACTATAAATATATTTAATGTAGTCGGATATTTTAAAGTAAGTTTAATCTTAGAAGCAACGGTCGCCTAGCTCGGCAAACACGGGACGTTGAACCGACGTTGTTTTAATGTTGGCAGACCGTCTGCGACGTTGCCGTTGGGCCAAAATCAAAACAACATCGGTTCAATGTATCCCGTTTGCTGGGTAAATCATATTCATAGGTAATATAGCCGTCCTATCATATTTGTAGTGCGATGTAATATGCCTAATTATATACGTAAACCGTCTCGATGTCATTCATTCTTATCTTGGTGCAATTAACATCCATTCTCCAGCATATTAACCGTCATCCCAATGTCCGGGGGGGGGGGGTAGTGCACCAAACAGTCGTTAGTGGGTCGGTCCAGGGTAAATTACCAACGTCGTGTTAACGTCTAAGACGTTGACAAAACGTCTGGTGCACCACTGCGGCGCTTGCAACGCTACTCCTCATCTACGACCAAAATATCACGTCTACTAGGGGGTAGACGTTGCTGAGGCGTTAGCTGTAACATGTATACAGAGATCTTGACGCGCATTTCATTAATTCTGACACTTTCGTCGTCTACTAATGCCGAACTTTATCTCTCTAATTTTGCGTCAGGAATATACTGATGTCGTTTTCTTCTGAGCGTGTTTATATTGTAGATATGATGTTAATGTTCATGACATTTTTCTATAGATATAGAACAGTTGATGTTTCTTTCGTAAACTTTACTAATGATCTTGATTTATCATTGTACTGCTGTTATGTTGCACGGATTGCTTCAAACGTAGCTTTCGTAACCCTCTCACTGCTAGCGGTAAATACCCTTTTGTACTGCCCAATTGACAGTGAGAGACAGTAGACCTAGGTGCTGGGATAATGACGGTAATAAAACCGGCACAACGCCGTACCAGAGTGAAAGAGTTAATAGAATAGTTCCCATACGGAATATATTTACGTTACGTGACGAATTACATGTATTCCTACTTTGTTTCTCGTTCCCAAGCAGTTAATGCTTGAATACTTTATTTAACAGTTTTGTAAATAGTAATAATTGTTGTTCGCGGTGTATTCAATATATCCGTTTATCATGATCGTAGTGCTGGTGGAAATAGAAACGTGTTAATACCTTTGCGTGGGAACTAGGTACAAAGTCTCCAATGGATCATGTTGATAGTTTCTCTCTCAGGTGTACATTTACTGTTTATAGAACCGATATATTATAACTAATTTACGATTGGTACGATTGTAAATACATGTATAGATTATCATGTCATAGGGCTGTATTATCAAATTATTATCATTAGTGTATCTCGTATATACACTGAATTTAATTGTCGTTTTTATTACGTCTTTATTACATCTTGCAACGTTAAAAAACAAATGCAATTTTTTTTACTGTTACGTTTTTTTAATCATATTATTAATTTTATTTTAAACACAATGCATATATAGGCCTAGGGCTAATCGACGTAAATGACACACGTCATACCAAAGAAATTTATATCTACTTTTAAGCTCCCTCGTCGCCTTTATTCACAACGTGGCCTATTTTCAATTAAATTTATTTAATACAAAATTGTTTAAGGCGTCCCAATAACAAGGCTTCGGGATTTTTAAAGGTATCATGATAATTTTATAAAACACACATATTTTCATTTACCTCCTTGAGGTGAGAATTGCGCAAGATTAATAAAATTGAAATGAAATATAAGTTCAACGAACTTCAAAGTGAAGACAATCAATTTCATAAACAAAACTTTTAAGTAAGTTGAAAAAGGATAATTTAAACTTAGACGACTTTCATTGACTCTGAATGCTTCTAGTTGTATCCTCATCTCCTTTTGGTCAGTTTGTTAGTCATGTTACTTTTAGCAGTGTGCGCTGAGCTGTAATAACAAGTTTAGGCATACACGCCCATCTTCACCGAAACTAACAAGGGGAAATACTATCACGGGGTTTTAAAAACACGTTTATAGGAAGAAAATTCACACTTTTTTCAGAAAAGATCTAGTCTAGAATATCGATGCAAAATAAGTTCAAATGTTTGATTAATATCTTATAACGTTGAGCAAGGAACAAAAGTGTATAGGCCCCTATACTAAAATACATAATACAGATTTATGGTAGCTTAGCGAACACAGTTTTAAGACCTACCTCATAAATGGGCAATGATGTAATTTATAGGCTAATTTACTACTTTTATTTAACTTTATACAGTTCATATTGTGATCGAATATTTTCCACTACGTTATTATAAGTCACTGAGATAGTATGCGTCCGTTTAATAGTTCGTTTACTAGCTTGGGTAGGAAATAAACCTTTATACTGTTGTAAGATCATTGTGTTTTTGATTACCCCGTGTGGGAACGCTGCTCGTTAGTGAAACGTTGTAACGACCTTGTGTTGTGCACCTGAAGTGTGTCGGGACAGTCAGTTCCGGTCGTTACAACGTCTGACGTCGGCAATTAACGTCACACTTTAGACGTGAAGTGGTGCACTAGGCCCCAGGTAAAGATGGGCCGACGTTGCAGAAGGAGTTCGCAGAGAGATTTGCCTTCATCCGGTAGTTAACCGTCATGGTTAAGGAAGGCGAATGTACATAATCGTACTGATGTAATAAAGAGGATAATAAGCAGTATTAGTAGTATTAGTGTTGCCCGGTTACTGTTCGATTTCCGCGCCCTTATAACAAAAGAATCACGTGGGCCGAAAAAAGGTTATAAATATAAGCTGTGTACCTGCATGTTAACATTATGTACCTGAAGAAGTCTTAGACCTACGCCGAAATCGGTAGTGTAATAAACCAGTTTATGAAGTAGTGTTCTATTTCTTTCAGTTGGACATGAAACTGAGCAATGCGACTCGCTGATTGACATTGAGGTATAGAATTGAACATACATTTGATATTATAACGCACAGTAGACGAATTGGTCCAACATTGTACAAATGTTATACAAACTTTTTGTGTTTATATAAAGATATAAATCTTTTTTTGGTAACGCTATATTAATATCAGGATCTTAGATTCTTGATGTTAACTATGTATAGGCCTACATGTTTGATTAATCGAGGGTTTGAAGCAGCACTGTGCATGTATTTTATCTTTATAACTTGACCTGAGCATCTCCTTACACATCCGACAGGCTATGTTATCCAGCTCCAGTTGTTTTGAAAATAGTTGTTATTTGCCTAAGAACAACACAGTCGTTTATGCCATAAGATGTTACATTTTTATGAATACAAAATGTAAAACACAAATATATTGTACCATTAGATTTCCACCGTCGAATATCAGTAACGTTAGGCCTACTCGCTATTGGATGACAGACTGGTAACCACTGGAGACTTCAACATGTAAAATCACGAAGCAATATTTCCTAACAATGTATATTTCAAAAACACAACAAATATAATGGCAATATCTAGTATCTATATATAACTTATATTCAATATAGTTATTATGATCTTGTCGAAAACAAATTGGTCGGCGCCGATGCACCTTTGATTTTTATTCGAATTAGCCAGATAGGAATGTTCCACTATGTTTATGAATTATGATACTATGTCAATTGGAATTTGATATATTGCACCCGATAAAAGTTCCACCGTCACATATCAATTCTCACTCTGGATTATAATCTGGTAATTGCAAGATAATCATTCAGAGACACGAAGCAATGGTTCTGAACCATGTATGTTGTACTGATGTAATGTTGGTCTACGGTCTGCGACATTGGGAAATCATGGTTATATTGGTTGAACGTGTTTGCTGGGGCGTTGCACATGGAACGTAGTCCGACCTCTGGTTCGAGCTCGACGTAAACAGCATGGTTCAACGTCAGAGATGGACAGCATAGCAAAAGTTGTGGTTTTCTATGCTGGTGGTCAGTGTACGCTAAAACCAACAACTTCATGACAAATGTGGGGGTAGCCCTATTTAAATTTACCTATAAAGACATACGTTATGACATTATTTCAATGAGATGTAAATCTATCATCACAGAATAATATTAAAAGTAATTGATCAAACAATGACGCAGTAATTTATTGCGCAATCAATCGTCCGCGCACCGGATTTTTTGGGCACAACTTTACGAATGACAATGATTACAGACTCTGTATCGCACACAGAGTCGGTTATTACGGACTAAAGGAACATGGAAACTTCAATGCGATCGGTGTGGTGTAGATGAATGGCAGATCGCACGTGTTCAGCCTTCATATACACGTGTTTCTGTTTGGTGGACCTTTCTAATTAAAGTAATTCCAGCAAACACGACACATCTACCCAATGGTTGACCAATGTTGGCCCGCCGTCTACGACGTTGGCCCAACATTGGTCAACCATTGGGTAGATGTGTCGTGATTGCTGGGATACGGTCATAATATAATACACGTTCACCACGTGTATGTCACAGACGACAAAGAAGTATCTCATTAACACGATGCTGGCAACATTTTACACCAACGAGTTTGGTGTTGTTTCAGCGTTCAGCCCGCAGTTGACCAAGTTGTTGTGCCTGTCTTTCTTGTTGCTTTTGTGTCACATCGAGACATCCAGACAGGAGCAGGTGCAGCAATGTGAATGATGACATCCTGTCTTCGCTATGTCTAGATCAATATATTAGAAGAAGAAAATGTGGCAAGATTAATAAGTGGCAATTAATATTTCCATTCTGATCATGCTTTTAGACCATCAGTCTCTTGTGGACAGAAATATGCATGGTGTTATCTGCTACAGTTCACTGTTTTTAAACCACTGATACATTTTTTTTATGGGATGCATCACTTTATTTCTCTCTACGACTAGCAAGGAAACACATTCGCCGTGATACAAACCTACCAGAGTCCTGTTCGAATCCTGTGTCATCGTTTGAAAGTTATTTTGAGCCCACTTGGTGCAGAAAGGTTTTCAGAGAAATATCACATTTCTCCCCTCCTAACGTCGGGATATCGTTGTTTCGATGATGTATCTTTAGACAAATGGGGTACCTCACTCTCACGTACTTCACTTTATTCAGGTGTAGATGAGCATATATGCCCCTCCTGATACAACAGAGGTGACAATGTCATTTGCCCAACGCTTTGCATCACCCCGCTCAGGTTCTTTGCCAACGCCGTTTAGCACCCTGTTTGTTGTTATTTTCCTAACGCCGGTTAGCACCATATTTGCTGCTCTTTAACCAACGCTGGTTATAGCATCCTGTTTTCTGTTATTTGTCCAACGCCGGATAAAACCCTTTTTGCTGATATTTGCCCAACACTAGTTACCTCCCTATTTGCTGTTCTTTAACCAATGTCGGTTAGCAGCTAATTTACTGCTCTTTGACCAATGTCGGTTAGCAGCTTATTTGAGATAAAATGTGACATCAACCAGCAAGATTTGAAAAGAGTTAACCTCCATTTTGTCAAATCTGAATAATTTTCACTTACTTGCAGTTGTGGATCGCGTCAACGAGACACAACTTCAAGTGGGAGAAAATTCAAATTAAATAATTTGGCGGTTAAAGGGTAAAGGGTCAACTCACCGTGGATATTCTGTTCTGCAAAGTCGAAATATGAACTAGATGATGATTCCAAATGCCGAGGCTACAGCAAGCTATGGGAATTGTCCGTGACGTCACCACAGCTGATTACATCACAGCTCATTATTACATTCCCCCTCTTTCCTACTCTACTCATGCTCGGAGGAGGGGGGAGGGGTTTCAAAAGTAAATTGCTTAAACATTGATAAAAAATGCCTCAAAATCGATATTTGTCACTTAAAATTTACTAGATAATTCAATGGCTGAGTGGGATCCTGTCTGCATTTTTAGACCCCCTAAGTTTCTATCAATTTCGTTTAGAGGACCACCCCAAGAGTAAAAAAACTTGGGTAGACATGCTGGATCATGGTAGCAACTCAAGAAAACGATTTTCAAAATGGCCGCCAGAAGCCATTCTGAAAAACCTATATGTCAATATGTTTTGCACCAGTTGGTCAATTTTGATGATCAAAATATCCAGTAGGGAGGTTTTCAGGGTGCTGAATCGATTGGAAAGAGTTATATTATGACCTGAAGTAAGGATCGTGCGAAATTCAAAATGGCCGCCATTTTTACCTGAGCAAATTATATTTTTATTCATGCTGCTTTATAATTGACACAGGTAGTCCATGTGCCAGAATTGGTCACCATGCACCCCCCACCACTCTCCATTTTGATCAGGAGCATCCTGGAAATGTTGTTAGCGATGTTACGAGGATTAACTTTGAGGAGCGATATGGGTTTAGGCCACTTTTTTAAATGGCCGCCATGAAAATATAATTTGGGCAATATTTCCACTTTTAAATGACATAGAATCATATTTTTGGTGTCTACACCTATGTTTTCAGGGTCAAAAAATTGAATGAAACCACGTAGAAAAATATTGGGTCATTCCTATATGGCGAATTAGGAAAAAATCAAGATGACAACTGGTGAAAATCATCTTATGACAAAATCTGAATGTTTATATTGCAAACAAAATTTGTTGACATGTTAAAATGTTAAAGTAAAGAAGACAAGTATGGTTATAATGGATGGCTTTGTGTCTTTCGTGATCTTGTAGGCCTATATTGTGCAGTTATCGTCCAGAATTACGTAATATTGATATCCTAAGTTGCATTTTAACCAATATATCGAGTTCTAATTGACATAGAATCACAATTCTGGTGTCTCCACCTATGTCTTATGGGGTCAACGAATCGCGTGAAATCAGTCAAAACATACTGGAGCCATACCAAAAGGCAAATTTAAAATATTGGGGAATTTATGTATGGCAAACTCAAAAATAGCTCACATAACTATATGTCGTTTTGACAAAATCACGATGTATATACATTGTATATTGAAAACCAAATTATTTTGCTGACAGTGTATAAAAAACTATTATAGGACTGAAGACATGCATGGTTATTGAATATTCCTTTTTGTTTCTGAGCTTGTACATTGCGTGCAGTTACCAGCCTAAAATCCAGAAATGAGTATTGATATCCTGGGCCTCGAGTTGCAATTGGAATAGAATCACAATTCTCGTGTCTACACCTATGTTTTCTGTGTTAATGATTCGAATGAAAAAATAACATAGTGGAACATTATTATGGCGGTTTTAAATTTAATTCAAGATGGCCACCGACGAAATGTTCTTTGTTATTGTATTGAAGACATCCACATGGTTAGAAAACATCCCTTCATGTATTTGAACATGTATATTATGTTACTCCCTTACCAACCTGTCATAAAATTTGAGTTGTGATACCCAATGTTCACAATCCAATGAGGCCATTATCCCGAGTTGTAATTGACATATAGAATCATATTTCAGCTGACCACGTTACACCTTAGTATCCGGGTCACCGGGAAAATTTAACCACTAATTTACATAATGGGATTATACATAAAGGGGCTCAACTACAACAAATGTGGAGCAAACTCTCTGATGGACTAGATGGTATAGATGACCATACGCAAATTGCAAGCCGTGCTGGAGAAGGGACGCGAAGAACAACACGAATCAATATAAAAGACCGTATTTAATTTATTAACGCCGGGGGGCGGGGTGGAACAATTATAATAGCTCCTGAGAACACATGGGGATGGGCCCTTATTAGAGTAGTGTTTCAAATAGTCATATAATGCACACGATCGCAGGTTTTATTTAAAACAAAACAGGGATATATATGCACACCATATAACCATCTGATATTTGGCACATTACATTTGTAGCAGAGCAGATGCGCATAGTGCAACAGTGAACTCAGATCCGCATATGTGAATGATGCACTTCTCTTTAATGATTCTGATGGCCCAACATCATATTTTCCGCATGTGTTGGTGCAGTGTGTAAACACTTGTGTTTGTGAGTATTAGTTTTGTATTCATATGGTATACATTCAATATACAAAGGAATTATTTATAAGTAACTATTATGAATAATCAGATATCCATACTCTTTTTTATCGGGTAAATTTACAATAAATGATAACCTGTGGTACTTAGTTTTTTTGTCACAGAGTAAGTAGCTGCAAAATATTTTGTTTGGTGTGTATCAACTCATAAAATATATCTTGTGAATATACACATATTCTAGATAGCCGAAAGACTCTGATCAGCTACATATATTTTGTAGTTGGTGGTAGTCATATTGAACGAAAAACCGGATTGCCAGGTGGGAGGGGTGAATTAGTATGAGTGCACTGGACAAAGACTTCACAGCACAATACTCTACAGGACTCGCAGATTTCCATATGTTCACATACTGTGACACCACCAGTGTTATTTATCAGATGGCAGAGTGTGTATATTTCTGTAATCATGCATGTATGTATTCATTCTTTCTGTAGTTAAATTAGACGCCCTTTCACCAAAAGACTCCTTGGTTCACAGAGAGCTATGTTTGCCCCACCCCTATGTTGTAACATAGGAGAGACTAGAGACATGTATCATTTTGATTTTGAACATGCCTCGATATTTGTAACATCAATAATTCATTTGTACATTTGTTTGTTTTTACACAAATGGAATTAAAATTGGGACATATCATACGATTTCCAATGTTAGCTATACATGCCAGTTTATATACACGAAGTTATGTTTTTCTAACTATGTATGTCTTCAGTACCACAACAAATATTATATATCTATTTCCATAGCAATGTTAATTAAACCAAATCCACATAGACATTGTGAATCGAAACCCATTGGTTGAAATCCATCGTGGATTCTTTCAAATGTACCTTTTATGGTATTGCTCTAGTAGCCTCAGAAAGCTCAATAAAAGCTCAGAGACACAAAGCACAAATCTTTTATAACCACACCTGTCCTTATTACGATACCATTATTTTTTTTTATAGAATGTTAGCAAATATAATTTGATTTTCAATATAGACATCGTGATTTTGTCATAATTTTTTTTTTGCTGGCAGCCATCTTGGATTTTTCCAAATTCGCAACATAGGAATGACCCAATCTTTTGATAAGTGGTTTCATTCGATTCTTTGACCATAAAAACATATGTGTAGACACCAAAATTAGGATTCTATGTAAATTAGAACTGGAGATATTGTTCAAATTAGATTTTTGTTGCGGCATGCGCCCCAATTTGTTTCTGGTAACATTGTTAATATCATTCACAGGAGTCCCCTGTTAAAAATGGTACCACTCGTGGAAAGTAGTTAGGGTGCACGAGGACCAATTCTGGCACATGGACTACCTGTGTCAATTATAAATCAAGATAAAAATAAAAATAAACTTTGATAAGGCAGAATAGCGGCCATTTTGAAATTAGCATGATCCTTATTTCAGGTTATTTCAAAACCCCTTCCAATCGATTCAGCATCCTAAAAAACCTCATACTGAACATTTTGCTCATCCAAATTGACCAACTGGTGCAAAAGATATAGACATATAGGTTTTTCAAAATGGCTTCCGGCGGCCATTTTGAAAATGGTTTTCCTGAGTTGCTACCATGATCCGGCATGTCTACCCAAGTTTGTTTACTCCTGGGGTGGTCCCCTAAACGAATTTAAATAGAAACTTAGGGGACCCAAAAATGCACACAGGACTCCCCTCAGCAAGAGGACTAAGAGTAGTGCCCCAAATATTGGGTGTCAAATACCAATATAGTAGTGTATAATTATTTTATTCAATCTGGGGTGTGTGAAGATTACACACCAACCGCAGGTTGTGGTAAAGATGTTTACCTTTAATTCTTAATAATATCCGCTCGCAAATGGACATATCTAGAGAAAATGGATGATGACATGTCTTTCAGAGAAAAACTATTCTTTTTCACAATTTTGTGATTTGTGGAAATAACAAATTTTGAGAAAAAACACCGGTGCAGGTGTGGAAGTATAATTATGTAAAGTACGAATTACTGAATTTTGGCTTTGCACCAAATAATACACTTTGACAGAAATAATGGTTATCTGCAGAGCAAAAAAAATGACTAAAAACCCCTTTTCAGAAAAATAATATTATTTTTTGTTGTTGATGAAAAAAGCATCTTCTAAGAAAAACACCGGTGCCGTTGTGGGAGGAAATCAATTTTGCTTAACCCTATCCAGCGCGGGAACCGAATTTAGACGTCAGAATATGACGTCTAGCTAGACGTCTAAAGTCGATCCCCGCACTGAAAAAAAGGAAAATTTATAATGGCCGTAGAACCTTAACTTATGTATTCAAACGAAGCGGATTTTAGTGCTAACTAAGACATTTATGATGATTTCGAATTAAAAAAAACACCTTGGTCTCCATAGTTTATATCAAAATAATTCAAGGCTTTATGGTTAACTGCTTTTAATATTACCATTACGGTACTTGTCTACTCACTAGGTGTGCAGCCATGGTTCGATTTGAACCAATAGCGAGTGATCACCTAGACGTTTGGCTAATCTTCATAATTTGTATTTGGTATAAAATATTTTACAGTATTTGTTTATTTAGTTAGCTCATATTAGGAGCAATACATTTATAAACAATGAAACCCAGAGTCCGTTGTTATTGCCTCTAGCAGACCCTAAAGTAATAATAATCGTTGTAAATCCATAACTGCAGCTATATGGAGCTTGGCGCGGAATGGTTACTAGAGATCAAAAGTTATACCACAGGAAGACGTTGTTTCAACGCTGGTGAAACGCCTCTGGCGTTGCACCAGCGTTGAAACAACGTCTGTGCAATCCATCCGAACCAGATAATCTCGTAAAACTATATAATCCATCCCTGAACAAATTATTGGGTACAGTATTACAGTATTACAGGCTATAAGCTCTATGAAGTGTGTTTGTGTCAGCTAATCAATAATACAACCAATCCATATAGCGGGGTATGATATACCCAGGTCGACAGTGGACATGTTTACGTGAAATGAAAAGGTATATTATGGGATATCACATGTTTGCCATTGTAAAGAGCGGGGCTGAATGATACACAGTGAAAACATTACGCATGACCTTGGTCATTGTAGTACATATGTATTGTAGTCAGCACGTGTATATAAGGTAATACAATAACAATTCCACTAATTCTGGTCCATCATTTAGCTCATGGTTCATACAAAAAATACTTCGTATTTCGGGGTGGTCTTTAAATGGTGTAAGAACAGGCTATGTAATGCACATCCTCTGTGGTTATGTAACCTGCAGACTTTTGAACGTTTAAATCCTCAGACTGATATTTATATACAGCAATTGAATCATTACATACAGTTTGTCAGGTTTTCAATAATTAAAATATTATATTTCATAATACTAGTATGATATATTATTTTAACATCGACGAAAATCACATTTCACTTTAATAATTCTCAGACTAAACATGTTTGTTTAAATCCTTTAAAACAATTGTCCGTTTTAGATAGTAGGATGTGGTTTATTGATGTTTATTGATGCATTGTATTGTATTACATTACAATACATTACATTGCATTGCATTACATTGCATTACATTGCATTACATTGCATTGCATTGCATTTCATTGCATTGCATTGCATTGCATTGCATTGCATTGCATTGCATTGTATTGCATTGCATTGCATTGCATTGCATTGCATTGCATTGTATTGCATTGCATTGTATTGTATTGTATTGTATTGTATTGTATTGTATTGTATTGTATTGTATTGTATTGTATTGTATTGTATTGTATTGTATTGTATTGCATTGTATTGTATTGTATTGTATTGTATTGTATTGTATTGTATTGTATTGAATTGTATTGTATTGTATTGTATTGTATTGTATTGTATTGTATTGTATTGTATTGTATTGTATTGTATTGTATTGTATTGCATTGCATTGCACTGTATTGCATTGCATTGCATTGTATTGCATTGCATTGTGCAATTCTAGAGTATTAAACATAGAGTAATTATAAATATAAACGCTAAGGCCTTTGCTTAAGGACTACTTAGATGGGTACAATCTGACTTAATTCTACCAACTCTGGACTTTCACTTAGCCACGAAACATGGTTCATATAGACTGTATGGTTGCATGGTAGTGATGGGAAAGGTGAAGCAATGATTGAATGAAGGGACTTGAAGTGGATTGTTCCTCAGACGTTCTGTAACTACGGGTAACATGCGTGTACACTCAGTCACTCGACACAGGTGCGGGCCCTGCCAGCTTCAATCAGAGATACAAGGGCGCCTAATGCGAGGTGATACACGTAGTCCAGTACTGGCTTCATGTGTCTGTGGTTGCCAATTACTGAACCAAAGCTGAGCCAGCGTGTGGTTATTTGATGGGTGGTCGGGAGATAAGAGTTGAAGACATGATGGGAAGGAGAGTGGATACAAGTGTAAGGCGTTGAAAGGCATCGAGAAAACTACTTTTCTAAGCGTTTATTTTAAATAAACAGCAGGGGGTTTCGTTTAGTCCTACATCAGTGTACGTCATTATGAATTATTTTAAGGGGGAATTCTAATTTAGTCTTAGAAAATGCCTATTGTTGTACTGGTGTGATAATATAATAATTAACTTTTTTCATATTATTGAGTTTTGTCATTACCAGCGATATTGGCCTAAAAAAGAGCAGGTTGATATTTAATGAAACCATGATTAGTCCCGTTAAATATTTCTGTTTTATATCGCTTTTGTAATTTCTTTTAGAATATTTTTACTACATAAATTTAAAATTGTAAGTAACAATCGCATCTGGCATTATGTTTTAAATCACATTTAAAAAAAAAAATATTGTGATAAGGAGACAAATAAAATAACTATGGTAAAGCATAAACAGATAAAGAGAATAGCCCAACAGGCACCTACTTTTAGTCATGTTTGTCAAAAGGTATAGGCTTGCCAGTTGCTTTGGCAGTTGGTTAATTTTATGTTTAGTTGTTAAGATATTATTGAACTAAAGTATTTTAGCAATAAAAGGTAAATTCCAATGACTGTGGAAACACCTGGAAATGTTTGAATTTTTGACAACCTTGACTAAACTTGGTGATGGACAAACCCTTTTAAGTATAATCGCCAAGTATAAATGCCAATCAAACTGGGTACTAATTTCGATAAATGGGATATAACTATTTAATCGAGCTCATTAAACGTCTTGGTGTACATAATCAGCATGTGATCAGCACGTCATTAAGAAAACACCCAGTTTGACTTGCCCATTTTTCTTTGTGTATCATTTCGTCCCCTTGAATATGAAAGGGTGTATCTGCCACTTGGCAGATACACCCTTTTATACCCAAGGGGCTGATTCGTTATTGTGGTGATGAGTAATAATAGTAATCAATCTCTATAATGACTGTGCTAATGATCGCTAGTGTCCATGACTAGCTTTACCAAATCGTACTTTGTTGCATATGTCAAAATAGTCGCCATTTGACCTGTAATAAAATTATTTGGATAATAAGCCAAGTCACAGCTTGAATTTCTGTATCAACTAAGCCCCAAACTATTTTCTAAGCGTTTATTTTGAATGATCAGCAGGGGGTCTCGCTTAGTACTACATCAGTGTACGTCATTATAAATTATTTTAAAGGGGAATTCTAATTCAGTCTTAGAAAATGTCCATTGTTGTACTAGTGTGATAATATAATAATTAACTTTTAAAAATGAAATAATTGTTCAATCATATTCAAACTGCGAATCGTTAGGTGAGTAGAGGTTTTCGATCCATATCATATTATTGAGTTTTGTCATTACCAACGACATTGGAATATTTCTACCACATAAATTCAAAATTGTACGTGACAATCGCATCTGGCATTATATTTTAAATCACATTTTAAATAATGTGATATGGTGATAATGAGACAAGTACAATAACTATGGTAAAGCCTAAAGAGACTAGCCCACCAGGTAAAAAAAAGAAATGGAATGAATCGGGCTTTAGGCCACTTTTGTGCACATATAGGCTAAATTGGGCCAGAAGAACCTCCTGATGATGGTGAGATGAGTGCGATGACACTGCCCTCAACACACAGGATTCGAATTCGAGGCCGAGCACGCTACCTCTCGGCCACGTAGGCTCCCCACAATACTGAGTTTTACGAGTGGATAGGGTGCCCACCGGATACCTACTTCTAGTCATGTTTGTTAAAAAGTATAGGCTTTCCAGTTGCTTTGACAGTTGGCTAATTTTATGTTTTGTTGTTAAGATATTATTGAACTAAAGTATTTTAGCAATAAAGGGTAAATTTCAATGACTGTTGGAGTACCTGAGAATGTTTGAATTTTTGACAACCGTGACTAACCTAGGTGATGGATTAAACCCTTTAAGTATAATCGCCAAATATAATTGCCGGTTAAACTGGGTACTAATTTTGACAAATCTGAGATAACTATTTAGTCGAGCTCATTAACCCTTTAACCACCAAATTATTGAATCACTTGAAGTTGTGTCTCGCTGACGCGATCCACAACTTCAAGTGAGGGAAAATTAGTCAGACAAAATGGATGTCAACTCTTTTCAAATCGTGCTGATTGATGTCACATTACGGCTTCAACATGCTTAAAAGGCGGTACTGAATGTGGTAATAATTTAGTGAAAAACCCAATATATTCGGCACCGGCGGTTAAAGGGTTAAACGTATTGGTATAATCAGCATGTGATCAGCACGTCTTTAGAAACACCCTGTTTGACATGCACATTTTTTATTCGTTATGTGGTAATCGGTAATAATAGTAATCAAATCTATAATGACTGTGCTAATGAACGTTAGTGTCCATGACTAGCTTAATGTTAATCCAAATCGTATTATGCTACATATGTCTAAACAGTCGCCCTTTGACCTGTAATAAAAGTATTTGGATAATAAGCCAGTCACAGCTTGAATTTTTGCATCAACTAAACCACAAACAGACTGGTTTGAACCTTGCTTGAACACGTATAAATAAGGCTCTTAAATACTTCTAAACCATAGAGACCAAAGGGATTTTTATTTTGAAATCATCATAAATGAGTTAGCTCTATGTCGATCCCCGCGCTGTAAGGGTAAATCAGATATAGAATGCAGACTAAAGGAAGAAGCCTCTGAGAGTGACGTCCGTGCAATAAGTTGAACATCTCAAATGAGCGCACTGCAGTGTTTTATTAAGTCGATACTTTGACATTTAACTTGATAGTGTTTATTGTAGTTGCCGTCTTCATCATAGTGACTCATGTTGCATCATTAACAACAGATGCTGTGGGTCGCCAGTCAATTACTGGGTATATGAGGCAATGACGAGAAGAAAACGTGCTTTATCATTAGTCAACGCCTATGTACCGGCCAGAGCATACACCTAGTTACCATCACCAGCCCTTCATTATTAACAAGAAACTAGAAAAAGAATGGGACAAACAACGTATGCCCTAAAAACCGCAGTCGTGACAACGACATGGGGAATATTTCTTATCACCCAGCTTGATGATCACATTAGGCTTTGTTTTCACAATAACATTATGAACGATCTGATTGTATAATCAGCGAGACAAGTATTGTAGGTCCACCTCGGCTGTCGGTTTGATATGCCATTTACGATTTTTTTGTGTCGTGGGTTCAAATGCATTGATCTTTCCTACTCTTTTCCGTCCGTGCACGTGGGACATTTGGATGATTTTTTTAACTAGCTGATCATTATTTGAGTGTTTATTGTTTTAATGCAATTGATTACATTATCATGATTAAAATATTTCTATATGATACATCATCGCAAGTATAAGCATCACAACAGAACAATAAAAAAATATATATTTCAAAATTGAAGTCATTCACAAAAGTACTTGTATTATGATTATGTCAAGGTAAAATATAGTAATTCCCCTATAAAAATAGAAGCAGTAGGAACATTACAAAAAGTAGTGGAGTAGACAATTTGCGTAAGATTACACTATTAATCCAATATATATATATATATATATATATATATATATATATATATATATATATATATATATATATATATATATGAGCTATGCAGCTGCAGTTTCCTCTCAGTTATATATCGCTTGACGTTCATGGGATTGTATCATAAAGCAATTGCACATTCTAAATATACATGTACTTCTCTACACACATTGATAAAAAGGGTACCACAATTTAATGGTGGCTGATTGTATATATGGGTAAAACCAAACATTGGGGTAATTTTACATAAAATTATTGCTAATGTTAAGTTTATTAGTAAAAAAAAGAAATATATATATATATATAGATAGATTTATAAGAGCTCAATATTATGGAAACGTGGAAAACTACCTTTTTGTGATTATGGAAATGAAACTCAAGTGAGATACAGGCCTGTAAAATAAGATGGCAACGCAAATGGCTGAAAAATGGGCATGATTAATTGTTTTAAAAAAAATTATTGGTAGATAACACCGGGTAGCATTAATATAAAATTAGCAGTTATGTAAACACATTTACAATTCATGAGGACGAAATGTCATTGCTTTAAAAATAATTCATAGTTTTATATGCCATTTCTTCACTCTACATTGTTGACAGTATTAGATAACATCGGTTGAATGCGCATGTTCATATCGTGAAATAGGCATTAACACATGGCTGGCCTAGCTAAATGATACGCATAGCTTTTCCATAATAGTCACATACTTTCAGGTCGGACTGATTATTAAAAGATTGGAAAACAAAAAAAACATAAATGATCTATTAAGATTGATGACACGATGGCAAGAAAAAACACTTTATTGTATGACCTAGGGTCATTTCCGATTGATTTTCTAATGCCAATTTGTATTCCTTTTCTTATAATTTCAATTCCAATTTCACAAATAAATTTCACTGAAACACACGCTATTTCATAATTATAGAATTGTAAAAACTTTTCTTGGGGGGGGGGGGGGATTAGCGAAATTATCTCCAAAATTTCCCATTTATCATCATTAAAATATGTATGAGCTTTTAAATATATTGGAGTTTTACATATGCAAGGGAAAGGTTGTTTGCATCATAATTCTCATACTTCATCTGTGATTATTATTATCATTATTATACCAAGATAGCTCACTTTACGACAACTGATCCGGTACAAGACTGACTGCATATAATAATGCATTCTCGGCATGTAATAATATTGAGAATAATGTGATTATTTCAAAATGAAGCTTCAGCCATTACTTAATCTTCAGTTACTTACTTATACTTACTATATTGAAAGTATATTTATTAAACTCAAACATGTCAGTGTTTGTCGCATATGTCTACTTTATATGTAAATAGAGGAAACCGAGTTTACAACACTAAACATCGCCCAAATAAACTCAATGTCAGATATAAAACAAATTCCAACTGTAACTAATATTATTTCCAATAACGATAGTGGAATTTTAATTTTGGTTCAAAGAATGGTGGGAGCTAATAGGCCCCTTTTTTGTATAAATTTTAAAAGCGATCGTTAATTTATGAGAATAAGAATAATAGATCCATGTAGACTGGAAAGTGCATAATATTATTAGATTATTAACTCCTATCCTTCTAAAATAATTGATTTAAATTTTCACCCGCTTGAAGTTGTGTCTCGCTACCGCGACCTACAACTTCAAGTGGCTGAAAATGACTCATTTTGTTAAATTTTAGCACTAATATTTGCAAATCTTGATGATGAGACGCACATTCCATGCCCAATAACAGTATATGGTTGACAAATAAAACAGGTTAAAAACGACAGTAGTCGTGATCCGCAGGAGAAGGGTTAACAAATTTAGATCCATGTAGAGTGTAAAGTACATGGTATGGTATGAGATTATCAACAAACACACTAAGTTGGCGCAAAACATTACCGTTAACCCTTGTCCTGCTTGACCCGGATATATACGGTTTTAAGCATATTTTAAGCCAAATAATATGTCACTGAAATGGGCAATACAGTTTGTGGTAGATGCTCAGTTAGTAAAATAACTCGATTTAGAAGATGTATATTTCGAAAAATATCTATATTTTTCGTCATTTGAAGCTGGAAATTGCGTTAGCAATTCCAGCTTCAAATGACGAAAAATACAATTGAAACAATTCAGCAGGACAAGGGTTAACATGAATAAAAAACATCGACCAGCGGATGATCATGATAATATTGCAGTGACCTGAGATGCCCTGTTCCTGATCATTGTGTATACATATATTTCACGGGCGGATAATATTCTTGTGCACAGTTCTCACCAACATAATACATTTTTACACCTTTTCAAAACCTCTGATACATGCTGCTGTGATAATAATATCAATATATTCCATCAAACCATGCATTTTGGCTGAAAATTAACAAACACTATATTTACATTCAAATCACTGATGCAGTTACAATCCCCCAAAAGAAAATGGAACACCCCACCAAGCACAGATGTTGAGACAATGATGGACTAACGTCGATTTGTAATGTTTAATCCAACAACAAGGTTTCGTGTTAATCGGGTTTGTTAGATTAAACACTAGTCCAACATTAAGCATAAGGTTAATAACTTTTATACACATCAACTCAATTGTATGCTTAATAAGTTATCTTAAATAATTCTTTGTTATCTCCATAATGAATTATATCTGTGGCGTCTAATTGCTTTTTGCATAATACGTATGTTTGCAAAATGCATAATACGTATGTTTGCAAAATGCAACTGCATCTTATATAGGTAAGAGTGCACTCATAGCACATTACATAAATGTATTTTGCCATTTAGCTTTTGACATTAGGTACCAGACGTGACTCCTAATGGTATATGCTAAGTAATATTTGATATCCGTTAAATTAGGACATGTATAATATAAGACATGTAGCACAATGTAAAAAAAACTTCATATGGCATTGTATTGTATCTAAAACCTCGGTCTGCACACAACGTGAACTATGATGTCATAGAGTTAATTGATCACCTTGTTTGTCTCCCATTGGATCCTTTTTGTATCTGTGTATATCCTATTTTATTTTATAAAGTAAAGTAAAATAATAACAGTACGTATGCTTATAACATTGGCTATAAAAGTTGAATGTAAATTGTAAGTTCAAATTATGTTATATGTATGATCGGGTGTACTCCTGGCATTCTGTGTTGTTTTTAACCCCAGCTAAATAAATTTCTTGTCTTGTGTTGCCAGCTAGCTCACAGGTAGCGTCGTTGACACAGAGCACGAGGGTAGCGTGTTCTAATCCTGTTGGGGATAGTTCCCTTAGTGCCTATAGGCGCTACATATATGCGAAGCTATGTGTTTCTATGAATGGGATAATACCATAAAGACAACCGAACATATAACCGATTAGCGCTGAATTAACAAATATAAAAATCAAAATATCAAAGCTGAGAAGTAAACGGTCAATGCAGCCTTTTATAATTTTGACATGAATAATTAGCCATAAAGAGATGCCAGAGATCACGAGAAGCCGCTCAGACAGTCACGCAGTCTGAACCATAGTTCCTGTTTCTCCTGATCAAAGAACAAACATTTCCCGAGGAACAAAAGCTACATAACTACCACCTTCCCGGCAAGCCATGTGTGGGCTCAATGTTGTGCCGACGTCGAAGACGTCGGCCCAACATTGAGGCCGCACAAGGCTGTGGGTTTTCGGGTGATGCTGGGGCTTGGCGAAGAGACGTCAGTCACAGGTGGTCGTGAGTTGGCCAACATCGGCAATGCCAGACAAAGCCCGCTCTACAGCGCTCTGCAGAACACCGCCATTAGCCTGCGCCTGAGGCCACAATGCCTGTCCTCCCACGCTACTCAGTTGCCATGCCGATATGTTAATGGCTGCATTAAGGTTCTGCACGGAGATTGATAAGTGTTTTTCGTAGAGAAATTCGGTTATTTTGTCGTGCCGTGATGCGGGCAGGGTATTTCACTAGATTAGACGGACATTATGCAACAAAGAGCTACTAACAAAAAGCTATAGAGCCCCGCTAATTTGGCTTCATTGGTAGGAGTGGATGGATGTCCTTATTGTTTTGTACTCCTCATTTCGCAGTACTTTTTAGATATGCAGTCCAGAAAGATCCTGCCAGCTACTTTGCATACATAGATGCTTTTCTTGATAAAAAAATTGTTACCATGCCTTCCATCAGTATTTTCATAGGACAGATATAGTTTGTTTATGATAATAACATATTATTAGAATATGTCAGCCTGTGCTATGCACAATCTTTGTGCTGATAAAAATGAAATGAAATGAATCGGGCTTTAGGCCACCTTTGTGCACATATAGGCTAAACTGGGCCAGGAGAACCTCCTAATGATGGTGAGATGATTGAGATGACACTGTCCTCCAGACACAGGATTCGAAATTCGAGCCCTGGCGGTCTGAGGCCGAGCACGCTACCTCTCGGTCACGGAGGCTTCCCACAATACTAACTTTCACACGTGGATGGGGGAGAAACAATTTTGTTTCTTTCAAACCGCCGAGACCGGGAACCGAACCCCGGACTCTGGCGTGAAAGGCAGCGGTGCTAACCACTACCCTAGGGCCCCCGCCCCTTTGTGCTGATAGTATACGTATAATTTGCAACTCAGGTTGCAAGATAAAATGATGTGCACGGGCTTCTCAGTTACAGCTTCTTCTATCGCTGCTTGTTGATCAGCCTGTCCACCCTGATTTTTACAAAATCAGATGACCAGTTGTGGAGTGAAAGTTATCACTGAGACTTGGAAGTGCTATTGATGCTTTTTACTGCTATGGAAGTAACTGAACTAATTTATATAATCATTAGACCTACTGGGCGGTGAAACAGCAATACCTGAAAAAAGATCAGATTTACACAGTAGGCCCTATATGCATTTTAAATTATTAAGTTGATTGGTATGAAAATGAAGTGTTTTATTTTTGTCAAAAGCATATTTCCCATATTAAAGATAGGTTGTATGATGGTTGTATGATTGATCAAAATTGGCGGGTCTTGGAAGCGGATACTAAAACTGGGGTAGAAAAATTGTGCAGCAGCCGGGTCGATATAAGCCACACTTAACTAAATTTCATGGAACAAATTCCAATTCCAACATCAATAATAAAGAAACGTTTTGAAACAGCAATTTCAAGAACAGGCTATTTCACAAGCAAATTTAAGTAACCGAGGCCAAAGGACTGTAGTTGACGCGTTCAGTACGTTATACCTGGCAGATACATATGATCCTAGTAAGCCTACAGTAATCTAGCTGGGTGAAGTAGGGTAAAATGCCCTAGAGCTCTAGGGCGCAAAGAGCTCTTTCCCTAAAGGGCCCCAGGTCCCTAAAAATCCCCCTAGAGTTTTTTTTGTTATTTCTGAGCAATAATGACGTCACAATGGAAAATATTGGCTGTAAGTTAAAGCATGTGGACCTTTACTGCCCTCACTATCATCAACATGATTATAGATGTGACCTCCAGGCAGTGGTGAAACATCAAGCTAAAATCACTTTTGTGGTGTGGTAACTTAGTGAGAAATAAAATCTGTGTATAGATTACACCTATATTTAGGTAAGCAGATAAAGTGTGATTTGCTGGTAACATGTATGAAACCTAACCATGAGGATAGAGCTTCGCCACAGCGAGAAAAAATAATTTCAGTAAAAAGTACATGTGTGCCTATAGAGCCCCACTTAAAATACAGTGGAAAAACCAGAGGGGGGGGCGCTTTTAGGATACTGGAGGCCCTTTGAGCAGAGGGTGCCCAAAGCGCCCTATTTAGCCAAAAAACATTTTTCTTGCATTATTTCTTAATAAATAAATACAAACGCGTGAAACAACCACAAATTACACCTACATGTTCGCCTAATAAACTAATATATAGCACACCCTCCTCCCATGTCTGTGAACCAAATTCGACTATCTTTTCATGCTGGCGAAAGTGCATTTTTTGGAGGGGCCCTTTAGGGCATTTTACCCTACGTATCAGGGTGGGGCCCCCTCGTTATTTTTAATACTGTTTTAATCAGCTATTTGAAAAAAAATGACTAGAAATATATCAGAATTCGTACTGAGCATGCCACCCGTTGCCCCAGAGTTATCTTGCGAGTCGTCTTGAAAGGGTAAACAAATTAGTTTTGTGAAGAAGACATGCCACGATAAAAAGTCGCATCAAATTCATATATGTAATTATTTGGTGATATTTGATGCAGTTACAGTTTGTTGTAAGAAGCTTCTACGCGTCCCTTAGGAGCTAAAGTGTTGCTTGTGCCACTCATGTGAGCGACACAAACAACACTTTAGATGCTAGGGGACGACGGTGATAAATTCAAAGAAAAATGTGTCCTGTAGTTGCATCACCGCTTGTGAAAATTATGAGATACTGAACCATCACTCAAGCATTTCTGGAGCAAACTATCCTACTTTGCTGGAAACAAACGACAAACTTGGACAAGAACAGAATGCTGACCTATCAATCTCCATCTGCAACATTGATCTTCGGTTTCTCTATGGCCGATGCCGACTTCCAAAACACCAAGACAAAAATAAAATCTGATAAGAGAGATATCGATGCCCACTTCCGGCGGTTTGTCTCGTGACATTCTAATATGATAAAGACTTTGACGCTGTATTGTTTTCGCTGTGTTTGTGTGTCGTGTTGATTTAGTTTTCTTACTTCTGTTTACTCCATAACAAAGACAGTCTTCCTCCCATATAATGTACTTTATGGCATGCTTGGAAATATTCTTCATCACAACAAAATATATAACATGCAGCGACCTCTCACCATCCGTTGAACAAAACAAAATTCAACAAACTTGGTGTCAAAGTATATAAAAGTGTTTAATGGCAAGCAATCTAGCGTCATCGTCCCTATAACAAGGCTTGGCTTCTCGAGGTCGCAGACCTTGGTCTGAGACTTCGAGATGCCAAGCCTTGTTATAGGGAAGAGGTAGTTCAATGTAGACCAAAAGAAGGCGAGGTTTGAAGACAGACGGTTTATTAATTACAACATAAACAGAAAAATTGTAATCAGAATAGCGTTATATTCTGATCATGATTATGGTTTTGAAATAATTACTACGAATATGAATTTATGTCGATAATGCATGATTAAAATGTCTAGCAAATCTTGTCCCTGAGTTGTTGGGGGGAAGAAGCTAATATAAAAAAAATGCTGGCTGCTATTTGCTTCAATGTTGGGTCACCGTCTTAGAAGTTGGCTGAACAATGAAACAACATTGATAACGTCAGAGTCATTTACATACTAATCACAAAGAGGATATAAGAAAATAATGCAAATTATTCCCTGGCACATGTTAAAGTGCAATTAATTTAAAAGCTCATCATAATCAAAACGCTTCAATTGTATTTGACTGATGAAAGTGATTTAATTTCAAATGGTAGGTCTAATCTAGAAAAACAGATTACATGGGAATAATAACAGAAATGAAATCGTCATTATAATATTCGTGCAATACTTCCAGTTGGTAGCCTGTGCCGATTTGAGAAAAAAACACATTGATTGCACATGTAAATTAGAGGCTTGAAAACTGCAACATCAATTGACGATTGTCAGCATGGACATAAATAGAAGTAACTGCCACTTCTGTTAAGGGACAGATATGTCCATTGTGTAGATACAGTCGGAGTTGACCAGTATTTTAGACCTTGTGCCTTCATACCACTTTGTAGGTGGCAGCTAACAATGCTGTTTCAAGGCTGTCTTCTCGCACAGGAAGCACCTCTGGGGCTGTGGAGTTCGAGGTGACAGATTGTTTGAAGTATTAGTGCGGACAGGTGGTGAGACCAAATCACAATGTAAGCCCCGTGAACCAATTTGTCAGCATTTTTGCTAGCATAGAAACCCCTAAACATGCTAACTGTGACGTGCAGCTGTGCCAACTCTAATCCCGGCAAGTATGAGACATCAGCCCAATGTTGTTTCAGTAGTATGCCGACGGCACGGACGTTGGCACACTACTGAATCAACATCGGTCTTCTGTCTACTTGGGTACTGTATGAAGATTGGTGGTTTTCACTTAAAGCGACAAACACGTGACGTGCCCCAGCGCCGATTCACGTCTCTGGGTGTTTTAGTAGGACCTTTCTAATTAATTGTTTTGGCGGGCTCAACAACAAACCTTTGGCATTCTTCTCTTTTTCAGTTTTATTTTTTTATATTTCCGTCAGTTATGTACCGTATTTTAGTTAAATGTACCGTAATTTATTCAGTTCATATAGATGTGTAACAGTAAAAGACGTAACCTCGCACATGCGCGATTTTATCGTTTTTAATAAAAAAAGTACATACGATTTTAGTTGATTGTGTGTGTGTGTGTGTTTAAACGAATGCCAGCTGATTCTTTTCAAAGAGCAATTTTGTCCAATTTTTATTTCACATCAGTAGACCAATGGATAGCACCGTTCACCCACATATTTTGGGAATCTGTATTGTAAGTTCATTCAAACTTTGTGCCGTTGAGATTTATATGTCATTTCAGTTCTATTGTATATGCTATAATGTTATTTCTTCAATTAGTTGTTATAAAAACGGCAATGTTTTTTTTATCTTGAAATGAAATGAATCGGGCTTTAGGCCACCTTTGTGCACATATAGGCTAAACTGGGCCAGGAGAACCTCCTGAGGATGGTGAGATGATTGAGATCTGCAATGAGCTCTACTTTACACACAAACTGACCACTCTCGCCGTCACCCTAATATGGTAGCGGTCAGGGATGGATTTTCGGCTTGTTGTACAAAATTCAGGTTGTGTGGCTGCCATGGTAACGACATTTTAGGATTAGTATCCTTTTTCGCCTTTTGAGACAATGCACATAATTGAGTTTATTTTAATCTCTCTTTTTAATCTTCTCAGGCTTAGACGTCTAATCTTTTACAGACTCAATGACCATCATTAGGCAATACAAAGTTATTAACGATGTCGCATACCTGGCATATGGTCACCATGGTGTATTTTTACAGTTTATGAATCTGTAATAGACAGTACCACAAAACACAAAACAGCACAATATTATTACAGATTTATAAACTGTAAAAATCCACCTTTTGTGTTTCGTGGTTCTGTCTATAGTTGGCCTAATTATTTAATGATTAAAAACAAAACATGAATGATCCATATAATAGATCGAGTTTACTGGATTGGTGACACGATAGCAAGAACAATCGTTTATATATGTACATTAAAGTTTACCAGCTCGGCCTAGGGTAAATCCCAATAGCTTTTCTATTCCCAATTTTAATTATTTTTGTTATAATGTCAATTCTAATTTCAGAAATAAATTCCACTTAAACAAGTTATTTCATATTTAATGAATTGTATGAACTTTTCTTTGGGGGAGGGGCGTGTAGCAAAAGTATTCAAAATTTTTCAATTTATCATAATTTAAAATACGTATGAATTTTTAATTGTATTGGAGCTGTAGAAATGCAAGGTAAAATTGTTTTGCATCATAATTCTCATACTTCATTTGTGATCATTATTATCATTATTTTATCATGATAGCTCCCCTCACTACAACTGATCCGGGACAAGATTAACTGAATTTTAAAAATGCATTCTCGGTATGGATTAAAATTGAAAATAATGTGATTATTTCAAAATAAAGCTTCAACCATTACTTAATCTTAAAATTACTTACTTAAACTTACTATGCTGAAAGTATACTTTTTAAACTGTCCGCTTACGTCTACTTTATATGTAAATAGAGGAGACCGAGTTTACAATACCAAACATCGCCCAAATAAACTCAATGTCAGCTATAAAACAAATACCAACTGTAACTAATATTATTTCCAATAACGATAGTGGAATTTTAATTTTAGTTCAAAGAATGGTGGGAGCTAATAGGCCCTGTTTTTTATAAATTTTAAAAGCAATCGTTATTTGTTGAGAATAAGAATAATAGATCCATGTAGACTGGAAAGTGCATAATATCATTAGATTATTAACCCCTATCCTGGTAAAATAATTTATTTAAATTTTCACCCGCTTGAAATTGTGTCTCGCTACCGCGACCCACAACTTCAAGTGGCTGAAAATGACTCATTTTTGTTAAATTTGAGCACTAATATTTGCAAATCTTGATGTTGAGACGCACATTTCATTCCCAATAACAGTATATGGTTGACTAATAAAACAGGTTAAAAACGACAGTAGTCGTGAGCAGCAGGATAAGGGTTAACAAATTTAGATCCATGTGTTGTGTATTGTACATGGTATGGTATGAGATTATCAATAAACAAACTAAGTTGGCGCCAGTACGGGTCAACGCTAGGCATTGGGTAGCAAACAAAAAAGTAAATCAACACGACGCACACACTGAGACGCCGAAAAAGTTACAGCGTCAACTTCTTTATAATGGCATGTCACATGACAAATCGCCAGAAGTGGGCATCGATATCTCTCTCGCATACTTTGTTTACATACCGAAGATATATTGTGTAATGGTTGAGGGCGATATCTTGTCTCTGTCTTGGTGTTTTGGCTCTGATGTCGGCGTCAACAGATGAACTGAGCGATTCATAAAGAAACCAAAGCTCAATGCTGCGGATGGGGATTTATAGGTCAGCATTCTGTTCTTCACGATGCTTGGTCTTTTGTTTTATCCCAGCAAACACAATACAGTCTGATCCTGAATAGCTTCAGTGATTGGTGGATGGCTCATACATTACACAAGCGGTAATCTAATGTTTAACAACTCTTGCTGTTTTTTGTTCCACACAAATAAGTTTATGTCACTGAAATGGGCAATACAGTTTGTGGTAGATGCTCAGTTAGTAAAATAACTCGATTTAGAAGATGTATATTTCGAAAAATATCTATATTTTTCGTCATTTGAAGCTGGAAATTGCGTTAGCAATTCCAGCTTCAAATGACGAAAAATACAATTGAAACAATTCAGCAGGACAAGGGTTAACATGAATAAAAAACATCGACCAGCGGATGATCATGATAATATTGCAGTGACCTGAGATGCCCTGTTCCTGATCATTGTGTATACATATATTTCACGGGCGGATAATATTCTTGTGCACAGTTCTCACCAACATAATACATTTTTACACCTTTTCAAAACCTCTGATACATGCTGCTGTGATAATAATATCAATATATTCCATCAAACCATGCATTTTGGCTGAAAATTAACAAACACTATATTTACATTCAAATCACTGATGCAGTTACAATCCCCCAAAAGAAAATGGAACACCCCACCAAGCACAGATGTTGAGACAATGATGGACTAACGTCGATTTGTAATGTTTAATCCAACAACAAGGTTTCGTGTTAATCGGGTTTGTTAGATTAAACACTAGTCCAACATTAAGCATAAGGTTAATAACTTTTATACACATCAACTCAATTGTATGCTTAATAAGTTATCTTAAATAATTCTTTGTTATCTCCATAATGAATTATATCTGTGGCGTCTAATTGCTTTTTGCATAATACGTATGTTTGCAAAATGCATAATACGTATGTTTGCAAAATGCAACTGCATCTTATATAGGTAAGAGTGCACTCATAGCACATTACATAAATGTATTTTGCCATTTAGCTTTTGACATTAGGTACCAGACGTGACTCCTAATGGTATATGCTAAGTAATATTTGATATCCGTTAAATTAGGACATGTATAATATAAGACATGTAGCACAATGTAAAAAAAACTTCATATGGCATTGTATTGTATCTAAAACCTCGGTCTGCACACAACGTGAACTATGATGTCATAGAGTTAATTGATCACCTTGTTTGTCTCCCATTGGATCCTTTTTGTATCTGTGTATATCCTATTTTATTTTATAAAGTAAAGTAAAATAATAACAGTACGTATGCTTATAACATTGGCTATAAAAGTTGAATGTAAATTGTAAGTTCAAATTATGTTATATGTATGATCGGGTGTACTCCTGGCATTCTGTGTTGTTTTTAACCCCAGCTAAATAAATTTCTTGTCTTGTGTTGCCAGCTAGCTCACAGGTAGCGTCGTTGACACAGAGCACGAGGGTAGCGTGTTCTAATCCTGTTGGGGATAGTTCCCTTAGTGCCTATAGGCGCTACATATATGCGAAGCTATGTGTTTCTATGAATGGGATAATACCATAAAGACAACCGAACATATAACCGATTAGCGCTGAATTAACAAATATAAAAATCAAAATATCAAAGCTGAGAAGTAAACGGTCAATGCAGCCTTTTATAATTTTGACATGAATAATTAGCCATAAAGAGATGCCAGAGATCACGAGAAGCCGCTCAGACAGTCACGCAGTCTGAACCATAGTTCCTGTTTCTCCTGATCAAAGAACAAACATTTCCCGAGGAACAAAAGCTACATAACTACCACCTTCCCGGCAAGCCATGTGTGGGCTCAATGTTGTGCCGACGTCGAAGACGTCGGCCCAACATTGAGGCCGCACAAGGCTGTGGGTTTTCGGGTGATGCTGGGGCTTGGCGAAGAGACGTCAGTCACAGGTGGTCGTGAGTTGGCCAACATCGGCAATGCCAGACAAAGCCCGCTCTACAGCGCTCTGCAGAACACCGCCATTAGCCTGCGCCTGAGGCCACAATGCCTGTCCTCCCACGCTACTCAGTTGCCATGCCGATATGTTAATGGCTGCATTAAGGTTCTGCACGGAGATTGATAAGTGTTTTTCGTAGAGAAATTCGGTTATTTTGTCGTGCCGTGATGCGGGCAGGGTATTTCACTAGATTAGACGGACATTATGCAACAAAGAGCTACTAACAAAAAGCTATAGAGCCCCGCTAATTTGGCTTCATTGGTAGGAGTGGATGGATGTCCTTATTGTTTTGTACTCCTCATTTCGCAGTACTTTTTAGATATGCAGTCCAGAAAGATCCTGCCAGCTACTTTGCATACATAGATGCTTTTCTTGATAAAAAAATTGTTACCATGCCTTCCATCAGTATTTTCATAGGACAGATATAGTTTGTTTATGATAATAACATATTATTAGAATATGTCAGCCTGTGCTATGCACAATCTTTGTGCTGATAAAAATGAAATGAAATGAATCGGGCTTTAGGCCACCTTTGTGCACATATAGGCTAAACTGGGCCAGGAGAACCTCCTAATGATGGTGAGATGATTGAGATGACACTGTCCTCCAGACACAGGATTCGAAATTCGAGCCCTGGCGGTCTGAGGCCGAGCACGCTACCTCTCGGTCACGGAGGCTTCCCACAATACTAACTTTCACACGTGGATGGGGGAGAAACAATTTTGTTTCTTTCAAACCGCCGAGACCGGGAACCGAACCCCGGACTCTGGCGTGAAAGGCAGCGGTGCTAACCACTACCCTAGGGCCCCCGCCCCTTTGTGCTGATAGTATACGTATAATTTGCAACTCAGGTTGCAAGATAAAATGATGTGCACGGGCTTCTCAGTTACAGCTTCTTCTATCGCTGCTTGTTGATCAGCCTGTCCACCCTGATTTTTACAAAATCAGATGACCAGTTGTGGAGTGAAAGTTATCACTGAGACTTGGAAGTGCTATTGATGCTGTTTACTGCTATGGAAGTAACTGAACTAATTTATATAATCATTAGACCTACTGGGCGGTGAAACAGCAATACCTGAAAAAAGATCAGATTTACACAGTAGGCCCTATATGCATTTTAAATTATTAAGTTGATTGGTATGAAAATGAAGTGTTTTATTTTTGTCAAAAGCATATTTCCCATATTAAAGATAGGTTGTATGATGGTTGTATGATTGATCAAAATTGGCGGGTCTTGGAAGCGGATACTAAAACTGGGGTAGAAAAATTGTGCAGCAGCCGGGTCGATATAAGCCACACTTAACTAAATTTCATGGAACAAATTCCAATTCCAACATCAATAATAAAGAAACGTTTTGAAACAGCAATTTCAAGAACAGGCTATTTCACAAGCAAATTTAAGTAACCGAGGCCAAAGGACTGTAGTTGACGCGTTCAGTACGTTATACCTGGCAGATACATATGATCCTAGTAAGCCTACAGTAATCTAGCTGGGTGAAGTAGGGTAAAATGCCCTAGAGCTCTAGGGCGCAAAGAGCTCTTTCCCTAAAGGGCCCCAGGTCCCTAAAAATCCCCCTAGAGTTTTTTTTGTTATTTCTGAGCAATAATGACGTCACAATGGAAAATATTGGCTGTAAGTTAAAGCATGTGGACCTTTACTGCCCTCACTATCATCAACATGATTATAGATGTGACCTCCAGGCAGTGGTGAAACATCAAGCTAAAATCACTTTTGTGGTGTGGTAACTTAGTGAGAAATAAAATCTGTGTATAGATTACACCTATATTTAGGTAAGCAGATAAAGTGTGATTTGCTGGTAACATGTATGAAACCTAACCATGAGGATAGAGCTTCGCCACAGCGAGAAAAAATAATTTCAGTAAAAAGTACATGTGTGCCTATAGAGCCCCACTTAAAATACAGTGGAAAAACCAGAGGGGGGGGCGCTTTTAGGATACTGGAGGCCCTTTGAGCAGAGGGTGCCCAAAGCGCCCTATTTAGCCAAAAAACATTTTTCTTGCATTATTTCTTAATAAATAAATACAAACGCGTGAAACAACCACAAATTACACCTACATGTTCGCCTAATAAACTAATATATAGCACACCCTCCTCCCATGTCTGTGAACCAAATTCGACTATCTTTTCATGCTGGCGAAAGTGCATTTTTTGGAGGGGCCCTTTAGGGCATTTTACCCTACGTATCAGGGTGGGGCCCCCTCGTTATTTTTAATACTGTTTTAATCAGCTATTTGAAAAAAAATGACTAGAAATATATCAGAATTCGTACTGAGCATGCCACCCGTTGCCCCAGAGTTATCTTGCGAGTCGTCTTGAAAGGGTAAACAAATTAGTTTTGTGAAGAAGACATGCCACGATAAAAAGTCGCATCAAATTCATATATGTAATTATTTGGTGATATTTGATGCAGTTACAGTTTGTTGTAAGAAGCTTCTACGCGTCCCTTAGGAGCTAAAGTGTTGCTTGTGCCACTCATGTGAGCGACACAAACAACACTTTAGATGCTAGGGGACGACGGTGATAAATTCAAAGAAAAATGTGTCCTGTAGTTGCATCACCGCTTGTGAAAATTATGAGATACTGAACCATCACTCAAGCATTTCTGGAGCAAACTATCCTACTTTGCTGGAAACAAACGACAAACTTGGACAAGAACAGAATGCTGACCTATCAATCTCCATCTGCAACATTGATCTTCGGTTTCTCTATGGCCGATGCCGACTTCCAAAACACCAAGACAAAAATAAAATCTGATAAGAGAGATATCGATGCCCACTTCCGGCGGTTTGTCTCGTGACATTCTAATATGATAAAGACTTTGACGCTGTATTGTTTTCGCTGTGTTTGTGTGTCGTGTTGATTTAGTTTTCTTACTTCTGTTTACTCCATAACAAAGACAGTCTTCCTCCCATATAATGTACTTTATGGCATGCTTGGAAATATTCTTCATCACAACAAAATATATAACATGCAGCGACCTCTCACCATCCGTTGAACAAAACAAAATTCAACAAACTTGGTGTCAAAGTATATAAAAGTGTTTAATGGCAAGCAATCTAGCGTCATCGTCCCTATAACAAGGCTTGGCTTCTCGAGGTCGCAGACCTTGGTCTGAGACTTCGAGATGCCAAGCCTTGTTATAGGGAAGAGGTAGTTCAATGTAGACCAAAAGAAGGCGAGGTTTGAAGACAGACGGTTTATTAATTACAACATAAACAGAAAAATTGTAATCAGAATAGCGTTATATTCTGATCATGATTATGGTTTTGAAATAATTACTACGAATATGAATTTATGTCGATAATGCATGATTAAAATGTCTAGCAAATCTTGTCCCTGAGTTGTTGGGGGGAAGAAGCTAATATAAAAAAAATGCTGGCTGCTATTTGCTTCAATGTTGGGTCACCGTCTTAGAAGTTGGCTGAACAATGAAACAACATTGATAACGTCAGAGTCATTTACATACTAATCACAAAGAGGATATAAGAAAATAATGCAAATTATTCCCTGGCACATGTTAAAGTGCAATTAATTTAAAAGCTCATCATAATCAAAACGCTTCAATTGTATTTGACTGATGAAAGTGATTTAATTTCAAATGGTAGGTCTAATCTAGAAAAACAGATTACATGGGAATAATAACAGAAATGAAATCGTCATTATAATATTCGTGCAATACTTCCAGTTGGTAGCCTGTGCCGATTTGAGAAAAAAACACATTGATTGCACATGTAAATTAGAGGCTTGAAAACTGCAACATCAATTGACGATTGTCAGCATGGACATAAATAGAAGTAACTGCCACTTCTGTTAAGGGACAGATATGTCCATTGTGTAGATACAGTCGGAGTTGACCAGTATTTTAGACCTTGTGCCTTCATACCACTTTGTAGGTGGCAGCTAACAATGCTGTTTCAAGGCTGTCTTCTCGCACAGGAAGCACCTCTGGGGCTGTGGAGTTCGAGGTGACAGATTGTTTGAAGTATTAGTGCGGACAGGTGGTGAGACCAAATCACAATGTAAGCCCCGTGAACCAATTTGTCAGCATTTTTGCTAGCATAGAAACCCCTAAACATGCTAACTGTGACGTGCAGCTGTGCCAACTCTAATCCCGGCAAGTATGAGACATCAGCCCAATGTTGTTTCAGTAGTATGCCGACGGCACGGACGTTGGCACACTACTGAATCAACATCGGTCTTCTGTCTACTTGGGTACTGTATGAAGATTGGTGGTTTTCACTTAAAGCGACAAACACGTGACGTGCCCCAGCGCCGATTCACGTCTCTGGGTGTTTTAGTAGGACCTTTCTAATTAATTGTTTTGGCGGGCTCAACAACAAACCTTTGGCATTCTTCTCTTTTTCAGTTTTATTTTTTTATATTTCCGTCAGTTATGTACCGTATTTTAGTTAAATGTACCGTAATTTATTCAGTTCATATAGATGTGTAACAGTAAAAGACGTAACCTCGCACATGCGCGATTTTATCGTTTTTAATAAAAAAAGTACATACGATTTTAGTTGATTGTGTGTGTGTGTGTGTTTAAACGAATGCCAGCTGATTCTTTTCAAAGAGCAATTTTGTCCAATTTTTATTTCACATCAGTAGACCAATGGATAGCACCGTTCACCCACATATTTTGGGAATCTGTATTGTAAGTTCATTCAAACTTTGTGCCGTTGAGATTTATATGTCATTTCAGTTCTATTGTATATGCTATAATGTTATTTCTTCAATTAGTTGTTATAAAAACGGCAATGTTTTTTTTATCTTGAAATGAAATGAATCGGGCTTTAGGCCACCTTTGTGCACATATAGGCTAAACTGGGCCAGGAGAACCTCCTGAGGATGGTGAGATGATTGAGATCTGCAATGAGCTCTACTTTACACACAAACTGACCACTCTCGCCGTCACCCTAATATGGTAGCGGTCAGGGATGGATTTTCGGCTTGTTGTACAAAATTCAGGTTGTGTGGCTGCCATGGTAACGACATTTTAGGATTAGTATCCTTTTTCGCCTTTTGAGACAATGCACATAATTGAGTTTATTTTAATCTCTCTTTTTAATCTTCTCAGGCTTAGACGTCTAATCTTTTACAGACTCAATGACCATCATTAGGCAATACAAAGTTATTAACGATGTCGCATACCTGGCATATGGTCACCATGGTGTATTTTTACAGTTTATGAATCTGTAATAGACAGTACCACAAAACACAAAACAGCACAATATTATTACAGATTTATAAACTGTAAAAATCCACCTTTTGTGTTTCGTGGTTCTGTCTATAGTTGGCCTAATTATTTAATGATTAAAAACAAAACATGAATGATCCATATAATAGATCGAGTTTACTGGATTGGTGACACGATAGCAAGAACAATCGTTTATATATGTACATTAAAGTTTACCAGCTCGGCCTAGGGTAAATCCCAATAGCTTTTCTATTCCCAATTTTAATTATTTTTGTTATAATGTCAATTCTAATTTCAGAAATAAATTCCACTTAAACAAGTTATTTCATATTTAATGAATTGTATGAACTTTTCTTTGGGGGAGGGGCGTGTAGCAAAAGTATTCAAAATTTTTCAATTTATCATAATTTAAAATACGTATGAATTTTTAATTGTATTGGAGCTGTAGAAATGCAAGGTAAAATTGTTTTGCATCATAATTCTCATACTTCATTTGTGATCATTATTATCATTATTTTATCATGATAGCTCCCCTCACTACAACTGATCCGGGACAAGATTAACTGAATTTTAAAAATGCATTCTCGGTATGGATTAAAATTGAAAATAATGTGATTATTTCAAAATAAAGCTTCAACCATTACTTAATCTTAAAATTACTTACTTAAACTTACTATGCTGAAAGTATACTTTTTAAACTGTCCGCTTACGTCTACTTTATATGTAAATAGAGGAGACCGAGTTTACAATACCAAACATCGCCCAAATAAACTCAATGTCAGCTATAAAACAAATACCAACTGTAACTAATATTATTTCCAATAACGATAGTGGAATTTTAATTTTAGTTCAAAGAATGGTGGGAGCTAATAGGCCCTGTTTTTTATAAATTTTAAAAGCAATCGTTATTTGTTGAGAATAAGAATAATAGATCCATGTAGACTGGAAAGTGCATAATATCATTAGATTATTAACCCCTATCCTGGTAAAATAATTTATTTAAATTTTCACCCGCTTGAAATTGTGTCTCGCTACCGCGACCCACAACTTCAAGTGGCTGAAAATGACTCATTTTTGTTAAATTTGAGCACTAATATTTGCAAATCTTGATGTTGAGACGCACATTTCATTCCCAATAACAGTATATGGTTGACTAATAAAACAGGTTAAAAACGACAGTAGTCGTGAGCAGCAGGATAAGGGTTAACAAATTTAGATCCATGTGTTGTGTATTGTACATGGTATGGTATGAGATTATCAATAAACAAACTAAGTTGGCGCCAGTACGGGTCAACGCTAGGCATTGGGTAGCAAACAAAAAAGTAAATCAACACGACGCACACACTGAGACGCCGAAAAAGTTACAGCGTCAACTTCTTTATAATGGCATGTCACATGACAAATCGCCAGAAGTGGGCATCGATATCTCTCTCGCATACTTTGTTTACATACCGAAGATATATTGTGTAATGGTTGAGGGCGATATCTTGTCTCTGTCTTGGTGTTTTGGCTCTGATGTCGGCGTCAACAGATGAACTGAGCGATTCATAAAGAAACCAAAGCTCAATGCTGCGGATGGGGATTTATAGGTCAGCATTCTGTTCTTCACGATGCTTGGTCTTTTGTTTTATCCCAGCAAACACAATACAGTCTGATCCTGAATAGCTTCAGTGATTGGTGGATGGCTCATACATTACACAAGCGGTAATCTAATGTTTAACAACTCTTGCTGTTTTTTGTTCCACACAAATAAGTTTCCCAAATTACACTTTAATTGATCGGGATGCATGTAAAACACTATATTATGTGTAGCAAAACATATTATTATTCTTTCTAATTTTCACATAAGAATTAAGTGTGATTTTCATATTGTTGATTTTTAAAAAACGATCGGCTGACTAGCCTCTGGCTAATGTTTTCTGTGAAATGAGCCGATCTAAAATAAAATTTATCTTATCTTATCTTATCTTATCTTATCTTACGTGAGATGTTTTTATCCTAAAGTAGTGTTTTTGTTTGAAAGCCCGGATATTCTCTACGACTCGCAGCTCGGGCCGTGGACTATTTAATTATTGTATTCAGGGTTTAAGTACGTTCCTCTTTCCCACATTTATTTCTCCGCTCTCCATCCGCACCAACCTTGAACACTCAACACTCAATAAAACTTTAACTGGTAACATGGATAAAAAAAATCGACCAGCGGATGATCATGATAATATTGCAGTGACCTGAGACGCCCTGTTCCTGATCATTGTGTATACATATATTTCACGGGCGGATATTATTCTTGTGCACAGTTCTCACCAACATAATACATTTTTACACCTTTTCAAAATCTCTTATACCTGCTGCTGTGATAATAATATCAATATATTCCATCAAACCATGCATTTTGGCTGAAAATTAACAAACACTATATTTACATTCAAATCACTGTTGCGGTTACAATCCCCCAAAAGAAAATGGAACACCCCACCAAGCACAGATGTTGAGACAATGATGGGCTAACGTCGTTTTGTAATGTTTAATCCAACAACAAGGTTTCGTGTTAATCGGGTTTGTTAGATTAAACACTAATCCAACATTAAACATTAGGTTAATAACTTTTATACACATCAACTCACTTGTATACTTAATAAGTTATCTTAAATAATTCTTTCTTATCTCAATAATGAATTATATCTGTGGCGTCTAATTGCTTTTTGCATAATACGTATGTTTGCAAAATGCATAATACGTATGTTTGCAAAATGCAACTGGATCCTATATAGGTAAGAGTGCACTCATAGCACATTACATACATGTATTTTGCCATTTAGCTTTTGACATTAGGTACCAGACGTGACTCCTAATGGTATATGCTAAGTAATATTTGATATCCGTTAAATTAGGACATGTATAAGACATGTGGCACAATATAAAAAAAACTTCATTGGCATTGTATTGTATCTAAAACATCGGTCTACAGACAAACGTGAACTATGATGTCACAGAGTTAATTGATTAACTTGTTTGTATCCCATTGGATCCTTTTTGTATCTGTGTATATCCTATTATATTTAACGTAAAGTAAAATAATAACAGTACGTATGCTTATAACATTGGCTATAAAAGTTGAATGTAAATTGTAATTTCAAATTATGTTATATGTATAGTCGGGTGTACTCCTGGCATTCTGTGTGGTTTTTAACCCCAGCTAAATAAACTTCTTGTCTTGTGTTGCCAGCTAGCTCAAATGTAGCGTGGTTGACACAAAGCACGAGGGTAGCGTGTTCTAATCCCGCTGCGGATGCTTCCCTTGGTGCACAGGCCTTATAATTATGCGAAACTATGGGTTCCAATAAATAGGATAATATCATAATGACAACCGAACAAATAACGATTAGCGCTGCATTAAAAAAAAAATAATAACAATATATCACAGCTGAGAAGTAAACGGTCGATACAGCCTTTTATAATTTTGACATCCATAATTAGCCATAAAGAGATGCCAGAGATCACGAGTAGCAGCTCGTCACGCATAGTTCCTGTTTCTCTTGATCAAAGAACAAACATTTTCCGAGGAACAAAAGCTACGTAACTACCACCTTCCCGGCGAGCCCTGTGCGGACTCAATGTTCGGCCGACGTCGAAGACGTCGGCCCAACATTGAGCCTGCGCAGGGCTGTGGGTTTTCGGGTGATGCTGGGGCTTGACGAGGAGACGTCAGTCACAGGTGGTCGTGAGATGGCCAACATCGGCAATGCCAGACAAAGCCCGCTCTACAGCGCTCTGCAGAACAGCGCCATTAGCCTGCGCCTGAGGCCACAATGCCTGTCCTACCACGCTACTCAGTTGCCATGCCGATATTTTAATGGCTGCATTAAGGGTCTGCACGGAGATTGATAAGTGTTTTTCGCCGAGAAATTCGGTTATTTTGTCGTGCCGTGATGCGGGCAGGGTAATTCACTAGATTAGGCGGACATTATGCAACAAAGAACTACTAACAAAAAGCTATAGAGTCCCGCTAATTTGGCTTCATTGGTGGGAGTGGATGGATGTCCTTATTGTTTTCTACTCCTCATTACAGCAGTATTTTTTGTATGCAGTTGCGAATGATTCTGCCAGTTACTTTGCATACATAGATGCTTTTCTTGATAAAAAAACTTGTTATCATGATTGTCTTGCATCAGTTTTTTTCGTAGGACAGACATAGTTTGTTTATGATAATAGCATATTATTAGAATATGTCAGCGTGTGCTATGCACAAACTTTGTGCTGATAGTTTACGTATAATTTGCAACCCAGGCTGCAAGATAAAATGAGGCGCAAGGTTTTTCTAGTTACAGCTTCTTCTATCCCTGCTTGTTGATCTGAACAATGGTACAATCAATTTAAATAAATGCTGAAAGCAACAAAGCAGTGCCTTTTAGATTTAGCCTGTCCACCCTGATTTCTCCGAGATCCGGTGACCAGTTGTGGATTGGAAGTTATCACTGTGGACTTAGAAGTGCTATTTCAAGGCTTGGCTTCTCGAGAAGCCAATCTTTGTTATAGGGAAGATGCCCAGAGCTATTTCAAAGTAGACCAACAAAAGGCAAAGTTTGAAAACAAACTGTTTTATAATTACAATATAAACAGATAAATTTTAATCAGAATAATGGTAGATTCTGATTATGATCATGGTTTTGAAATAATTGCTTCGAATACGAATCAATGTCGAGAATGCATTATTGAAATGCCTAGCCAATATTGTCCCTGAGTTGCCGGGAGGGAAGAAGCTATTATAAAAAAATGCTGGCTGATATTTGCTTCAATGTTGGGCCACCGTCTTAGAACATTGAAACAGCATTGATAACGTCAGAGTCATTGACATAATAATTAAAAAATGATGCAAATTATTCCCTGGCACATGTTAAAGTGCAATTAATTTAAAAGCTCATCAATATTCAAAACGCTTCAATTGTATTTGACTGATGAAAGTGATTTAATTTCAAATGGTAGGCCTTATCTAGAAAAAAACAGATAACATGGGAATAATAACAGAAATGAAATAGTCATTATAATATTCGTGCACTACTTCCAGTTGGTAGCCTGTGCCGATTTGAGAAAAAACACTATGATCGCACATGTAAATTAGAGGCTTGGAAACTGCAACATCAATTGACGATTGTCAGCGTGGACATAAAGAGAAGTAACTGCCACATCTGTTAAGGGACAGATACGTCCATTGTGTAGATACAGTCGGAGTTGACCAGTATTTTAGACATTGTGCCTTCATACCACTTTGTAGGTGGCAGCTAACAATGCTGTTTCAAGGCTGTCTTCTCGCACAGGAAGCACCTCTGGGGCTGTGAAGTTCGGGGTGACAGATTGTTTGAAGTATTAGTGCGGACAGGTGGTGAGACCAAATCACAATGTAAGCCCTGTGAACCAATTTGTCAGCATTTTTGCTAGCATAGAAACCCCTAAACATGCTAACTGTGATGGGCAGCTGTGCCAACTCTAATCCAGGCAAATACGAGACATCAGCCCAATGTTGTTTCAGTAGTATGCCAACGTCACGGACGTTGGCACACTACTGAATCAACATCGGTCTTCTGTCTACTTGGGTACTGTATGAAGATTGGTGGTTTTCACTTAAAGCGACAAACACGTGACGTGCCTCAGCGCCGATTCACGTCTCTGGTTTTAGTAGGACCTTTCTAATTAATTGTTTTGGAGGGCTCAACAACAAACCTTTGGCATTCTTCTCTTTTTCAATTTTATTTTTTTATATTTCCGTCAGTTATGTACTGTATTTTAGTTAAATGTACCGTAATTTATTCAGTTCATATAGATGTGTAACAGTAAAAGACGTAACCTCGCATATGCGCGATTTTATCGTTTTTATTAAAAAAAAGTACATACGATTTTAGTTGATTGTGTGTGTGTGTGTGTTTAAACGAATGCCAGCTGATTCTTTTCAAAAAGCAATTTTGTCCAATTTTTATTTCACATCAGTAGACCAATGGATAGCACCGTTCACCCACATATTTCGGGAATATGTCTTGTAAGTTCATTCAAACTTTGTGCCGTTGAGATTTAATTGTCATTTCAGTTCTATTGTATATGCTATAATGTTATTTCTTCAATTAGTTGTTATAAAAACGGCAATGTTTTTTTTTTATCTTGAGAAGAGGTTGAATTATCATTGATCTGCAATGAGCTCTACTTTACACACAAACTGACCACTCTCACCGCCACCCTAATATGGTAGCGGTCGGGGATGGATTTTCGGCTTGTTGTACAAAATTCAGGTTGTGTGGCTGCCATGGTAACGACATTTTAGGATTAGTATCCTTTTTCGCCTTTTGACACAATGCACATAATTGAGTTTTTTTAATCTCTCTTTTTAATCTTCTCAGGCTTAGACGTCTAATCTTTTACAGACTCAATGACCATCATTATGCAATACAATGTTATTAACGATGTCGCATACCTGGCATATGGTCACCATGGAAACCACTAAAAAGTGTATTTTTACAGTTTATGAATCTGTAATAGACAGTACCACAAAACACAAAACAGCACAATATTATTACAGATTTATAAACTGTAAAAATCCACCTTTTGTGTTTCGTGGTTCAGTCTATAGTTGGCCTAATTATTTAATGATTAAAAACAAAACATGAATGATCCATATAATAGATGTTTACTGGATTGGTGACACGATAGCAAGAACAATCGTTTATATATGTACATTAAAGTTTACCAGCTCGACCTAGGGTAAATCCCAATAGCTTTTCTATTCCCAATTTTAATTATTTTTGTTATAATGTCAATTCTAATTTCAGAAATAAATTCCACTTAAACAAGTTATTTCATATTTAATGAATTGTATGAACTTTTCTTTGGGGGAGGGGCGTGTAGCAAAAGTATTCAAAAATTCCCAATTTATCATAATTTAAAATACGTATGAATTTTTAATTGTATTGGAGTCTATTGTGTCTCGCTACCGCGACCCACAATTTCAAGTGGCTGAAAATGACTCATTTTTGATAAATTGGAGCACTAATATTCGCAAATCTTGATGTTGAGACGCACATTTCATTCCCAATACCAGTATATGGTTGACTAATAAAACAGGTTAAAAACGACAGTAGTCGTGATCAGCAGGATAAGGGTTAACAATTTTAGATCCATGTGGAGTGTATTGTACATGGTATGGTATGAGATTATCAATAAACAAACTAAGTTAGCGCCAGTACGGGTCAACGCTAGGCATTGGGTAGCAAACAAAAAAGTAAATCAACACGACGCACACACTGAGACGCCGAAAAAGTTACAGCGTCAACTTCTTTATAATGGCATGTCCCATGACAAATCGCGAGAAGTGGGCATCGATATCTCTCTCGCATACTTTGCTTACATACCGAAGATATATTGTGTAATGGTTGAGGGCGATATCTTGTCTCTGTCTTGGTGTTTTGGCTCTGATGTCGGCGTCAACAGATGAACTGAGCGATTCATAAAGAAACCAAAGCTCAATGCTGCGGATGGGGATTTATAGGTCAGCATTCTGTTCTTCACGATGCTTGGTCTTTTGTTTTATCCCAGCAAACACAATACAGTCTGATCCTGAATAGCTTCAGTGATTGGTGGATGGCTCATACATTACACAAGCGGTAATCTAATGTTTAACAACTCTTGTTGTTTTTTGTTCCACACAAATGAGTTTCCCAAATTACACTTTAATTGATCGGGATGCATGTAAAACACTATATTATGTGTAGCAAAACATAATATTATTCTTTCTAATTTTCACATAAGAATTAAGTGTGATTTTCATATTGTTGATTTTTAAAAAACGATCGGCTGACTAGCCTCTGGCTAATGTTTTCTGTGAAATGAACCGATCTAAAATAAAATTTATCTTATTTTATCTTATCTTATCTTACGTGAGAAGTTTTTTATCCTAAAGTAGTGTTTTTGTTTGAAGCCCGGATATTCTCTACGGCTCGCAGCTCGGGCAGTGGACTATTTAATTATTGTATTCAGGGTTTAAGTACGCTCCTCTTTCCTACATTTAATTCTCCGCTCTCCATCCGCACCAACCTTGAACACTCAACACTCAATAAAACTTTAACTGTTAAAATGGATAAAAAAAATCGACCAGCGGATGATCATGATAATATTGCAGTGACCTGAGACGCCCTGTTCCTGATCATTGTGTATACATATATTTAACGGGCGGATATTATTCTTGTGCATAGTTCTTACCAACATAATACAGTTTTACACCTTTTCAAAACCTCTGATACATGCTGCTGTGATAATAATATCAATATATTACATCAAACCATGCATCTTGGCTGAAAATTGACCAACACTATATTTACATTCAAATCACTGTTGCGGTTACAATCCCCCAAAAGAAAATGGAACACCCCCACCGAGCACAGATGTTGAGACAATGATGGGCTAACGTCGATTTTTAATGTTTAATCCAACAACAAGGTTTCGTGTTAGTCGGGTTTGTCAGATTAAACACTAATCCAACATTAAACATTAGGTTAATAAATTTTATACACATCAACTCAATTGTATGCTTAATAACTTATCTTAAATAATTCTTTGTTATCTCCATAATGAATTATATCTGTGGCGTCTAATTGCTTTTTGCATAATACGTATGTTTGCAAAATGCATAATACGTATGTTTGCAAAATGCAACTGGAACCTATATAGGTAAGAGTGCACTCATAGCACATTACATAAATGTATTTTGCCATTTAGCTTTTGACATTAGGTACCAGACGTGACTCCTTATGGTATATGCTAAGTAATATTTGATATCCGTTAAATTAGGACATGTATAAGACATGTGGCACAATGTAAAAAAAACTTCATATGGCATTGTATTGTATCTAAAACCTCGGTCTGCAGACAACGTGAACTATGATGTCACAGAGTTAATTGATTAACTTGTTTGTATCCCATTGGATCCTTTTTGTATCTGTGTATATCCTATTTTATTTTATAAAGTAAAGTAAAATAATAACAGTACGTATGCTTATAACATTGGCTATAAAAGTTGAATGTAAATTGTAAGTTCAAATTATGTTATATGTATGATCGGGTGTACTCCTGGCATTCTGCGTTATTTTTAACCCCAGCTAAGTAAACTTCTTGTCTTGTGTTGCCAGCTAGCTCACAGGTAGCGTGGTTGACACAGAGCACGAGGGTAGCGTGTTCTAATCCCGTTGTGGATGGTTCCCTTAGTGCCTAGGAGCTACATATATGCGAACCTATGTGTTCCAATGAATGGGATAATACCATAAAAACAACCAAACATATAACCGATTAGCGCTGCATTAACAAATATAAAAATCAAAATATCAAAACTGAGAAGTAAACGGTCAATGCAGCCTTTTATAATTTTGACGTGAATAATTAGCCATAAAGAGATGCCGGAGATCACGAGAAGCCGCTCAGGCAGTCACGCAGTCTGAACCATAGTTCCTGTTTCTCTTGATCAAAGAACAAACATTTCCCGAGGAACAAAAGCTACATAACTACCACCTTCCCGGCGAGCCCTGTGCGAGATCAATGCTGGGCCGACGTCGAAAACGTCGGCCCAACATTGAGCCCGCACAGAGCTGTGGGTTTTCGGGTGATGCTTGGGCTTGACGAGGAAACGTCAGTCGCAGGTTGTCGTGAGATGGCCAACATCGGCAATGCCAGACAAAGCCCGCTCTACAGCGCTCTGCAGAACAGCGCCATTAGCCTGCGCCTGAGGCCACAATGCCTGTCCTACCACGCTACTCAGTTGCCATGCCGATATTTTAATGGCTGCATTAAGAAACTGCACGGAGATTGACAAGTGTTTTTCGCCGAGAAATTCGGTTATTTTGTCGTGCCGTGATGCGGGCAGGGTATTTCACTAGATTAAACGGACATTATGCAAAAAAAGCTACTAACAAAAAGCTATAGAGCCCCGCTAATTTGGCTTCATTGGTGGGAGTGGATGGATGTCCTTATTGTTTTGTACTCCTCATTACAGCAGTATTAGTATGCAGTCGCGAAAGATTCTGCCAGTTACGATGCATACATAGATGCTTTTCTTTATAATAAAAACTTGTTACCATGTCTTCCATAAGTATTTTCGTAGGGCAGACATAGTTTGTTTATAATGATAACATATTATTAGAATATGTCAGCGTGTGCTATGCACAATCTTTGTGCTGATAGTATACGTATAATTTGCAACTCAGGCTGCAAGATAAAATGAGATGCAATGGCTTTTTAGTTACAGCTTCTTCTATCCCTGCTTGTTGATCAGCCTATCCACCCTGATTTTTCCAAAATCCGATGACCAGTTGTGGAGTGAAAGTGATCACTGTGACTTGGAAGTGCTATTGATGCTTTTCGCTGCTATGGAAGTAACTGAACTAATTTATATAATCATTAGACCTACTGGGCGGTGAAACAGCAATACCTGAAAAAGATCAGATTTACACAGTAGGCCCTATATGCATTTTAAATTATTTAGTTGATTGGTATGAAAATGTAAAGTGACTTATGATTAAACGATAATGCCTCACTGAAACGACTGAATGATTGATCAAAATTGGCGGGTCCTGGAAGCGGATACTAAAATTGGCGTAGAAAAATTGTGCAGCAGCCGGGTCGATATAAGCCACACTTAATTGAATTTCATGGAACAAATTCCAATTCCAACATCAATAATAAAGAAACGTTTTGACACAACAATTTCAAGAACAGGCTATTTCACAAGCCAAGCCTTGTTATAGGGAAGATGTAGTTCAATGTAGACCAAAAGAAGGCGACATTTGAAGACAGACGGTTTATTAATTACAACATAAACAGAAAAAATATAATCAGAATAACGTTATATTCTGATCATGATTATGGTTTTGAAATAATTACTCCGAATATGAATCCATGTCGAGAATGCATGATTAAAATGCCTAGCAAATCTTGTCCCTGAGTTGTAGGAAGGAAGAAGCTATTATAAAAAAATGCTGGCTGCTATTTGCTTCAATGTTGGGTCACCGTCTTAGAAGTTGGCTGAACAATGAAACAACATTGATAACGCTAGAGTCTTTTACTTACTAATAACAAAGAGGATATGAGAAAATAATGCAAATTATTCCCTGGCACACGTTAAAGTGCAATTAATTTAAAAGCTCATCAATATTCAAAACGCTTCAATTGTATTGAAAGTGAAAGTGATTTAATTTCAAATGATAGGTCTAATCTAGAAATACAGATAACATGGGAATAATAACAGGAATGGAATAGTCATTATAATATTCGTGCAATGCTTCCAGTTGGTAGCCTGTGCCGATTCGAAAAAAAACACAATAATTGCTGATGTAAATTAGAGGCTTGAAAACTGCAGCATGAATTGACGATTGTCAGCGTGGACATGAAGAAAATTAACTGCCACTTCAACTAATGGGCAGATACGTCCATTGTGAAGATACAGTCTGAGTTAACCAGTATTTTAGACATTGTGCCTTCATATCACTATGTAGGTGGTAGCTAACAATGCTGTTTCAAGGCTGTCTTCTCGCACAGGAAGCACCTCTGGGGCTGTGAAGTTCGAGGTGACAGATTGTTTGAAGTATTAGTGCGGACAGGTGGTGAGACCAAATCACAATGTAAGCCCCGTGAACCAATTTGTCAGCATTTTTGCTAGCATAGAAACCCCTAAACATGCTAACTGTGACGTGCAGCTGTGCCAACTCTAATCCCGGCAAGTATGAGACATCAGCCCGATGTTGTTTCAGTAGTATGCCAACGTCACGGACGTTGGCACACTACTGAATCAACATCAGTCTTCTGTCTACTTGGTTACTGTATGAAGATTGGTGGTTTTCACTTAAAGCGACAAACACGTGACGTGCCCCAGCGCCGATTCGCGTCTCTGGGTGTTTTAGTAGGACCTTTCTAATTAATTGTTCAGTCGTGCTCAACAACAAACCTTTGGCACTCTTCTCGTTTTCAATTGTATTTGTTTTCTATCTCTGTCAGATAAGTACTGTACTTTAGTTAATAATAATGCACCACAATTTATTCAGTTTAGTAGAGCCCTTTTCACAGTACGTGTCATTTATCTCATTAGTATTATATAGCTCCATCATAAAAAATGAGTGGACAGCACCTTCTTAACAATTGTGTTCACCCTACGAACTTTCCATATTTCGGGTATTTGTCGTCTAAGAATGGTTCAGTCCGTTAAGTATCCCTAGCTTAAGGTTCATCTGTGAAAAAAATTCAACTGTCTTGGATGAGTATGGATATGGTCAATTAAAAAAATGTAAGGCTGGATAGGGGCTGGGGAAAATGTTTTATTAGAGAAAATCCAAAATGGCCGTCACCGGCACATATCGCCCGGTAACGTTTTGTTAGATGTCTTTTTTCCAATTTCGACATAAAAAATACTTTTATGAAGGTATTTACCAATTTATAGCCCCTTTCTGCAGAAATCCAACATGGTCGCCATCCGCACATATCGCATCACAGCTTTTGAACCACTGCTCTAGTAGATGATGGTGGACTGGTCTTGTATATATCCGGACCTAAACTCTTCAGAAATCAATTAGTTGGAGGTCATTGAACAATTTTTGGATTGTGACGCATTTGGCACTGGCGGCGAAATATGCTAAATACCCCCTCCCCCTTTAAGCCGTTTATTAACGCCAGCCATTACCGTATCTTTTGAACTTCGATGGTTTTAAAAATATCGACCTACTACTGATTTCAACCTAAAAAAACAACCACTACGACCATTTATCGTGGTGATTATTCCGTTTTCTATATTTTGCATATTGTAAATATTGTTATTAAATTATACAGTGTTTATATTTTTTCAAAAAATGCACCAACAAAGCACGTCAAATTTTATATTCACGTTTAGGATGAAGCCCGAACAGCTCTACATTCTGAACTGTGGAAGAATGTAGAGCTCCGAGGGTTTTAACTGACTTAAAACACATCCGACCATAATGAGGATCCTTCATAATCAACAGCTCGGTCACACCTTTTTTACTAGACGTACTGGTGTTATTCCAACATCTGTTGCGTCATACCCATACCGAAGCGGATCTGGTTGTATACATTATAGCAACATTATAGTGTTCTTTAGATATGATTCCATTTATAATATGATATCTTGCAATTAAATGTAGAAGTCAACAAAATAAAATTGCAATATTAACAAATATATTACCGCATCACCCCTCCCCCCCCCCCCCCTCCCAACCATAACGTGGCCATTTTGCGGGATCACATGGCCTTCTAGGTCCAACAGTTCAAAATATACAGTAGTGGCTAATGATGGTAAACCACTTAAGGGGTAGGGTAATTTACATATTTCGGCGTCAGTTTCAAATGCATCACCGATTTAAAGTTGTTCAATGGCCTCCAATTAATCAATTTCTGAAAGAGTTTGGGTCTGGATATATGCAAGAACAGTCCACCATCAGCTACTTGACCTGTGGTTCAAAAGTTATGATGCGATATGTGCCGTTGGCGGCCATCCCGGATTTCTGCAGAAGGGTACTATAAAATACTACAATAACTTCAGAAATGTAATTATATGTCAAAATTAGTGGGAAAAGAAGCCTAACACAATATTCTTCGGCAAATGGTTTAAAAGTTATGGAGCAATATGTGCCGATGGCGGTCTTTTGGGGTTTTTTTAAAAACACATTTTCCCCAGCCCCTATCCCACTTTACTTTTTTAAAATTCGCTCCCTCCAAATTTCTCACAGATTAGCTGAAATATGGGCTAACTTTGGATTTCTAGTTCAAATTTTGTGACGCTGAGATTTTAAGGTAATTTCAGATGCTATTGTATTATTTTTTTAATTAGTTGTAGTTAAAATAAGCCTGTTTTTTATCTTGAAAACAGATTTAACCCTTTACCCGCCAAATTATTCAATTTGAATTTTCACTCACATGAAGTTGTGTCTCGCGATCCACAACTTCAAGTGAGTGAAAATTATTCAGATTTGACAAAATGGCGATCAACTCTTTTCAAATCGTGTTGGTTGATGTCATATTTTATTTTTAACATATTTAAACTGTGTTAATTAATGTACTAATTAAAAATGAAAATCCGAATATATGCGCACCGGCGGTTAAAGAGTTAATTATTATTGATCTAAGCTCTACTTTACACACCGGACTGAACACTGTTACTGCTTCCGGACCTGCTGACAGGAGGCTGTATCGCCGCGTCATGTAGCTGGCACTCTTGTGATGGACATCATTATTTGGTATTGGCGGTGTTTGCTCGACTCAAGGCTGAGGTCAATCATCAATCTGTTCATTTTGATCTGACGTGGAAGACGCACGGCAATAATGAGATAATTATTCTCCAAGGCAAATACGATGGCCATGTGAAGTCACACACTGGTAAGCCCTGCAATCTCTCTCGGCAGGCTCGAACCGACAACCACGAGACATTAAACCAGTGCCGGTTCAATGGTGGGTCAACGCCTCGGGCGCTGACCCACCATTCAACCATCACTGGGCAATGATTCGCGCTTCCAGAGAAAAGGCACCTCCGACCTTGAAAATGATTGATGCTCCACCAGAAGCTGGGATTGAATGAAGACTATCTGTCCAGGAAACAAAGTGATCCTTCCGGAGTGATCCTGTGGCACTGACGACCTGGATTACGTCTGTCAGGCGACCTGGATCATTGTTGGGGTGCGGAACTTGAACTTCATACTGCGGAAGCGCTCAGGTGGGCACCGGGGCTGTATAAAGCCTCTGGAAGTCATTAGACGGACATGAAATGTTCAACTTAAAACTTGTCAGATACCTCCATTGGTCCTGATTCAAATTATAGTTTTTGTAGTCAAAACACTGTTTCTAAAACGATTTACGATCGATTGCTCTGTAGGACAGGTCATAAAACCTTATTATATGTTTAAACTTCATTTATTTATATAGGATTGCAAACAGCCACATATATCCACTAGTTTATATCCTTACATGTACATACACAAACAAATGAACATTGTATATTGGAAGACATAATTATATAATTCAGTTAATGTGTGTGTTAAAGCAAGTTACTTAAAAGCAGAGTAAAACTAAATAATTAACCCTTTCTATTCAGCGCGAGGATCGTCTTTATACGTCAGAATCTGACGTCTGTAGATGTCGGATTCTGACGTATAAAAACGATCCCCGCCCGCACTGAAAGAATTTAAATATGTATAACGGTGAAGCAGAAAAGCTAACTAAGACATTTATGATGACTTCAAATTGAAATAAACCCTTTGGTCTCCATTTTTTATACAAAATTAATTCAGCGTTGTACGGGTTAAATATTATGGTGACTCAGCTACAAGAAACACTACAATAAGTACGAATGACTGTTCATATAAGAAAATGTGTTTGATCAGAAACTTTTAATTGAATTTGTAGCTACCTAAATCTGCCCTCTCATGAATATATATTGGAATAAGTTAAAAGCAGACAATATTGTATCAAAATTTAAATCAATTCTGCCATACAATAGTAGATTTTCTAAAATATTTTATTCACACATATTTGTAGAAAGTCACTAGATTTCTGACAGTTAATTCTCATAAACCTAACAAACAAAATGTTATATAAAAATGATTAGTGTCTTCATTGAGATACAAACAGGACAGACCTAACTTGTCACGTTTAAAGCACTATAATGTTACCTCACGATATAATGTAGCCTCACTTGCTATAGTGTTAACAGCTTGTGATGTGAGTAATATGATATACTATCAGTCCTAGGATTTGCATGTGAAAAGTGTTGGGGGAATGGTAGAAATTGTATTCCACTGCTCGGCTATTGTGATTACACGTCACATAAAAGATTTTTTGATCAGATTTTCAGGCGAAGCTTCTCTGAACGTGATAAATGGGCTAACGGGTTTTCCACTTCCTGTGACTGCGTTGTCACGTCAAGAAAGTGATAGTTTTGTCGCAACTGTGAAAACTATCCACGGTGACTGATTTTTTGGATCGCGTTTCTCGACAACCTCGCACATTATTCGACCCCTAATGCTCGCTAGACATGCGTGACTATCATTGTCCTATGTACCTGCACTATAAAAATGCATACGCCATATTCTATGTCAGGACAATGTAAGAGGAGAAAAGTCAGAAAAAGTACAATTCGCCATTCTCAAGGTTCAGTAGATGCATGTTTACGTCTAACTGCAAGGAGTAGTAGAATTGACAACAGAGAGCTTGAAAAAAACAAATATTATGTCCTCTCGTACAATAATACTGGCTGAAAATTATGTTTGCATGGTCGTTGTCGTGATACATCTTAGCTCTGGTGAAATACATGCGCTGAAAAACAAGTTGATATTATCATAAAATTTATCTTGTATTCCGACAAAACCAACTTGTATTTCAATAGCACTTGGCTTTCATTTCAACAACTCTAGCTTGCATTTTGGAATCATCGTTACTTGCAGCATGCATGTACGTATAAATTGACTTTGTCGAGCTTCATGTTAGCTTTTAAACTATACTTCATTTGCAAAATAGCCAAACAATCAGGATGCTATATTATGTTAGTGTCTAGAGGTGTCAAAAAGCTATGTTAGTGAAGTGACTTGTTGTTGCGAACAAGCTGAATAGCCAATCCAAGATAATCGCCATTTTATAACAAAATCATTAATTTTAATCCAGAATTGTTCATGATCCGATATATGATTAAGTCAGTTGATTTGTCAAATAATGTAATGACTAAATAGAGTAGAAAAGTGTTATATATAAATAATTAAATCCTAAATAGAATAGATAAAGCTAATATAACTTTCCAAATAAAATTATGTGGTCTCTAATAGGGAGTAAATAGTGTATATAAACGGACACCTATAATATTGTCTAAGCATATAGTCAGATAAATCAGTAATTTTGATGTTTATCAACCTTGCCATATTCTATGATAGGTTTAGGTCACAAAGAGGTGAAATTCAAAATGGCTACCAGTATAGCCATTTTCGTTAAGTGAATTTGGCCTACCACTATTCTAAACATACTTTTAAAGGTATTCAGTTTTAATACAGCTTAATTATTAGATGTCAAAGTGTTGGCATTATATGTTAACATATGAATTCGGATAAATATATTTATTAGAATTTTCCAATTATTATACCATTATAATGCATTATGAACGCTATTAATATTTCATCAAATGATTACAAACATGCATGCCACTAGTTACATTACAAACAACAAAACAACAAAATAAAAATATGGGATGTGGTTTTACAATATGACGGTTTCATTTCAAGGATTTCATTGTAATGTATGGATTTGTAAATACGCGTGTTTAGAATTATACTCCATTATAATGTAACTATGCGGCACATTGAAGTCATGGTGTGGTGCCAGATTTTCAGCAAATTTTTAGGATTTGGCATCATAATGTCAGGATATGGAGTAATAATGTTTTTGTCAAGTAGTTATGTCAAGTAGTGCAACTGGTGGCATGTATGCTTTTCGTAATCATTTTATGAAATAGATAATGGTTATTCATATCCTACCATTATGATTATAATGACATATTAGTTTAGAAATCCCAATTAATATTTGTATTTGGCAATAATTATTGTCCAATGCATATCCTAACATAATTTTATGTTATATGTGTGAAATACTTATTTCTTCAGAAATCATAAATAACAACAGCTACATTCGCAGGGTAAGGTTTACATTTTATAGCAGACAAAAAACAAACAAAATGACAAAAAGTGTTGTGAATTCGTTGTCCATATACAGGTATAACGCTTCAGACAGTGTATGGGTTGTGCAGTTTGAATAATAAAAAAGGTCAAATTGTATTACTTTAGAGGGAATCGATCATTATATATGTATATATATTGTATTTGACTCAGGGATATTATGTATTATTATATTGATGGAGAAGGATTGTACAAAGGACGTTTTGCTTTGTCATGTGCCCTTGTATTGAAATTGGTTTTGTCTCTGAATACATTGGTAGGCCCTACGTTAGGAAATGAAGAACTTAAATATTTCAACTTCATCTGTACAATTTTGAACACACGGTTCAATGAAAAATCCTATCAGAAATATATTATCATTTTGCTTGTTGCCGCAGGATGAATGTTGGTTTTACTTTCATTAAAAATATTATTACAATGATGTGATACAAAACAACAGTGGCGACATCAGTGTCATATCAAAATCTCATCCCAAAAAAAACAGCTGCGAGAAGTCCTATGAGAGTGCAGCCCAGCAGACGCAAGATGTACGTTGAATCCATGCTGGTTTAACGTTGGTCCAACGTCGTAGACGTTGGACCAATGTTAAACCAGCATGGATTCAAAGTCTTGAGTGTGCTTGGTGACGCCACCGTATGTTCTGTGGCGCCCTGAGGCTGCCCAGCCTGATTGATATCAGGTACTGTCCACAGTCCAATTTCCACCGTTATTTAGAAAACACGATGACAGATCCATGGTGTGGGCGTCCCGTTATTTGTTTTGATCTTATTTTTCAATAGCTATGTTTCTCTACGTTGTATTAGGGCTGGCGCTTTCATGTGACAATAACAGAGTATGTTAAGCACCCTGCTGACAATAGACGTTGCCCCCAGACGTTGGCACACAGACATCAAGTTGCTATACAATTAAGGCTAATAGGCTGAATTATATCGATATAACGTTGTGTTGACATTAATGAAATTTATTATAAAATTTCTGAGATACCCGTGAGGCGGATTTATGCCTACTGTTTAACATTGTCCTATCAATCCTAGTCCAAATATTTCGTGCACGTTTCGATCGGCGAACTCTACATCGTTTGGAGCATTTACTATATACATGTTGTTTTAATCAAGAATTGCATACGTCTATGATAAGGCTACAGCGTGTGTGATCAAAAATTATTTACTGACATTGTGAGACCGACACAGGCATTCGCATCCTAGTTATAATATGGCCGTGTCCCCTTAGTGACAGTGATCCATGTACATGTAGGTGTCTGGGCAAGCCGCCATACGCAGATCACATGCGAAAAATCTACCCGCATCGTCCCAATGCTGGGCGAACGTCCCAAACGTTCACCCAGCATTGGGGCGATGCGGGCATAGTGCGGGCACATTATATTTTTTTGTTTTAAAAATATGTTTACCCCCTCGCGTGACACTCCTGTCTAGGATCACATGTATCAATCATCAGAATCTGCAAAAATGTGCCATTCATCCCAGCTGGTGCTACATAGACATACCCGGCAAACATCGGACGTTCAGCCAAAGTTTTCGGGCCAAAGCTGTAAACGGTGGGCCAACAATAAGCAAACATTGGTTAAATATACTGGTGATTTCTTATGTCATTTTCAATCTTAAGAGACAAGGTAAAACTACTAAATGTAAAATTAAATAAGGCGACAATTTTTAACTTGCATGGAAGCTGGTTATTAGCAACGTATGCAGAAACAATTTTTTAAAAGTTGTCAAATTATTTGAAGCAAAATTAAATGAGGTTTTTTTCTCAACCTTTAAAAACCCATTAGCATAGATAGTTACATAAAACAGGTATTGTGCCTACAAGGTGAAATAAATAACATAAACTCAGATAAGTCAGCCATTTTTATTTATTTTCAAAAGTAAGGTAAATTATTGCTTTAAAGGGACTGGCCCACGCTAAAATCATAAAAAAATCGGTGATTTTATTTTGGCTTCTTAATATGACTATATGATGTAAACATGTCCATAGATTAGAACTGCAAAAGTTTTTTAATTTTTCTGCTGCTCATTCACCAGTTAGGCTATATATAGAGACAAAATTTCTGATTTCTAATTATTGACAACCGTGTCAAAAATAGGAAATACGGGAATTTTGTCTTTATATCGAGTCTAACTGGTGAATGAGCAGCAGAAAAATTAAAAAACTTTTGCAGTTCTAGTCTATGGACATGCTTACATCATTTGGTCGTATTATGAAGCCAAGGCAACTATGATTGAAGCACTGGTCCAGAGCTCACCCTGATAATCATCACCTCAGTTTTACCAACATGCATGCTGTACATGATGTATTTTTAAGCATGTAGCCCCTTATTTATGGAGAGCTGGTTGTTTATTAGTGTTTATCATCTGAGATGACTTAAAGGGACTGGCCCACGCTAAAATCAGCAAAAAATCGGTGATTTTATATTCCGGCTCTGGTGCTTTGGTAAATGCGTTGTCGCGATGAAAGAACTTTCTATGTCTTAAAGAGTGAAAAAGCATCACCTAATTCAACTGTATCTCACACATTATAATACGAGGGAAATGCAAAATAACTATAAGCAAAAAGCACATAAAATTATAGTTGATGACAACATAAAGCAGGTAAACAAATGTTCCAGGTCAAAAAATCCAGGTGGAATATACGGGGAATAAATCACATGTCACACTGCACATGAAATGAACGTGAAGTAGGTACACAAATAATCCACATAAAAAAATCAATGTGGAATTTAAAAAACATTAATTCACATCACTACACTACAAATTCACTACACACCCTATCCACTTGGAAAATGTACACAATACATCCAGGTGGAATATATGTGGAATGGAATCACTTCACAAACTGCACGTGATAACCATGTGGAATAGGAATCATAAAAGTACATACAAAATATACGTGAAATGAAATCACATCACAAATTGCATCTTATTTTAACATGGAATATGTACATAAATGATTATCGTAGCATACATATACGATATTTTCACCATCACTGCCTGGAAAGTAGGAGATCGCGGGTTTGAATCCCACTCAGACCACCAAAGCTCGAATTTCGAATCCTGTTTCTAGAAGACAGTGTTATCTTATTCATTAAGCCATCCTCAGGATGTTCTTCTGGCCCAGCTTAGATCTATGTGTGCACAAAGGTGGCCTTTAAAATCCATTCGTTTCACTTCATTTTACCTACAGTACCACTTCCTCCACCATGTGAACAGGAACTGTTAGTCAATAAGCTGCAGCAGAGTCAGTTGGTTTGATCACTCGTCAAATTAGCGCTTGTCTGGAGCCGCGGACTGGATGGAATGGCTTATTAATCCAGTCATGTGAGAGATGTAGACAGATAGCCCATCAGATACAAGACGACCAACCAGTGTTGATATATTGGTGGGCCAGCCTCACAGACAGTGGACCAACTTTATACCAGCATTGGCGCAATCTCTCGTAGCAGTAAACACTGGTAAATAGCAATTATACTGCCTTCGCATGTAGGCAAGACAGACAGACAGACATGCAGCTATAGAAAAGCTACAGGAGTTCCACGTGTAACCTCTGGTGTGGGTAGATCTAAATATCGGGTAACAAGGCATGTCACTAACGTTTTGATCCAACAGCTGAAAGGGGTCCTGTATGCATTTTTATGTGTACAGCAGAACTTTAGTTTTTCAATTACTACATCACCTAAAGGTAAAAACTAACGATGGTAGACATTCCCTAACTCAGCAATAAGGGAGAAATCCAAGATGGCCGCCATGATGGTCGCGACTAAAAGTATTGTACTATATCTTCACTTCTATTGCACATAAAAGTCGATCTTTATGCCAACACCTACGTGCGGGGTCCTTTAACTCATCTGTAATGTTTTTCTTAAAAATATAATCTGATAAGTAATGTAGCATAGCTTAATAAGAGATAAAAGCAAGATGACCGCCAAAAAACCCAATCCTATCAAGATTAGCTGTATTGTCAATCCTATTGCACAGGTTTTTGTGATGTTTTTTTAAAAAATATAATCAGATATATTCAGATAAGTAATTTATAACATTTCATGATAAGAGATAAATCCATAATGGCTGCCAAAATGGCGCATGCCTATCGATATTTGGTTTTATCTTCAATCCTGCCTTACATATTAGGTTTATTTTGATATCTACATCTGGGTTTGTACTATCAATAAAGTCAATTGTAATGTTTTCATTTACGAATAATAAGACATATATCCAAGATGGCCGCCAAAGTTTTTTTTTATTCCTCCCTACAAGTTTAAGGTTAACAAAATTCAACATACAACGGAAGTCATTTATATTAATAAGATATATTTAAATGAGTTGTAGCCTTCAAATACCACCCAGCTGGTCTTCCTTAAATTGACCTTGAATGACCTTGGAGGCTCAAGTTCGTGTGGATGTTGCATGAATTTACTGCCTTTGGATTTATCATCTCTGACTGAGTTCCAATTTACGTGTCTGTTGGGTATTTACACGAAAGTGGTACTAGTTATGTATCCACGCAGGAAACCCAGAAATTACCGTTTTTTTGTCTAAAACCCTGTAATCTAATCGACTTGAAAATGCTGACAGGGTTCTGGAACCTTGTCATTCCGGTCTAAATCCGCCCCTGCTTTGATAGAGCCGGTCCAAATGGCTCAACTTCTGTTCGGTTTTGGCTCAAACCTCCGAGGTACAGGGTTACAACCAATGCCGGGTCGGATGTTTGTCATTGAGGATGTGCATAATGCAGTTCTCCAAACTGTTTAAAGGCCTGGAGTGTGGAATTCGAATGTTTTCCATAGTAGGGTACTGTACACTATTAAGAACCATTGAAAGTCATTGGATGATAGTAGGGTATAGTCCGGTCTTCGGACTTTCTTCTGTCGCTATATGGTCATGATTGTGCAAAAAGCTTTAATATATTCTCAAATTGTTAAGAACGCTAAGATTTGCTGGGAGGTTAATAGCAGATACATAGCAGTTACAGATCATTAAAGTCTCAGGAGCATGTACACAGGGCAGTGCACTTTAGTTCAATTTTAGTGCAAATGCACCATCTTGTGCAAACAGTTCGTCTGTAGGGTACAAGTTCATATCATGATTCTGAGGCTTGATAATCTTTTGACCATATTTGTCCTTCGCTGGGCCAGTCTTCTGTATCTGGCAGACTAGTCGCCAAAGCCATTTTCGATATTGTACACTGGTGGGTTTGATGTGTAGGCCCTACTTGTAGATTGCCTTTATCGAAAGGATTTACTCAATTGTCTTAGATTTTTAGGTGGATACTTGTGTCTTGGCTGCATTCATGCTATCTGAACAACTCCTTTCTGTGGCATATCAGGATGACGAATCTCTCAGTGAGTGAATTTTCTGAGAGATGTAGTGTGTGGTGCTCCGCTCTACAAAATCTTCAGTAGCCTCAGAATATACAGTCCATACATCCCAGGTTATCTTCCGCTTCTTCCACCCGCACTGTACCACACCCCGTAAATGCGTGGAAGAGAAACAAGTCTACTCTGGACCCATTACATGAGCGATTTTCATCAGCAACAGCTATGAAACTCACGTCAGTTCCAAATACCGGTGAGATCTGCTGCTGCAAACGAACAGACCTCCCTCAGAGGCATATATATTTTTTTATCAACTGCTGTAAATGTGATCGTCTGCTTTGGCAAAAAAGTGAAGGCTTTATGATTTTCCCACCAACCCGTAAGAAATCATTCTATTTTTTAGCATTGCTGATGACTCTTCACAAACGAGTGCCTTGTACTCTTATCTCTCTTTTAGACTATCACACATGTACACGTTTCAAATCATGTCTACTCTTCTGTAGGCTGAGGTTGTGAGGCTATGTGGAGGGCAAACACCTCATCTGTTTAGCTCTTGAAAATTCATGCTGTCCCCGGTGAAGAGCATCAACACCACTGTTGGACACTTTGGCATCGACTCTAGGGGCTCTGTCAGTGATAGTGGTAGTAGAACTGCCTTGTTCCCAGGTCGAATCATACATCACTGGAAAATGGATGGCTTGGTGACGTGAGCCAACCTATCATCAACAAACTGTTAGTACTTTTCTCTCCTAATCCAGTCTCCAACCTTCATTTCTACAAATGAAACTAATTTATCCTTGATTTCCTTTGCCTCCACAAACCATGACCTGCTGCTTTCTAGAAAGGGGTTTCCCATCTCTTCAAATGGTGTGATGGTGCGTGATCCAGCCCCACCAATGACGTGTACATGCAAGCGGTACCTCCTGGTGACCGAGAGGGGTGAATTCTTAGCTAACTCTGAGAGTAGGCCCCTACTTCAAAGCCTGCCACAATACAGCGTTTCATAGCTGCAAGATAACACCGGATTATCCTATGATTTATCATCAGATCATCTTACTGCTCGTTGCTATGGTCAATGACTGAAAATTGTGAACCGCAATTTTCCCACCATCAAGGAATAGTTGGCGCGATATAGTGTAAAAATCTGGCCAATGATTCTTTGTACAGACTGAATCTGACGAGTTCTCAAAAAGACAAAAAAGAAACATTTTCTTGCAAGTCTTCTGCTGCCAAAGTATTGTAGCCAATAACTCTAGCTTCTGGGTTAGTAGGCCTGCTTTTAGCTGGACACTGTACCATGTGAATGTCCCTGTGTCTTGCTGGCAGAGAACATACACTTCCCAGTCAGTGGTATATGCCTAATATGTTTTGCATTATTTGGCAGCATCGGGTTTATCAACATAAAATCGTTAAGCCATATTAAAAATATGACGCATACCCAATACGAAGAAATTCTCACCAACACCACTAGTTACACCAATATCAAGGTTATACTTCTAGTTTGGCGGCCATCTTGGATTTATCACTCATTAAGCTATAACATAATACTTACCCGAATATATGTTTGTATAAAAACATAGCAGATAAGTTTGTTGGCCCTAAAAATGTAGGTGTTGACATAAAAATCAATTTTCTATGTACAGTGACATTGAAGATATAACAAAATCCTGATAAGTTTGACCATATTGGCGGCCATCTTGGATTTAACTGTGATACATCACTTATCTGATTACATTTTTTAATAAAACGATACAAATAAGTGTATTGACCTGTCCAGTAGGACTGACAATACAGCTAATCTTGATATCATTGTTTTTTGGCGGCCATCTTGGATTTATCTCTTTTTAGGCTATTTTACTTGATTTATCTGATTATATTTTATTTAGGAAAACAGCACAGATGATTTTATGGACCCAGCAAGTATGTGTTGACATAAAGATTATTGGTAGCTGCGACCATCTTGGCGGCCATCTTGGATTTTTCCCTTATTGTCGGGGTGTGGAATGTCTACCCTCGTTATTTTTTATCTTCTGGTGATATAGTAATTGAAAAATAGTAATTGAAATAGTAATTGAAAAAGTTCTGCTGTACACATAAAAATGCATACATGACCCCCCTCAGCTGTAGGATCATTACAAATGACAGTCCATGCAATATTGGGTCAAGACAAAGCATTCATAATGATGTGCAACTGAAATATCATTTTCTAATATTAAATCGGGTGGGTGTGGTGAATAGGATTTTAGTTCACTTTTTATAAACAGTGTGTAGGCTAGATACTGGATTAGAAAAAACTTCAAAATAAACTGTTTTGGGATCAGCATTCCCGAACATAAAAAAAATGTCTGTGAAAATGTCTGTGCATGTCTGTGAATTTTTTGTTTTATTGTTAATTAAATACAGGCTTTATTTTATAAAAATTGAAGACACCCTTTCACATAATGTTATACTTTGTAGTGCCGCAGGGCTCAGACGACTATTTGTTTTTTTACTCCTCAGTTTCAAATGTCAGCGAATTGCTGCATAAATAATGTGACTTGATCATGTGGTTGACTGATTGATTGATTGATTGATTGATTGATTGATTGATTGATTGATTGATTGATTGATTGATTGATTGATTGATTGATTGATTGATTGATTGATTGATTGATTGATTGATTGAATAATTGATTGATTGATTGATTGATTGATTGATTGATTGATTGATTGATTGATTGATTGATTGATTGATTGATTGATTGATTGATTGATTGATTGATTGATTGATTGATTGATTGATTGATCGATTGATCGATTGATCGATTGATTGATCGTTCGATTGATTGATTTATTAATTAAATAATTGTTAATTTGATTAATTGATTATTTGATTGATTGATTGATTGATTGATTGATTGATTGATTGATTGATTGATTGATTGATTGATTGATTGATTGATTGATTGATTGATTGATTGATTGATTGATTGATTGATTGATTGATTGATTGATTGATTGATTGATTGATTGATTGATTGATTGATTGATTGATTGATTGATTCCTTCTGTCGCGATATTACTATGATTGTGCAGAAAGCGACGTGAAGCAATATTCACTCACTCAGTCACGCATAAGACATGGGCGGATTCAGAATTAGAAGAAAGGGGTGTGCCGGGGCTGCGGGGGCCTGCCCCAAGATTTTTTTGGCATATTTTGGCCAAATTAGGGGACTTTTAAAATAATTTAGCAAAAAAGGAGGAGCCAAATTTGGCTTTGTGACCCCTAAAACGGAAGTAATTACATAAAATTTTAAAGAAACGTATTTCATGTAAAGATATTAAGGCAAATAATGACCAGAGGAACTGACCGAACGCATACAAAACAGTTATTTTTTTAAGTCATTAAAACAAAACGTATTATTACATTTTATTTTAAGATGTATATCTCATGTAAAAAAACAATAAAATGTAGAGTTTTCAATTATTATGAAATGGGGATAGATTATACTAGAAAAAAAAGTTGAAGGGGCAACAAATATTTAAATCGTTAATAAAAGATTTTCATTCTAAAATAAACAAAAGTAATTAGATATAATATTGTAAATTTGTGTAAAATATGAGAAAAATTATAATGATATGGGTATAGATTGCTTGACAGAATACGGCTGAGGGGGTAAGGGAATTTCAAATTGTCTGTAACTGCTAAAAATAGGACAAAAAAACTAACTAACCCTTAGTTGATGTAAAAATATGAAAATTGTAAATAAAATAACAGTGACCGAATGAGAAAGAAGCGGCTGGAGGGGCACCTTTATTATTAGGCGTCATTAAAACAAAAAAAAACGTATGTAATTATTCCATTTAATTTTAATCTGATGTAAAAAATCAATAGATTTTTTAGTTATTACGAAATGTGTACATATTACATGAGAAATACGGCTTAAGGGGCAAAGAAATTTAAAATTGTAAGTAAGCCCTCCGTTATCGCTCGACCACTATTTTAAAATTGTTTGCTCCCGAAATTTAATCAGGTCATCGGCTGACATTACTGTGCATATTTGCCAAATAAGAAGAAGATCTGCTGGAAACGTTTCCCTGTTTCTTTGTTAGTGACCTCAGTAATTAAAGGGTTGATTATATGGGGATCAAAATGTCACAAAAAATCCCCAGTGGTATATGATGGCTATGTGAAGTATGAGGAAGCAGAAATTTGTAGATCAGCTATCAATCAAGATTTCCGAGATAGTGTGAAAAAACAAAAATAAGAATAAAAAAATAAAAATTAAAACGCCGACTGGCGTCCATTTTGGATTTTTTGTGTGAAATTTGTCATGGGTTATCCTTGTGTAAGACATTACATTTTGTTTCATATTCATGGTCCATTCATTTTGCATTTCTTGAGTTGAACGGCCATTTTAAAATTGTTTGATTCCACAAGTTAATCAGGTCATTGGCTGAACATATTTGCCAAATAAAAAGAAGATCTGATGGCAACTTTTTCTTGAAATGCGCTAACGAGCATTACTTCGTTAGTGGCCATAGTAATTAAAGGGTTGATGATATGGGATCAAAATGTCACCGAAACAATTCCTCGGTGGTATGTGATGGCTATGTGAAATATGAGACGGCAGAAGTTGATAGATTAGTAGCTATCTTGAAAACAAATAACTGCGGCGCCGGCGGCGGCGGACCGTGTGAAATACAGTAATCAGCCCGCCTCGGCGAGGGCTGCTTAATTATATATAATTACAGTGACCCCTATTTCATGTAAAATTATGTCAAATAGTAAATAAATTATAATTACAATGGAATTAAATCGGAAATGATTACATTGCAAAATACGGCTGAAGGGGCAAGGGAAATTGAGTCAATAACAGCTATCTTCATGCTAAAAAAAGACGAAAAACTAAAATAATGAGATATAATTGCAAAGGCTCTCAGTTCATGTGAAATAGAAAGCAAAATTAAAATTACCAGAGTAACCGGCGAAATCAGAAATAAACGGTAAACATGGTAAAGGGGCATGTTAATTATTAGGTGTCATTAAAATACCTTTTATTAAAAGAAACAGAAAGCAAACTTATGGAAATGTTGCATTTAATTTTAACCTGATCAACAAAATATATATTTTTAAATTATTATAAACTGAGTTATAAACTGAGTTTATTGTAGGACAAAATGCGGCTCAAGGGGCAAGGGATTTTAAAATTTTCAATAACAGTTATTTTCAAACAAACTAGAATAAAACGAAAGTAATTATATATAATTGCAAATGCCCTTATTTCATATACAATTATGAAAAATATGAAATAGAAGGTAAAAACTGTAGAGACACTGAAATTGGCACAGATTGCATCATAAAATACGGCTGAAGAGGGGCAAGTAAATTTAAAATCACCAATACAAGCGATTTGCACGTTAAGAACATATGCCCTAATTAGATATAATTGCAAAAGCCGTTAGTTTACGTAAATTTACCTGTTTATATCAAATAGGAAATAGCGGTTTCAAAATTACACAGAAAAAGAAACGGGTATTGATCGCATATTAAATTATGGCTGATGTGGAAAGGGAATTTAAATCTTAAAAAAAACATTTTCGGACTAAAATTAGCAAGTAATTAGACATAATTCACGTAAAATTTTGTAAGACCTTGAATAAAAGTTACCAGAGGAACTGAACGAATGAGAAAGAAACGGCTGGAGGGGCAGGATAGTTATCAGGCATCATCAAAATATAGCTTCAGTTGAAAAAAACTATGAAAATCTGTATAATTATTACACTTAATTTTAGGAGATATATCTCATGTAAGGTAATAATAAAATACAGACATTAAATTATTATGAAGTGGGAATATATTGCATGACAAAATACGGCTTAAGGGGCAAGGGAAATTGAAAGTGCGAATAGAAGCTGTTTTCATGCTAAAAATAGAATAACACGGAGGTAATTAGGTATAATTGCAAATGCCCTTATTTCATATAAAACTATAAAAAAATAGGAAATACATTATACAAATTACAAAGGCACAGAAATGGGTATAAATTGCATGAGAAAATATAGTTGGAGGGACAAGGAAATATCAAAGTGTCAACAGAAGGGGATTTTCATTCTAAAAACTACAAAATCTGAATCTTAATCTTTAATAAAAAATTAGAGAGACACTGAAATTAGCATAAATTGCATCAGAATATACGGCTGAAGGGGCAAGGTAATGTAAACTCGCCAATAAAGGCGATTTATCCCCTGATTAGATATAATTGCAAAAGCCGCTAGTTTACGTAAATTTACGTCAAATGGGAAATAAAGTAAAAAAATTACATAAAAACTGAAACGGGTATTGATTGCATGGGAAATATGGCTGATGAGGAGAGGGAATTTAAATCTTAAATAAAACAATTTTCGGACTAAAAACAGCAAGTAATTATATATAATAGCGAAGTTCACGTAAAATTTTGTAAGACACTAAATACAAGTTTCCAGAGGAACTGAACGAATGAGAAAAAAACGGGTGAAGGGGCAATATAGTTATCAGGCATCATTAAAATATAGTTTTAGTTAAAAAAACATGATTACCTGTGTAAATATTACATTTAATTTTAAGAGATATATCTCATGTAAGGTATTATTAAAATACAGACATTAAATTATTATGGAGTGGGAATATATTGCATGACAAAATACGGCTTGAGGGGCAAGGGAAATTAAAAGTGCGAATAAAAGCTGTTTTCATGCTAAAAATAGAATAACACGGAGGTAATTAGGTAAAATTGCAAATGCCCTTATTTCATATAAAATTATATAAAAATATGAAATACATTATACAAATTACAGAGGCATAGAAATGGGTATAAATTGCACGAGAAAATATAGTTGGAGGGACAAGGAAATGTCAAAGCGTCAACAGAAGGGATTTGCATTTTAAAAACAGCACAATCTGAATCTTAATCATTAATAAAAATTAGAGAGACCCTGAAATTGGCATAGATTGCATCAGAAGGGGCAAGGTAATGTAAAATCGCCAATAAAGGCGAAGTGCAAGTAGTTAAGAACATATCCTCTTATTTGATATAATTGCAAAAGCCGTTAGTTTACGTAAATTTACGTCAAATAGGAAATAAAATTTCAAAATTACATAGAAACTTAAACGGGTATTGATTGCATTGGAAAATATGGCTGATGGGGAAAGGGAATTTAAATGTTAAATAAAAGCCATTTTCGGACTAGAAACAGCAAGTAATTATATATAATAGCGAAGTTCACGTAAAATTTCCAGAGGAACTGAACGAAAGAGAAAGAAAAGTGTGAAGAGGCAAGATAGTTATTAGGCATCATTAAAACATAGTTTTAGTTAAAAAAAACACGAAAACCTGTGTAATTATTACATTTAATTTTAAGAGATATATCTCATGTAAGGTATCAATAAAATACAGACATTAAATTATCATGAAGTGGGAATATATTGCATGACAAAATACGGCTTAAGGGGAATTAAAAGTGTCAATAAAAGCTGTTTTCAAGCTAAACATAGAATAACACGGAGGTAATTAGGTAAATTGCAAATGCCCTTATTTCATATAAAATTATATAAAAATAGGAAATACATTATTACAGAGGCACTGAAATTGTTATAAATTGCATGATCAAGTACAGCTGAAGGGGCAATGAAAGTTTAATCTTTAATAAAGCTATAAAACCGAAGTAATTAGACATACATGTACTTGCAAAGGCACTTAGTTCATTTAAACTTAAGTCAAATGGGAAAAAGAATTGAAAAATTATAGAAGCACTACATTGGGCGTAGATTACATGAGGAAATACGGCTGAAGGGGCAAGGACATTTTAAATCCTCAATAACAGCGATTTGCATGCTAAAAACAGTAAAAACGAAGGTAATTTAATATAATTGGAAAGACTCCTCGTTCACTGAAATTATCTAAAATAAGAGATTGAGTTAGTCAGTGGTTTACAAATATGACTTCATATATCTTTTAATAGTTTTGTTGAAATGCCATCATGGCCATGGCTGTCTTTGAACTTAAGTAGAAATTATTTTACTTACGCAATCTTCGTTAGAAATTCGAACTTAAATATACTTTTTCTGGTTTTATTGATATAATTCTTAAAAGATTTGTGACTATGTTTTTTAATTCGAGATGCAAGTGTAGGGCCTAGATTAATAAAATATTTATTAAAATTATTCACAATATATGTTTATTTTTAAGTAATTTATTATTATAATAGAATAGCTCAGGATAGTTGTCAGCTTTATGATATTTTCCCATCACTCCCTTTATCCCATTCCTTGTCTTTTTAAAATTAGTTTTTGGCTTGCTTGATATTATGTTTTAATATATTGTTATATGCTAGTAGATTTGTTTTTAATGTGCTATATTCTCCTGAGCTCCTATGTGTTCTCTTTAAAGTAGAGTAAAGCTTATTCTCGGTATTTTATTGAACGAATAATACCTCCAGTAACCCATTTAGATATTTTGTGTTTGTGTTTTTGCAACTTGACTGTTTTTGAAGGCACTGTTTCGGCTTCAATATCTGTGAGAGTTTGGATGATAAAATTATTGTTCTGATTAGGGTCTGATGTAATGTTTGTATCTAATTTGTCATATAATTATATTGGCATCACCAATTTTATCTTTATATGCTAGTATAGTGTTCAAATTCATGTTATTTATTTACGGTAAGTGATCGGAAATATGTGAGGTAATGACGTATGGCTCATAGAAGCTGCTTGTACACAACAACGGCCACACCCGGGATACTGCGTTGGCTCACAGGCTATCCTAGGCCAGGATAGCATACAGCGAGATTCTGTATATCTGACATTCGTGTATGAATTTAACCAGATGTCATCTGAGAGATAATGTCTACTACAGAAAGAGGAAGAACACTTCAATAGACAACAGAAATGAAGAATAGGGTGATTGTTAAAGCACAACCAGATAATGGGGGTTGACTACCTCAAGGAAAAGATAATCTATTTTTCTTGGTTACCTGGAAGGTGTGGGCTACAGATCCCCCAGAATTTAATTAGCACTGGATGAACGATCGGGCTAGGTCTAGGGCAATTGAAGGGCTGGGGGCAACAACGTCCAATGCCACATTTTGTGTATTTTGAGTTTTTGGTATCAAAATAATCACACGCTCCTAGAGCATCAGCTGAGAATGTTATCTAAGCTGCCAGAAGACCCTTTAAAGCCCAGGGCCCATTTTTATACGTTTATGCAACAATGTCCAATCCCACATGGTCATTGTTGCATTCATAATTTAGACCCTAATCCTGGCTTGGAACAGTATCCATTGCGTCATTTATGTAAAGTTGCCGCTGCAATAACATCCAATACCACAAAAAAGGTAATTTGCGCCGGAGCAACAATGTCCAAATCCACATAGGCACTCCTATCCATTTGACAAATACATCCAATGTTTGGGGCAACAATGTCCAAAACCACAGAATATGTGGTATTGGATATTGTTGCACCAAAGCTTTTACTAAATTTCTTATGTGAGTTAATAATATCAGAGTGGAGTTGGATGTAACACTGGTTTAGCCTTAGTCTAGGGCCTGGCTAAATATACATTTAATTGGAAGAGTAAAGCCCAATAGAAGACAATTGTAAGCATCATGATGTCCAGATGAAGAGGACGGCGATGGACTGAGAAACAAGTCGCCGAGTATTTGATGACTATCAGGGGCGGATCCAGGATTTGAAAAAGAAGGGGGCGCAGGGGGTTCTGGGCTCGTCTCCAAGATTTTTTGGGCCAATTTGGGGGACTTTTTTTAAAGAATTTGGCGCAAAAGTGGTGGGCGTGCGCCCCCTGAGCCCCCCTCTGGATCCGCGCCTGACTAATAATATTAGGCTATCACCTAAATATGCAAATAAATAGGCCTACGTACGGCATAAAGACCTAGACCTACAAAATAATGATAAATGTTGCCTGCTATTATAGTCTACATGTAGGCCTATATAGGGCATATAATGCATAGGCCTACCTACATAGATTAGTCCACTCTTAGGCCTGATGGTAGCTTAGCCTACAGCCTATGCAGGCAATAATGTTCTATGCCTACACCATTTGTGTAGCCAACATAACAGAGAGGTCTGACATAGCAATATTAGGCCTAGCCTACTACTTAAATATGCTAAAACAATGTATGCGGCCATCCATAGACCTAACTACCCATTGAAAACAAAACGTTACAAGTATTTTTTATGCAACGTCAGCCCAACGTCTTCGATGTTTGTCCAACATTGTAGGCCTATAAATGTTTAGATACAAATGTTTTGTGTTTACTGGGTAGCCTATAGGGCCTACATGGCCCAGTTCAGCCTATATATAAGTGCACACAGTTGGCCTAATACCCCATTCATTTTATTTATAGAATCTACAGTAGGCCCATATAGGCTATATGCCCTACCATTTCTGTGTAACCTGCATTTTTTTAAGTCTGAAGAAGAAAAACGCTTTTGAAACAAAATACAATATAGACACTCGCTAAGGTTTACTTAAACCGCTCACGGACCACCCTGAGATCAGTATAATTAAATAATGATTGTATGTGTAAATACTTTTCTGACATATCGGTAAACATTTTGGAGCTGCACTATAAAAGTACACAAATAAATATAAGCTGAAGCACTAAACATATCAATATTGTTATCACACGTCAAGTTTAGAAGCAGCAAATCAGAAAACTAAATTCGGAAAAATATGTATCAAAATAACAAGGAATGACAATTTTTTAGAGAATAGATAGTAGCCTAGATATTTTAAAAAGTCCGAGCAATAGTCATATATAAAATGCACACATATATGTGTATATAAATCATATATAAAACATATATATAAATCATATATAGGGACTAAATACGCGCCCATGTATTTGTATTTTGTTTGAATAAACGTTCTTCTTCTTCTTCAGCCAGGATGAGCCCATCTCGCTTCCCAACGATGCCGCAAGCATATAGTAAATATACCATCTGTAAATATACGTTTATACGAACCATAGAGACATATTTTTTTCAATTTGAAGTCTATACATGGCTTAGTTAGCTATTTCCGCTTCATTTTGATACCTATCTTATATGTAGACGGCCGTTAGGCCTATTTATTTTTATTTCTTTCAGCACAGAAATCGCCTTTAGACGTCAGAATCTGACGTCTAAAGTCCCCGCGCTGATAGGATTAAGGGCCTATAATCTATAGGCATACTAGTGTAAATTTAGATAAGGGTTAAACTATCGCTAAATAAGCCTATATATAGGTAAAATCCAAAGAACTGTTCTAATTCTGTGGTAAAATCCATGTCATTGCAAGCCACACATTGTTTTTAGAAAACCACCTCCACTAACTGTCAATGGCATGCATGAATATGCCTGTCATATTTTTACTAGGGCCTATCTGTAAATGTTACTTTATCAATATAATCATGTTTTGGTGTCACTCGTATAGACTTTAAATAAGCCGGATCATCATAGTTTGTAGTTGTATTATTTGAGGAAAATATATATAATTTAAAATAGGCTACACAAGGTTTATTCCATGAGTGTGAATAACTATTTAGCCATATAATATAGTAGTAAAGCCATTGCTGGCTTCTTTTCAGTATAAAATAGAAACAAACCTACAGACTACCAGGAGGAAACAGCCAGGTGAAACAAATAAAGAAAATGCAGAAATTGTCAATATAAACTATGTAGAAAAGAGCTCATTGTAAAAATACCCCATGAGAGTGTAGAAAAAAATAAAGCGCAAAAGAAACAAACAACAATATACAAACTGCCAACACACAACTACAAGGTGAAACAAAAGAAGAAAATTAAGAAATCGCCAAGATAAAACAAAACTCATCGTAAAATGACCACATAAATTATTGAAAACGAAGAAACCGCAAAGGAAAATACTCTACAAACTGTCAGAAAAATATTACGACGCAAAACAAAAGAAGAAAACGTAGAAATTACAAAAGTGAATTTTGTAAAATATCAGCTGATTGCAAAAAGACCATATGAAAATATAGAGAAAGCTTCAATCACGAATAAAATTCCAAAAAATATACAAACTGCCATGGCCAATACAATGTGAAAGAAAAGGAGAAGACGCTGAAATTTGCAAGTTCAACTTAGTAGAAAAGGAGCTCTTCGAAAAGAGACCACACGGAAATATAAAGAAGGCAGAAACCATCAATCAAATAGAACATGCTATACAGACTGTCACAGTAGCATTACAAAGTAAAACAGAAGGAGAAAATGTAGACATTGCCAAGCTTAACATAGTAGAGAATGCGCTGATTAGGAAAGGACCATATGGAAATGTAGAGAAGACAGAAACCAAAGGAATTGCTACAAACGTATAGACACCGAGAGAAAAAATTGGGCTTTAGTTGAAAAACCAGAAAGTGCAATTTAGGCAGAATATGTAGCTGCTGATATAGACGAGGAAGACATAAAAAGAAACGAACAATATATATTGGTCGATGATGGGAATGGGAATGGCACACAGCAAAGGTGCGTTATGATTCAAGTCTACAATGGGGAGCCTGTCCCCGTTGTCGTCACAAATGATCAAGAAAACACTACCAGATCAAGAGACAGTACCAGATTTTAATCCAGACACAGATGATAATACTGAGAGTAATGATCAAAACGAAAAATTCAATATCATTATAGCATTGATCAATTCTATATCAACAAGCTTGTGTGTCATACTCACACTGTTCGAATTTGCAATAAAGTTTTATTTTAGTTAATGCCATACAAACTGCCTGTAGATGAAAACAATCTATTTTCACTATATCCATTGATAATCATTATGCGATATATTCGAATAATACTTCAGGCTGATAATATTCAGAAATTCGATAGATGGACATAAAAGATATATTATTTTTACCATTTATATTTTCTTTTTAAACTGTTAAAATAAATATAAAAAATTATGCATCTTGTAAAATTGAAACATTACTCGGAGCAATAAGATCCAATCCCACTTAGACAAGGTCAAATAGTCAGTTGGGCAAAACTATCCAATACAACATTTAATCAACAAAAGTCCAATAAGTTAGGGGCAACACTGTTCAATCCCACTATTTAAAATGCCTGTATCTTTTAAGTTTGTATACAAATAACACCCAACAGAGTGTAAAATGATTAACATTGCATCCGTGCATGTGCTCACCATAACACTTTGGATGGTAGGTACACGAATAATGTAGAAATAGAAAATGAGCCAAAAACACCCTCTATTCTAATGCAGTTTTCACCTGCAATACAACATCAATCATGCATAACAAAATGTGTTATTAGAACAAAAGATATTAGCAAGCATGTTCAAAATATTCATAACTTAATTCAGTACGCCTTGTTTTCCACACGGGATAGCAAACTTTCAAATGCGATTTACTCAAAATGGTACCTATGTGGCATTGGACGTTGTTGCCCCCAGCCCTTCAATTGTCTCTTTTCTCGTGCAATCCAGACACATTTAAATGCTTCTGTAATTTTAATATTTTATTGCCCATTTTTGCTCATTTTATGTTTTTGCTGTTTTGGTCTCAAAATAGCTTTAATTTTGGATTTAATTTTCCCTGCCCCTTCAGCCGTTTTTTTCATGCAATTTATACCCAGATCAGGGCCACTTTAATTGTAATATCTTATTTCCAATTTGATTTAATTTAACATAAACTAATTGAAATTATATCTAAATACTTCCGTTTTTGCTGTTTAGGCATAAAAATCGTTTTCGTTGACGATTATAAATTACCTTGTCCCTTCAGCCGTATGCATTCTATACCCATTTCAGATTATTGTATTTCCTATTTTACACAATTTATATGAAATAAGGGCTTTTGCAATTATATCTAATTAATTTTAATTCTATCTAATGGCTTCTAATAACTTCTGATTATTAACTAGCCCCTTCAGCCGTTTATTTCTTATTTGTTAGGTTTCTCTGACATAACTCAATTTCTTTTTTTAGATAATTTCAATGACCAAGGGGTCTTCCCAATTATATTAAATTACCTTCGTTTTTACTGTTTTTAGCATGAAAATCGTTTTTATTGAGGAATTAAAATGTCCTTGCCCCTTCAGCCGTATGTAATCAACGCCCATTGTAGTGCTTCTGTAATTTTTAAATTCTATTTCCCAGTTGACTTAAGTTTACATGAACTAAGTGCCTTTGCAAGTACATGTATGTCTAATCAATTCGGTTTTATAGCTTTATTGAATATTTAACTTTCATTGCCCCTTCAGCCGTACTTGAATATGCAATTTATAACAATTTCAGTGCCTCTTTAACTTGTAAATCTTATATCATATTCAACGTAGTTTTTACATGGACTAGGGGCCTTTGCAATTATATCAGATCAGATCCATTTCAGTGCCTCTGTAATTTGTATAATGTATTTCCTACTTTTATATAATTTTATATGGAATAAGGGCATTTGCAATTATATCTAATTACCTCCGTGTTATTCTATTTTTAGCATGAAAACAGCTTTTATTGACACTTTTAATTTCCCTTGTCCCTTAAGCCCCATGCTGTCGATACAAATGAGCCATCGGGGCTGGTGTAGCCGTTTCAGCGTACCCCCTTTCAGCATACCGGGGGTACGTGGAAACTAGTTTCGGCTTACCGGGGGTACGTTGAAACTAGTACCCCCCGGTAAGTTGAAACTAGAAAAAGGCCAGTTTCAAGTTACCCCCCCCCCCCTAGTTTCAGATTACCCCCGGGGGTACGTTGAAACTAAAGTTTCAGCGTAGCGGGGCGTACGTCGAAACTAGGTTCAGCGTACTGTGGGGTACGTTAAAACTAGTTTCAAAGTACCCCTAGTATTTTAAAACTAGAAAAATCCATTTTTATTCCCTCCCCATTTCTAGGGCCTAAACACCAAATATAATTATTACTGACTTTTTAAGTATCGTTAGACCTAGATTTGAGTAGATGATTCGCTGAATACACATGGTGGGCCCAACCACATGCGCAACATGGTCAACGTTCACAAGAGTGGGGCGCCGTCATGTATATATAATGGTTCAGTCAACGAAACTGCTGTAAATTAAAATTAGTTCATTCAAATTTATCTGTTCAAAAACGCAATCAAGATACAGCAGACTGCAGCAGATTTATCATTTACTATAGTCAAGGCATATAAATAATGTTATGAATATTGTATAAATGTGTCCGATTATGGGTCTAGCTCGGGGTCTACCGCTATATCGATCTATTTTTTTCATGCGCCGGAAATGTGGTTGTGATGACTGGCATCGCGTATGTTGTAACGATGCGGGCAAGATAGGCCCTATGCATATATCATCTGTATTAACCCCTTAAGCTCCCTTATTTTTTACATTAACCTATTACTATCCCTGGTCATCTGCATTAACCCATAAACACCCTCGTTATCTGCATTAACCCCTAAGCTCAATTTTTTGTTATTTTATCACTAGAAATAATTATAGTCCTACAAAATAAACGGTGGCATCAGTCTTTAAAACAGGCGGAAACATGACAAACGTTACATATGCAATCTAGATAACTCGATAGATAACAACGACAGCGCGAGACTATTTTACTACGTCAGTTGACCCTAGGGATCATAAGGTCATATGGAGATTAAAATGTTTCTAGACATCGTGCTAATAACATTTGTTTTCGCTAGTTGCCATACAAATCAAATTGTTACATGGAGATTCAAGTGTTTCAAAACCTCGCGCAAACAGTTGTTTACGTTAGTTTCAGTAGGGGTTGAAGGTTTATCTGGAGATTAAAGTGTTTCGAGATCTCGCGCTAACAATTTTTCTCGTTAGTTGTCATTGAGATTAAAGCGTTATATGTAGATTAATGTGATTTTAAACCTCTTGTCAACATATTTTTCGTTAGTTGCACTAGAGATCAAAGGGTTATACTTATAGAGATTAAAGTGTCTCTAAAAAATGTCCCAATGCCATGTGATCAAAATATAAAATATAATTTATTGTTATATTTGAAAATTGAGGGGGTTATTTGAAACTAGAGGGGGTAACTTGAAACTAGTTTCAGACTACCCCCGGGAGTAACCTAAACAGGAGGGTAATCTGAAACTGTTACACCGGCCCCCATGGCTTATGCATAAATTAAACCATATGGCCATTTTATTCGGAACCCCCCACGGAAGATTTAAAGGTCAAATCATAGGCACTCCACACCCTCCCCTCCCTCCCTACAATATAGCGCAAATTTTCTATATAATTATATCCACACACTTACAATAATTTCTTGTTAACCATCAATGGGCACTTTCGGAATTTCAGTATGCACATAATATGTAAGTAGAATCGATAAAATATGCATGTTACTAAATATACCCAATTACATACGTTTTCAAATATAATTTTTAAATTAAAAAAAGTCGATTGTTATTGCTCTTCATAGAAATCTTTTTACTATTAACTGAAAAATTGTATTTTGGTGTAATGAGACCGTCAAATGGTAAATTCTCGTTGTAATTTTTCTTGAAAAATGTCGAATAAATAAGACTGAGCCTGTGTCTGGAGAGTGAGAGTTAGGTTGAGCACCGAGAAATAGTGCCAGGAGTCAATCCAGAGGATGTGGATGACCTCTGAAACAAAAGTACTACTTCTACTAGCCTACTACACCCCATGCTAACCCACCATAACCGTGCATGTTACCCCGTATATTAGCTGTTAGTTTGGCATATTATTTTCGTTAAAAATGCCACAACTCCTATAATCTTTTATAAGGCTTTAAAGTAGTACATTCGGCTTCTGCGTAGTTGAAAACATATATTTTGAGCCCCAAATCATCCAAATCGGTCAAATGAGTCAAATTTTATGGTGAAAAATAGTTTTTGTGGACCGCTAATGGCGGTCATCTTGAAAAAAAGGCGGCCATCTTGAATTTGTGGGTGGCTAACGGTTTTTTTAAGGGTGGCCCCTGGGGAGTGTTCGTGCCAATTTTAGTGCTTGTATCACCATTTGAAAGATTTCATAATAATGCAATTTATGTATTTTATTTAGTTTTTACTCTTTAAATTAAATACAGTAGGGCCTAATTAGCCCTACATTAGTTTTCATGAATGTTTTTTACACGGGTGTTTTTAAAGTAAAATTATATTTTAATGACACTTTTTTATTAACTTTCCCTTTCACCCGAATTTTCTTATGCAATAGCGATAGGCAGTATTTGTTCACTTGTAAAGTAAGCAGATAATGCCTTTTGGCTTTGCACGGCAGCATAGGCTAGCCAGCTCGTAATAATTGAAATTCTATATTTTATTGATTTTTTCATGATTTACATCTCTTTATATGTCAAAATTATATACAATAATCGCATAGCTTAGGTTTTGATGCTTAGCTAGCCCTAAAACCAGGCTGCTCGGGCCTTTCGATAATTGTCTGTTTGTTTGTTTGTAAATAAATATAATTAATCAGTGAGACCATGCTGATTTCGAAAGAGAAAAAAGACTTGGCTGAAACTAGTTTGAATGGAGAGAAGTGATGTACCACCTAGTGAGTAACGGCGGGCGGCCCTATACGGCGGAAGGTCCGCGACAGATGTGACACACTGATATTGATTTGTTTCATTAAAAAAACTATGAAATCAATCCTACATTGCAAGTTAACACCAATCAACATTATGTTTGAGCGAAAATTGGTCAATTCTCTTTTGATTGGAGTAAGTCAGAGGTTATTTTATCAAAATACCTCTCCAGATAAGGTGACTGATAATCGCGAGCGTGGAAGGAGGCAGCAGATGGGAAGCTCCGAAGAGACACCCAGTGTATACAATTGAACTAGCACAACATCTCACCAGATGTCGTTGCGCTGTCTTAATTATTAGATTAAAAAAGAACAATAATGACCCAGAGAAAACAAGATGTTGAGCCAATGCTGGTTTGATGTTGGCCCAGCAACATAAAACCAGCATTGCTTCAACATCTTGTGTTTACTGGTGACATGGAGAAAGTCAGTATAATAAATTATTATACCTTAACGTTACTTTTCAACCAAAATGGTCGAAGCTAGGGAATTTATTTTGAAAAAGGACACATTGATTTACCTCCTCTCAGTATGGCGCTGTATAATTTGAATTAAATATAAGGAGAAATAATAATTGACATCGTCAGTAAAAGGACAAAATGAAAAATTAAGATATGAGAGTGAATATATAATAAATATAATATTTGAATAAACAAGTTTATTCAAATTTATCCCAAATTACACTCTATAGCGGGTAATATGGATTTTCACGTAGGTAATATCTTCATATAGGCTCTGGTAGGCCCCAGTGACAAATGTTTGTGACTAGTTGTTATTTTTAGATGAAAATAGGGTAATTCCCGAATTCAGACATTTTTGAAAGGTCACTTTCCCGGATGTAACGTTAGATCTGTTTACAGTATTGTATTTCCCCTCTGACGCACTTCCTATGACTTGACCCAGAAAATTATTCGTCGGCATTTTTAACACAGGCATGAAAGTCACGTGACCAAGGACCTTGGCCTCTACCCGGCCATAAATGAAATTGGCCGGGCTTGCCAGGCAATGGCAATGGCAGAAATCGCAGCGTGTTCAGAACTGTTTTGCAAGGGTTGCGACAAAGGCTCCACGTTTTAGTCGCTCTATTCCTCTTTTAAAATCATTACATTGCCTTCCAATCAAGTTTAGAATACAATTCAAAATATGTACTTTTGTATTTCGTTGTCTCAATGATGGTCAGCCATCTTATTTATCTAGCCTTTTTTTCTACAGATTCCGTAAAACAGCTACGATTAAACAACACAAAAAAGCTTATAGTACCACGTATCAAAACAAAAGTTCGGTGCTCGTGCCTTTTCTGCTTCCGGTGCTTCTCTCTGAATTCACTGCCTGCACACCTTCGTGTAGATACAAATATGTTCTCTTACAGACAACTGCTCAAACGCATTTCTTCGATTTGGCTTTTCCGCCCTAGCTCCTCTGCGTCCCGGCTCCCTGATGACGACCATGCTTGTTTCCCTCGACTCTTTGAAATTTGATAAGGATGTATTGCACCTCTGAACGAGGAGTTAGGCGCTATATAAGTTTTTATTTCATTTAGGTAAGTAAGTAAGTAAGTAAGTAAGTAAGTAAGTAAGTAAGTAAGTAAGTAAGTAAGTAAATAAGTAAGTAAGTAAGTAAGTAAGTAAGTAAGTAAGTAAGTAAGTAAGTAAGGTTAGTAAGTAAGTAAGTAAGTAAGTAAGTAAGTAAGTAAGTAAGTAAGTAAGTAAGTAAGTGAGTAAGTAAGTAAGTAGGTGAGTAAAAAAAGTTATTTTACAGAAAATGAACAAAGATTTTACGGGAAATAAATTATTCATTATCAGTCAATACGGCTTCCGCAATAAACATTCCACAGAATTAGCTGTCTCCGAATTAGTTGACAGATTAACAACGTATATGGATGATGGAGACATTCCTATGGCCATTTTTCTCGACTTTTGATACATTGAATCACTCCATATTATTATAAAAAAAAAAAATACTACGGTAATAAGGACTGCGCATTAATTTTTTAAAATAGTTATTTGCCAGATAGACAACAATTTGTAAAAAACAAACAACATAAAATCTTCTTCTAGTTGAACGAGGGGTGTCACAAGGATATATTCTTGGTCCAATTTTATTTATTATAATTATATCTGAATGATTTTACAAATGCAAGCGATATATTTAAATTAAAGCATGTGATGATGACAGTAGACTATTAGCCAAACTAAGTGACTTCAATAACCTTAATAAAAAAAGGGGAAAAATGTTGTCTTGGTGAACAAAGAACTATGCTGACACTTTTTTTCAAGAGGGTAAACCCAATGAGCATTCACCCATCTTTCTTGGGGCCCATATATATGCAAAATACATGACATGAATATAAATATAAATATACAGTATGTACAGCAAACATAGAGAACGAAATACAAAAAAAATACTATAGTCCTTGACTATATACGTTCAAGATAGCTTGCTGGATAGATAGATATTTTATTGAGATGGTTAGCTTGGTAAAATCACATACAGAATTAAAATATTGGGTGGCACTGCCATAATAAAGCACTGGCTGTTTTGAAAATATAAATGTTGTCTACTGGAAATATAATTAACTTGCATTAACATTAACCCCGCTCAATCCAAACTTATTTTTTTTATCAACGTCAAAGACGAGCAGCAATATTTAGCATTGAGATTTATAATAATAACGATTTACAATGCATAGATAATTTTAATTTATTGAGAAAAACATTATATTAACATCTTATTTGAGCTGATCATGTTAACAAAAAATCAAATAAAATATGTAAAGTTATTGGAATTATGAACAAGTTAAACTTTCAGTTGCCCCATACTATTTTACTAACTATTTAAAATTCACTTATATTATCTCAACTTAATTACTGACTTCTTGCTTGGGGTACGAGTCAAAATGTGTATATAAACTACAAATACGGCCATGGGAATTATTGATAAAAGTGCTAGGTTTTCACATGCGAATCCTGTATTTAGAAATTTTAAAATATTCAAAATTCATGATATTTTTCATTTAAACCATCCTACTTTTTTCAATAAATGATTAAAAAAATAATTACCAAACTACTTAGACTCCTCGATATGTCGAAAAACTGTAATTACACAATCACAACACTCGCTATTGCCTAATTATTTGACCTTTTTGGCAAGGGTATTATCATATCAAACAACTGATAATTTCACCACTTTAGCCTCCAAATAAAACTAGCGTTTTTCTAGGTTTGACAGTTATTACAATATATCTGCGATATTTATTTTTGCGATAAAATTTTAGAGATTAAATGTCTTCATTTAAAAAATAGAAACGCTGTGTAAAGAAAGTACACAAATATATGGGTAGGCCTACAGAATGAGAGGGGGTGACGTTATGTCGTCTAGCATAGCGACGACAAGGGAGATCGTGGCAAAACATAGGTAACAATCATAAGTTCACAGATGGATTTTTGTGATTCTAACTTTTATTTCTTGGACTACTGCAATCAATGTCACTGGAGACTGGAGCGTTAACAAATATAGTGATATCTTGAAAACAAGTTCATTTTTATAACACAATTTATTAATGGTTGAATGTTAATAATGTTAACTGTTAAATGGCGACATAAATATGTAATATTGACGTGAAACATTCACAACTTGCTCGTGATTTAGAAAGTTTGTCTTTGATGAACGTAATAATGTGATCTCTTTTATGACTCCTATTATTTAGAATCTGTTCAGGTATATTTTCGAAAAAAAATAATTGAAGCAATTAGTTGTATCCAGTTTTGACATGGAAGAAAAGCCCCACACCCTGAATATTCAAATATTGTTTTTTTTAGACAGAAATGTATGCGATTTATTATTGAGATAAAAATTATTTTGAATTTATCACATACAGATCGCGACACTTTGCGACAAATATCTCGAATGATATATGCAAGAATATTCTCCTCATCAATGGAAATACATTTATGTGGCGTGAGAAATTTCAGCATTGAAAAGGCTAATTCTGCGACAGAATCGCTCAGATCAGGTGAATCAGCAGTCACAGTGACATGCTTTATATCAGCAAAAGCATTCGTTCAGGTATATTCCGAATGATAAACATGACAAATGATGCGTGTCATAACACTATATATAGTAATATTATGTTTTCCTTTGCTCTTATCTTGGTTTTCTTTGCGCATATCTACCCTTGCACACATCGTCACCTGCCAGCAAATATGAGGCATTTAACCAATGTTGGGGTAATGCAGAGCCAGCATTATAAACGTTGGACGAGCATTATTCTATAATTGGATCAACGTCTCGTGTAAGCTGGGCACTTTTTTTGTAAACAGTGAATATGCATACTTGCTTATACGGGTGCATCAACTCCTGGAGTACCAAAAGAGAAAGACAATTAAAAAAGTAAATCTCCGTCAATACTTATTTTTTTTATTTTTATGACGTAAATTATGTATAGTTTTTAATAGGATCAAAGTCATAAGTACTCATCGTAATATGGTAAAATCAAGCTTGATAGAATAGCATCAGTCCCAACCCCCAACACCAGGGGACAGCACTGAGATGATTTCACGTTTCGGGAGAGTCGATCATCTTATTATACATGGTCTTTGATATCAAATACATACTCTCAAACTGAAACAGTTTTTTTCTCTTGATTACATGCACAAATAAAAATATAAAACAAAAATAATTAATTTGTACTAAATGGCTCATAATAGTCACCACCTTTCTTAATATGAGCATGTAGCTATGTGAACTAAATAAATATGACTATATATTCTAAATATGAGCATATGAAAATATTATTTAACTTGATGGTGAAAAAATTTCGATTGTGAAACAATGCAAGGCTTTAATACCATTATTGAGTATGCATAAATGTTTCCAAATATTTTTAATGTAAAATATATCCAATAACAATCACAATATGTTCATAATTATTAGGAAAAGCGTGGGTGCTCATATTAGAAAAAAGTTCCTTTTTGTTCTTTCCATATCTTCAATCATGAATTATCCTGATTATTACTCAATTTAGGACAAACAGACGTTTTTTGTACAGAGAAAAACTCGCCATGAATTATTTTCAAAATTTTCATCACTTTTAGCATACTGGAAAATTTGTTTTTTATCATCATTTAATTGATGTGTTTTTTTGTGAAATGTTATTCTGTTCAAATTAACATACCATTGCTTCCTTTTAATTACGTTTGGGTCACTGTTTATTGATATCAACAGTACTGATAATAACAGTACTGGTGATATGTAGTATAAGAAATATGGCATATCCTAATATTAGGACCATGCTCATATTTAGGCGTGCATACCCCGACATATACAAATTCATCTAGATCGAACAAATAAATAAATACAATTTTTTTGAAACCATCTGCTCAATGCAGATCGACCGTGTCCCTAGATTAGCATAATATTATTAGGCAGTACATGTCTACTTGAAGAGTAAGCAGTTTCCTACCTTTTAGCTTGGCAGAGCAGTGTACTAGACCCCAACGGCCTATCCAGGTCTGCGGCCTCGAGAAGCCAAGCCTTGCTGAACAGAAGATGCATCTGTGACGCAAATCCAACAGTAAAACGACATTGGGTAAACGTTTCGTGTTTTCCGGCTAATTCCGCCTGCTATTACCATTTATGTGTCAGCTAAATCAGCTGATATGCATTTACATTTACCTCCAAAAATCTGAAACACAACCGAGCTGTCAACTTGGTTCAAAATATTCAAGCATAATTCTAGTCATTGCGGAAATACCTTGTTTATTTTATCTGAGATTGCTATCTATATTGGTCCTTTGAGATTGTTATCTAAGATTCCGTTATCATTTTTATTTCCGGAGATAGTCATCAAAAGAATATCCGAACATATCTGCATCTGGTTGATATTTTTCAAACACGTTGTGTAAAATATCTTCCGGTATACTAGCGTACATTTGGCTGTACTTCTCCGGGCGTTGAGCTCCCACTTGCACATGGGGGAAGTCGTCAATGTAGTCTGTGGCATTCATTTTAGGTAACAGTTCCTTCACATCTTCCTGTAGTGTTTCCACATGGGCGATGAAATCAAAGCCCGCAGAGCAAGGATGACACGTTTGTAAGTGCGGATGCCAATGTCCGTCATTTTTGGTCAAATGCTCTGGTAGCCAGTCAGCATATTGTTTCTGTGTTAGTGTCGCAGCAATAAGAAATGTTTCAAAATCAATCGTTTGAACCTTCTTTCGACCTACAACTCTAGCCAGATACGCGGACGCGAGACGCTCTAGCGGATGACGAACCATAATAAATTTGAAATATCCTTTCAGAGCTACCGAGCTGCTCCAAGCGGGACCAAATCCAGAATTGTTCGGCCTTCCCCACCTTTTCTGTAGACGAGACCAATCTCCGGGATGTTTTTTCATCCATAATTGACGAGATTCAATTTCTCCGTCGATCATTGATTTGAATAAGTAAATCCAGCTGGATGAGGATACCTTCTTTATAGGACAATACATAAAGCGATGATAGTGGTCAGTGAGAAGGCCACCGAAATCACTCTGCTTCATGCGATAATACTGTGTGTGGTTATAAAATCCACTCTCAAGCAGAGTAGGCCTAGATGTAGTTAGCGACCACATGCCGGTTCACCTGGTGATAAATTCGTCAAAAATTGTTAGACAAAATCAAAGAGAAACTCTACACCACGAAAAAACAGACTGGGTAAAACTTCGCAAAATAATTAATAAAAACTTAACACTAACAGACGCAATCACACCAGCAGAAATAGACGAAACAGTTAACAAGCAATATAGCTAACATAATTAAAACAGCGTTAGACAAATCCTGTCCGAAAAGTAAAGTAAAAGATATCAGAAGAAACCAGCATATTAATTAAGTAAAACGAAAAATATGACGAATAGCTCAAAAAAAAATATTAACATTCAAAGCCGTACAAAACGACAAGGCCACCTGGTGGCAAACAAAAACACAAGAAATGGAATCGGCAAATTTTCACAAAATTAGCGGTAAAAGATCACAAGCAGAAACTAACAACCCAGTAACTAAAAAAGACGGAATTCCAATAGAAAATGCTTTAGAAAAAGCTAATGCGTTCGCGGAAACATTAGGAGAAATTCACAATACTGACAAAGGGCCAATTTTCGGCGATACCTTCAAGTAAGAAGTAGACGACAAAATTGCAGAAAATTACCATCTTTTCAACCCACTAGCATCATATGTAGATGCAAAGGGCGATGAGAACCCTATAATGAGACATATATCAATATCCAAAATTAAAAAAACAATTAAGTAAAATCAAGGGTCGATCGGCACCTGGCCAAGACTGTATTCGATATACGGTACTAAAACAATGTCCAGAAATAGTATTCAAAAACCTAGAACAAATTTACAATATATACCTACAAACTTGTTATTTTCCAGAGCCTTGGAAACAAACAATGGGAACAATGATTCCAAAACCAAATAAAAACCACAAAATCACTACAAACTATAGACCCATCAGCCTACTAAGTTGTATCGGAAAATTATTTGAAAAAATACTTGCAAATAGAATAAGAGGCGAACTCGAAAAGAGAAAATTCTTTAATCAAAGGCAATTTGGCTATAGAAATAAAAGATGCGCGATGGAACACATATTACGATTAACAGATGACGCCCTTACAGGCTTACAAGCAAATATACTGGGAGTTGCCGTCTTTATAGACGTAAAAAAGGCCGTTTGGTTCGGTATGGCATAATGGCCTCAGATATAAGCTAATGAGCAGTGAGCTGCCGAATAAAATTATACGATTAATGTCTTCGTTTATTTCAGACAGAGCAATTGCCGTTAAAATTAATGATGAATTGTAAGATAAAGAAAAACTTAATGCTGGCACACCCCAAGGGTCCGTCCTCAGCCCACTCCTATTTTTTTGATGTATGTGAATGATATTCCAGTAGATCCAATGAACAACCAAGTAAACATATCACAATTTGCAGGTGATCTAGATATGTGCACATTCGGCCCCAACGCCACATACGTTCAATATCAGATCCATAATACATTATCGGCTCTAGAAAAGTGGTGCTCCAAATGAAGAATTAAATTAAATGCTAAAAAGACGCAGCTAATTGAACTTAAAAAGAACGGGAGACAACACAAAAAAATCAAGCTTCAATTATTTGGAGAGGAAATAGACCATGTGGAAGAAGCAACACTGCTGGGAGTGACTATCACTAAAACATTTAACTTTCGATCACATATAAAAATGGCAATATCCAAAGCAAATAAACGATTAAACTTACTAAGACTTCTAAGTGGTACTAACTGGGATGTAAGCCTAAAATAATCATGCAATTGTACAAACAATACGTCAGACCAGTCCTAGAATATGGAGCGATAGCTCTCCTATCGGCACCTAAAACAACACTGGAAAAGATCCAACTAGTACAAAATAAGGCCATCAAGATAGCTTACCGCCTGCCGTGGTGTACCGGTGGAACCCATTAAAAATCGATTACAATCATTAGCGAACAAATTTATACACTCATTAGAAGAACACTCAGAATTATTCAAACACCAAAAGGAATTACATAATGCGATAAAGAAGAGGGACAAAACAAATTTTCTTGACGAATTACTAGAAAAGTACAAGAAACAATATGGAAATGAAAATGGCATGTAACAATCAACAAACCTTCTGCGAGAAAGCTTTTCGCTATGCTCGTAAACTCAATTTATAAGACCAATACCTAGTAATAGGCCTACGTGGCTTATCATCTATATTAGCGCAACCTATCTTGTCTGAGTTGCTGGGGGAAAGCTTTTCGATATGCCTCTTAAAACGGGGTTGAGGAAAGTAACAACAAAAAGCAATCTTAAAACAGTTTTTACTTGTCTCAATCCGAGAAACTTCAGAACATTTTTCATGATCAGACGTTGGGCATCGATACATATTAAGTGGCACTTCACCTGGGATTATTCTTATAAGTTTAGGGCTAGTTTTATTGTTTTAAGTTTAGGGGACCCTTCCCGTCGCCTGTGTTATTGGACCGGGTGGGACCCTAAGGAAATTGTCAGAGCTGCTTTGTCAACTGACTCTTTCGTTGAGGTCTGGGAGGTTTTCGCTCCCAGTGTGAATGCTGAATATGTGGCAATGTCCATATCGTGTTAAAAACCCACCCACTCACTGACACAGTCAACTGGACAGCTGGTGCCGTGTGTGGGCTGATAAAAGTAACCTATCGTCTGTCCGCAACCATCTTACCCTCATTGTATGATAATTAGATCATTAGATCAGTTATACACTGAAGGCATCAGGGAGTTTTATCCGGAGAATTTCAGCAGACAGGATGCTAAAATTCCACTGTTTTACCCTGTCGCGTTGGTTCAGGGGCCAACCATTCTATTTAAGCTATCACTGGTAACTCCAAATGACGCTGAAATGGGTACATTGACAAACGTTGTGTGTGCCGACGTAATAACCGAGATTGAAAGGTAACACTAAGAAATCCCACTATTTTCAGAGCAATGAGACATTATGACAAGCTCGACAATTTTTAGCATTTATCAAAGGTATAAATCGTAATTAAAGAAATACCCATTAAAAAGAATAATAAAAATTGCTGAATTAACAACATTTTACAAACTGGACGACGACAACAACGGACAACGGACGACACTATATGTGACAACGATATCTGAGTATAAGTAGAGTCATGAAATTAAACCCAAACATGTAATGGTTGACTATATGGGGACTACTATTTATAGTAAGCCCCGATTGTCTTAAAACTACTCCCAGCGCCTTCGATATATATGATCATAGAAGAGTTTCAATTTCAAATTCTCACTGATCCAACAGACAAGCCAGTGAAGAAAATTAAAACGGACATAAAGTGACAAGGATAAAAAGTGCATTCACCTTAACTGCTATACCTTTTGAACTGACACATTAAAACCAAATAGTTTGCTCCGGGAAATAAGCTCCACATATAGTTGAAATCTGATTTTGAATCCACAATCATAGTTAAAATTTGTTACTTTGTCATCCCGTCAAAACGTGTTGACTTTGAACTTATGTTACTTTGAACAAGTGTAACCTTGTCAACCCGTCAAAACGTGTTGACTTTGAACAGAATACAATAATTGGTCAAAAAAATATTGTAACAAAATCATTGCTTAATAAAATATTAAAAATTCGTATCAATTCATAAAATTATACGAGCAGTAAACACAAATAATTATCAAGTTAGTATTTTTGGTTACATTTATTCTGTTTGTAATACTTAGTGACCCAATAACTGAATAAATAGGTAACATATGTAAAACCCTGTCCATGTACAGGGCGGGCGCTGGAGCATTGGAAAGTTGGAGATCGAAGGTTCGAACCCCTCTCTGCAGTATGGCCTTCAAGTTTCAAAAAAATGTTTCTTCCCCGCTCACTCGTAATGATTCAATAGCTCAGCCTATTTGTGCACAAAGATTACAGACATACAGCCATATAGTATATTGGCATAAAGAAAAGTCTTATTTGTCATAAACATGATAGAATATATGTACAGGTATATATAAAAGATGGTTAATTTTATACAATCACACGACAGTTTACTTGATATCATATACAGAATTAAAATCATGTTAAATGGCATAGCCATAATAAAACAGCCTAAAAACCCATTCATTTCATGTTTTTGTCCAGTTACACTTTATATAATGACATCAATTTCTTGTAGGTATATGTTATCATTGAATCAGGAAATCATTAGATTAAATTTTAATGCAAGCTGAACATGTCCTAACAAGGCAATCCAAACAGGCTCTTTTATATAACCTACATTCATTATCCTCCTGAATGAACTTTGGTACGAGTGGAATATCTAATAATGATACGAGTTAACATCTATGAGTGGTACGAGTTAACATGGGTACGAGTTGACATTATGTTGTGTGATAAGAGATGTCAACTCGTACCATCATCTGATACCTGCCTTGTTGGGTACGAGTTGACATCTATTGATGGTACGAGCTGACGTGGGTACGAGTTGACATGGCATGGGTACGAGTTGACATGGGAGGAGTTGACATGGGGACGAGTTGACTGTCACCCAATATTTAATATATCTGATACATTATTTAATACTATCGATTGAACTCTTATTATGATTTTAATTGTATTTTCGTTTTTCTATGCATGGATAGAGTTACAGCTAGCTTTGTATTTTTATTCCATGAAAGCAAATTATCTGTCATATTCTAATTTTAGTTTAGCTGATCAGATATATTTGTGATGTCAATGCGGTAAATTTTAGAATATTTTCAATATTCGTTGGTTGTTTAAATAGAGTAAATGAATTATAGTTTTAGCTCAAGCATTCAAACATACTAATGACATTTTTGTGTCTTCCACGTAGTGTATAGGGAATTATATTGCACGTTATGTTTCATACAGATATTTTTTGTGATCCACATATGCACACATTCACTACAGTTTGAGGTGTTCATTCATACCACCTTGTAAATCATGCATACTGGGTAGAATGTATGTCGTACAAATCTTATTATTATTCGCTATGATTTAGTCATTATATTTTCATTTGTAACTCACTACTGTCTTCTTTTTATTCATAGAATTGGTAAGGTGTTCGTTAAGTTCTTTATAATGCTATTTAATTTTACCACTGTTTACTTATGACTAGCTTATATGCTTGATTATTTGTTTTATCATATCACTTTTTTCTGAACCAGCTCAATTTGTTCCAGTCAGCAGTACACGTCGCCGTTTGTAAGGTTCAAAGATGATCTTAGGCAGCGGGTCCTGTGTTTGTGTTTTGCTTGAATTTTGTTATTTGTTTGCTTTTGTTTTCTTTTACACAATTACGTTTCCATATTCTCCATATAAATGTACTAACGAATTATTTGATCTGAATATGCATGAAATTATGTACACCATCGTCTTTCACAATGGCAAAAGATATGGCAATGGCGAGGAGTCTATTGAAATTTATAAACACTCTCCTTACTTTGATATTAAAGAATTCATACAATTTTCTGTAGATAGAATAAACCAGTTTATGGCCCAATGTTAGTGCAATGTTGGACCGACACAATGTTGTTTGCAGGAGCACAATATCAGCCATGTGTGTTGCTTCAAGCAGATATAGACTGGGAAACTGTATCCAAAGTTGATCATGAGTGATTTTATATATATTTGAATCCGTCGGGAGCTCGCTCTCCCATACTTCTAGGACTATTATCAAACGTCCAGGGATGATGGGTCACCGAGTGATAATTGTAGTTACTTGAGCAGTAAATGACACACAACTCTCTTAGGCACAGTGACGTTTTATTCATTCATTCCAGCAGGTGCTCCTCAAACTAGACTCGAAGTCTCTCCGACCAGATCGCTTGCTTAAGTGATTACAAAAGTAGCTAAATTATGTCTGCCAATCGGATATACAAGCTCTCAAGGTGAATCCACTATACCTCTGGAGGATCCCATTGGTCATCAGCACACATCGGTCTAATCATCAAGCGTGCTAATCATAGACTCACAGATAGAGTTGTGATGTTGATATCTCATTTTTGCATATTATCTACTTTTTTGCCTTTATCCCAACAAATATGAGACAAAGTATTACATTTTAAAGACAGAACCCTGGCACAGTACATGCATATTTGGTAGCATGTAAGACATGAGCATGATGAACATTTGATATTCCAAAACAACACATAATTATATATTTTCGTCGTTATCGTTTTGCCTTTATTGTAATGATATGATGTGGCTCACTAATCTGAACATTTTGATACCTTTATGAATGTTCTAGCTGTATTGGTGAAAATTATTTTGATGATTTTGTTGTTTTTGTTGTACAATCGGCTAAATTGTATTAATCCACGCTAACAAAGCAGGTCATAATTATGAGAAAAATCTACATATCAAGGGTCATTTTGCCTATTTTTTACCCAGAAAAGCTCCTGGCAAATCATTTAAATGTTTGACAGCATGTAACCATGTTAGTTAAGTTTCAAGGTTTCTTTCTAAGTGATATTCATGAAATTACACCTTTTTTCTGTTATTTTTGGTATTTTTTTTGGTCTATTAGACTACAATTTCGTGTTTTTTCATATAATCGGCTTATTCGTATTCATCGGCTTTCACAAAATAGGTCATAATTATGAGGAAATTCAAAATATCAAGTGTCATATGAGCTTAAATTGACTAGTAGGGACCCTATAACGGAATAGAAATGGGCTTGTAACATTACGTCCGGCCTGACTTTTTTTTTTTGCATTATATTCCTAGTCTACACTCGTTCAGAGCTTTCTTTTAAATAATCGCTAATCCACAGAACTAATTGAAGTAACTGTATTGGTTTTTCTCCTAGGCCAGAATCATAAATGTCCAAGATATAATTATTGAAAGAACCAAGGAGACAAGTATATCTTCAACTTGTAGGCATATTCCTTCCACCACCATCGACATCCACTGATAAGTCAGTGTACGCGATTATGCGATGTAGGCTACCTTCTACACACAATGTAGGCATACCCACCCAATACCGGTTCACTGTTGGTTCAGTGTAGCAGCCCATTCCTAGTTCAATGCCGGTCAATCGTATTCGACCAGACCCAACAGTAAAACAGAATTGGATGATTGTCTCGTTTCGGCTTTGTCTACGGGTGACGCTTTATCCCCCGAAAGGCCACTACCGGATAACACGATAAATTGGCACAATAGTGAAATCATGTCTGCGACGCTGGGCCAATATTATTCCAACCAAAACCCTTTAAGCTCTCAACCACAAATATAATCGTAAAAAAAAAATTCTGAAAACTTTTTAAACACGAAAGTACTTAACCTATAGCATGTATAGGAACATTAAACGTTATATTCGACATGTTCAGAAGGACTGGTGTACATAAATGTTAACCGTTCTTCACACACTTGTACACAAACTCAGACAAAATAAAATTAATAGGCCACCGGGCCGGGGCTAATTATAAACGCCACACTGAGAGAAAACAACACCATGTTGTGGCCACAGCTGAATGGGATAGGGTCAGCATGCTCATTTGTTTTCTATACAAGGTCCGGTAACTCACGTAATTGTTGGAAGCAGCGAAAGCAACATGCTAGGCCTATTTGTTCACGCCCGCACGCACGCACAATAGGGGCTATTCAACTCCACTATTCTATCGTGTAAACCCAAAAGGCAGTAACTTCTCAATATAATGGGACGGTCAAGTGTGGGACGGTCAAGTGTAGGCCTACATTAGCCTATAGAGTGCACTTTGACAGCATTAATATCAGCGACTGAACTGATTACAAGATACTACTCCAACGAGAAATTGGCCCAATGCTGTTTTAATGTATTCACCCGACGTTGGTTTGATGTCTCTTGTTTCGTCAGCTTCATCCAGTCACACGCATTGGCGGCATCGCAAGCGGTGGGCCAGCTTTACAGATGTTGGGCCAGCATAAATCCAACATTGGTTCAATGCTTCGTGCTGGCTCTGCTTAGCTTTCACTGGACTGGAAAAATATTGGGCCATCGTCTGCGACGCTGGCTCAACATTGAACCACCACGTTAAAGGTGTAGTCAACTGTCAAATTACGCGGGACAATGTGGTCCCCAGAATGCAACAGTGGCCCCTGGACATTCCACAATGACATATCACCCCACATCCACAGTTATCAACCAAGATAATAATACTGTATGCGTTTCATACCCATCGCCGCATTAAGAGCAAGTTCCCAAGTCATATAAACTATATATACTTGAGCGACATGTATGAGCAAATAATTCACCATTTCTCTTATGTGGGCTGTGTGTTGTGACACAAAAGGCTATGTTACCATGGGGGTTTGGAAACAGTTCACCTCCAGCATATTGACAGTAAGAGCTTTCCCAGCCAACACGGCACACCCACCAAATGTTGGTTTAAAGTCGGCCAACGTCGCAGACGTTGGTCTAACATTAAAACAGCATTGGGCCAATTTATCGTTGGAGTAGTATCTTGTAATCAGTTCAGTCGCTGATATTAATGCTGTCAAAGTGTACTCTATAGGCTAATGTAGGCCTACACTTGACCGTACCACACAAGTGCGTTTCAAAGCTGTATGAATCTTTAAGCCGTTATTTTCTCACATGCGACTTATAAATCTGGTACCCTTATCGTAGTAATTGTTATCCCCGTCTGCCCTTTTAACAGTACGTAACGTCGTATGTAGGCATAAGCATAAAGGAATTGTCACTAAATAAGGCGCTAATCCCTTTGACCCTTCCAGTCCTGGAGTTTATGAAATATCACCTAAAAACATCACATATATATCTCAAAGAGAATGATTGGGGTATTAAACATACACTTTTCATTGAAATGATGTTGCAAAAATATTATAATTCATGATAATGTACGAAGCAATTATTTACGGTGATATGTTTATGCTGGTCTGACAGTTGGTATTGTGATAACAAAAACCATTACCATTGCCATCTAAGTTAATTTTGAAAAGCCCAAGACATCGCACCTTAGTACCAGAGTCATTCATAGCTTTACTATCACAGCTTTAACACAACATGTTAAAATTTAAACCTGGAGGCATTAAATTGTCACCGCTCAGTAACAATTGCCATCACCCTTCCTGACTCGCGATCACTATGACGCAAAACCGTAAATAAACATAACGGCATTATCTGGGAGGGGGGCAACCGACCATTGCGGCTAATCCCATTTGACATGGCTGGCTGAATAATTTAATTAAGTATTATTTGACCACTAAAAATACAAGTTTTGTATAACGTACATTCACTTGTGGCAACTTGTGGTACGAGTTGACATCTATTAGTGGTACGAGCTGGCATGGGTACGAGTTCACATGGGTACGAGTTGACATCTATTGTGTGGTAATAGATGTCAACTCGTATACCATCATCTGATACTTGCCTTTTCGGGTACGAGTTGACATCTAATGGTGGTACGAGTTGACATCTATTGGTGGTACGAGTTGACATGGGTACGAGTTGACATGGGTACGAGTTGACCGGTATTCTTAAATATTTATTCCATTACATATTACCCCGCTAACACGATACATTGAGCCAGTGCTGGTTTAATGTTGGTCCACCGTCTACGACGCTGGCCCAACATTAAACCAACACTGTCTCAATGTCTCGTGTTAGCTGGGTTAGGATGAAATTACTAAAAACGTATAGCTGGGCCTATGCATACATGCACTTACTGTTATCTCAAAACGGCAAAAGTAGTCGATGTTGTGCTCAGGAAAGGGTGAGCACGTGCGAGAACTTGAAACAAAAAGTTCAGTATTCCAAGATCGTGTCACTATATTTTTTTGCAAGAATTAATACCACCAATATAATACATGGACGATGCTACATGATAAACACCTGATGAATTGATAAATAATCTCTATTATGTCTCTATGGGCATACGTCGCGTAGAAACCCGAATATTTCTAGAGTATGAAGTGATTTCAGTGTGACATATTCTTTACAAATTTTACCAAAGAAACAAAAAATATAATTATAAATATATTACAGTACATTTGAATGTTTCGGTGTGCGGACAGAAAGTAACAGGGATAAAAAGTAGCGGACAGAAAGAAACAGTTTTCCCTAGGAAAAAAAGTAACAGGTAAAAAGTAACAAGTAACAGTTGATAATTAATGCTAAAATAAGATGTTTAATTTATCGATTTCTCATTTTAAGTCGACTGTTTATTAATGATCAATACGATAAAATATAAAATTGTCAAAATTGAACTAAAAAAAATGATTTAATGCTTTTATTATTGCTGCTTTATTATATAGCCGGTGTTTGCTACTTAATGTAACCAACTATTTCTACAAGTAAAAATAATTAAAGATTATTATTTATTCACGATTTATTTCTCTCTATTTGGTGATTATTTTTATTATTATTTTTGTGATGTAAAAGTAACATTTGTTGAGAGTAACACTTTTTCAAAGTCAACAGTATTGACGGGATTACTAAGTAACATTTGTTCAAAGTAGCACTTTTTTAAAGTCAACAGTATTGGCGGGATCAAAAAGTAACACTTGTTCAAAGTAACACTTTTTCAAAGCCAACAGTATTGGCAAAAAATACTTTTTCATGTTGAAAAAAAATTCAGGTAGGGCCGTAAATGATGTAAATTGGTTAATGCTACGGAAAATTACACGCCCTTAAAGAAAAATCGTAGCATGTTTATTAAGGGGTTTTGTCAAGTTGAAATAATGCCAAAAATCCGAGAAAAACTCGGAAGTGGGTGGGTCAAGCCTTAACTCGGATTTTTTTTTTTTTTTTTAATTTTGTGTTTTTTCGTGTTTTCTGTGTTGTTTTCATGTTTCGAAATGTTTCCCAAAAAAATAATAAAAAAAAATTAAAATGGGGTGGGTGGGTGGGGTCTGACTAATCCGAGTTTTTCTCGGATTTTTGGAATTATTTTAACTTGACAAAACCCCTAACCTGATGCGCTAAAAAAACGTCCTTTAGCGATAATAACGCTTTCTTTTTGTTTCGGAGATATTCGGCTGAATTAAATTTACCTGGAGCTTACACTTAAAGGGTCCTAACTACATGGCTCCACAATTTAGCGTTATTGTTTCAGTTTAAATGTATAACAGCTACGGTGAATTAACAGCTAAAATCTAAGTTGTTTCTATGATTAACACCTTTTTAATGGAGGTAATCACGAAGAGTCAAGGTTCAAACATATTGACTAATATAATATTATTATTCAAAGGTGTATGAAATATGTTTTTATTTTTAAAACGATCTAAGAGACAATATATAAATAGATTTTTTTTTTGTGAAATTTATTTAAATTAAAGCTAGTATTAGTCATAAAACAAACCTGTTTAGCCAATTAATTGCAAAGAAAAGTGAATATAAATGCATTTGTCCTTGATAACAGATTTATATTTTTCCAGTATCACTTTTAGTTTAATACACTTTTAGTACACTTTTGGTATACGTTCAGGTATGTAATATTTACTATTACAATTGAACTATATCATTAGTTTAGTAGGGCGAACATATTGAAGTGACTGCTACCTTTTCAAAATCAAATATATAAATATGCATTTAATTATTCTTATAATAGTATATTTTATACTTTATTCACATGCATCACTTTTAGCGCATGCTCTAGAATATAGTATATAGTAATAATTAAATTTAACCATTATTTTAGTATTTGAGAGCAACTGTTACCTGTCTAAAAGCGGAATATAATAATATAGATAAATGTTCCCGTAATATCTTTATTTTAAAATTTTATTCACATTATCACTTTTACTTTACTTGATGTTCGGGGACATAATATATAGTATTCGAACTGAAATATACCTTATTGTTACTTTTTGACTGTTACTTTTTATCCTGTAACTTTCTATCCTACAATCGAATTAATTAATGTTTCAGATACATATATAATACAAAGAAAACAAGGATAAGACATGACATGAAGGATATTTCGATTCATTAGAACATATTAATCATGATAATACAATGATTATATAACTACGTAAATCTACCCATGGATACCGCAAAAACAACAATATCATGTAAATGGTCCTCCTGATGCAAATTTATCATACAATTGTGTAGGTAATCGAACATGAAGTATATAATATAATAATGATGTATGAAATGTATTCATGATTTATATTCAATTATATATTTATATGATAATGATGAACATGATGAAATTACAAGAAATGTGGCTAGTATTGCAAAAAAGAAGGTAGAGCACGTGCGAAACCTCTAAAAGTTCAGTGTCCTATAATCTAAAATATGTATTTTACTTATACACATTCATAAAAATACATATTTTTGGGCCTACGCATAGACCAGGATATTTTTGAGTGTTTAAATGATTTCAGTGTAACATATTCATTACAATGGTAAATAAATAAACAAAGAAGGAAAGAAGAGAACATGAAATCCCCATGATTTTTGTGTCAATATGTAATCGAACATATATTTATATATTTTTATTTATTTATTATATGGTAATAAATAATAAAATTAATGTATTTATCCTAATATTCTTTACAGAAAAAGTATAGCTTGGCCTTTACATATCGTTTTTTAATCAAAAAATGTAGCCAAGAAAGGTAGAGACGTGCACCTCAAAAAATTTCTATATTCTCTGATCATGTTCAGATATTGTTACGCGAGGTGAACACCAATTCATAACCGTTTCTACATAAATAATAATATATGATATCTAACATACTTTAAGCTATGTACATGTACTTCACAAATAAACATTATACGAATATACTATAATCTTTAAAAATTGAACGTCCTTCACGGGTCTACCAAAAAACGGCACCGGAATATTTTCTCCAATATGCTCTTTATTGTGTAACAAATTAATTGAATAATATAAAAAAATATTATTCATGGATCTACCTATAAATTGGTACATTTAATTTTAAAATAAAAAGACAATTTGACACAAAGGTTCAGCATAAGGTATGACAAGCCTTTTCGAAACGGTCGTCGACAGTGACGCGATTTAATAGCAGGCAATTTTCATGTGTCATGTCTTTATGAATGCTGATCCCTTTGCCTAGTAAGTTGCGCCTTTCTCTTATCACCAGACTCTTGTCAGTGTAGCGAACGAATTTAACAAATATCAGAGGTATTGAATATTTGTTTGACGATGTTCGCCTTGGCAGCGGGTGTACCGCCACAAGATCATGAGGATGCAGATTGATGTTTAGCTTATTTTGTAGGAAATGTAGCACAGCAGACATAGTTTGTGTTGGGAGGCACATTAGGCCTATAAATGCGAATGCAGCCTTTATGACTATATTGTTCACTTAGTTCAATATGAATTTGACGTGCCATGGCATTGACCTTTTCATCAAGATCCTTGTGGTCGGAGGTTACTATTTTGCCTTCTAGCTGCAATATTTTTTCTTCCTTTGTTTCTAGCAGTCTACTCATTCGTTCAAGCTCATATTGTTGTACCTCTTATTTCCCACTTACGGCGAGTTTTACGGCATCTTGAATCAAACAGTGAGTATTGTCCCCTGTGAAACTTTTGGAGCTGTCGGACTCAGGGAGTCGATCGTCTCGCTTCGTCTTCTTTGGAGGCTTGGGCTTAGTTATTGTATAGTGTGTCGTTTATACAACAGCGTATTAGGCCTATCGATCTGAGTTGCTTTGTGTATATTACATACTATATAGTCAGCCAGCCAAGGGCTTCTGAAGTGATTAAAAATGACTAGATGGTATTTCTTTGTTACAAGCGATCTGACACATCAGGCATGCCCAGTAGGGTCCTGGGGACCCCGCCTGGCCGTATAAAAAACACTCACTGCGCTTAAAAGCATATTATTACGTCATTCAAAATGGCCGCCAAAGAAATGATAGGAAAATCTAAATTGTGTATAGTTTTGCCGATACTTGACCGAATTTCACAATCTTTTTTTTATTTTATACATTTTAGAGGTCACTTATTCCGAATATACAAAGAAAATTAACAAAAAGCCACTGTGAAGTTGTCAGCTGACCATATTATATATTTTTTTCATAGATTTTCTAATGCATTGAGCCATTACACGAGAAGAACACTATAGCTGAAAATTTATCTACAATGGATTGCAGTGAAGTATCAGGTTAATATGGTCCATGTGTTATGAGCACACAAAGTCCTGTTATGTTGGTAGATTGATTCATTAGATTACTCACTGATTCAACAGTGCGGATGCAGACGGTCATGCAGACCACACACTGATATGTGAAGGAGTACACAGCGCATGGCCTTGCATGAAATCAACTTGGAGAGACCAGCTGGTCTCAACCATTAGTGTGATATTCTATTCACATTGAGAGTGGAGAAACAATGATATTTCTCTGATAGACCCAAGTAGGATTAGCTGGTTTCGAACATGACTGGCGAGGCAGTCTGGCGCTCTACCAATGCGTCACGCCACATCTCTTGCACACTGAGACCGACCAATCACGGAACATGAGATGGTTACAACTCTCACATAATGGGCTGACGAATAACACACAGTGAATTATATAAGTGGGATAATCTGTACTTGACAGTGTATGTGAGGGATCGAGCAGTCCCATGGCGTACTAGTGTTCTGTTATTGTGAGGGATCAAGCAGTCCCATGGCGTACTAGTGTTCTGTTATTTTGAGGGATCGAGCAGTCCCATGGCGTACTAGTGTTCTGTTATTGTGAGGGATCGAGCAGTCCCATGGCGTACTAGTGTTCTGTTATTGTGAGGGATCGAGCAGTCCCATGGCGTACTAGTGTTCTGTGTATGTGAGGGATCGAGCAGTCCCATGGCGTACTAGTGTTCTGTTATTGTGAGGGATCGAGCAGTCCCATGGCGTACTAGTGTTCTGTTATTGTGAGGGATCGAGCAGTCCCATGGCGTACTAGTGTTCTGTGTATGTGAGGGATCGAGCAGTCCCATGGCGTACTAGTGTTCTGGTATTGTGAGGGATCGAGCAGTCCCATGGCGTACTAGTGTTCTGTTATTGTGAGGGATCGAGCAGTCCCATGGCGTACTAGTGTTCTGTTATTGTGAGGGATCGAGCAGTCCCATGGCGTACTAGTGTTCTGGTATTGTGAGGGATCGAGCAGTCCCATGGCGTACTAGTGTTCTGTTATTGTGAGGGATCGAGCAGTCCCATGGCGTACTAGTGTTCTGTTATCAAAAGTATAGTCAGTCATCTATTATATTCCAATATCTGACTAAATAATGCCCCACCATTATTGTATATTTTGCTGAATATAATTATATTAGTGCGTCAACTTTCCTTGTAAAAAAAATGTGCTTTTCGGCATTAACTGTACTAGATTTAATTAGTGATGTGTACAAACATCCTCAACATTAACGGCCAACACCATCAACATGATCAAGCAGCAGAGGTCTCTGTTTGAAGATAGTTCAGGCTGATTGTTTTCCAAATCTTTTAGAAGAGGATGTGCTGTCACAATCTATCAGTACTTAGCTTACATTGAAATAGAACACCAAGAAGATCATTTTTCTTACCTTGTACTAGTCTGTCTGGAATATTAATCTTTTGAAACCTAATATCATCATGACTTCAGGAAATATTTCCCTAAAAGCCTGCATATTTATATTTTTTTACCAAATAAGTTGATGAGAAGTAACATAACATTTGTACAAGACAAAGCAATTATTGGTAACAAAATAGTGGCATAATAGTCTGGCTGAAGTTTAGCATAAGCCTATCTCAATACTTTAGCTCAATGGCTCCATATTATCTCCTGTCGCACTGAATGTACTCATGTGGACTTTTCATAAACAAAAAGTTGGTTTATCCATACTCCGTAGCAGTGCATGTTTATTGATCAAGATACAGACGCTAACACAGGGTCAGGAACATTTTCAATGTGGTCAATATTTTCACTGACAGTGACAATAAACGTTGCTTTGGATGGTGAGTTCATGATTACCCCACTTTTAGCAAATGGCAAAGGCACACACCCAAGTTCATGTGTAAGTATCGCTGATATATATATCATACAGCTTTGAGACTGATGTTCTCTTAGAATATGTTATACTAATGAGACATGTCAGCCTTCACATTCTTGTCTTTATATATTATTGAATCATTGAGATATTTGACACTCTTTTTCCCTTAAGCACAAGTTGTGAGGACTAAATGTATATCAATACGTGTATCAAGGTTACAGTGTATCTGCACTACTAGATGTTGAGTACGCAACAAGTTTTAAATTGGATGGGCTATAAGTTGTTAGATCGATGAAGTACACATTACGAGTGTTATTGAGGGAGCCAAGCATACCATATGACTACAAGAGTAGTGGTTTAAAAATGCGCTCATTTATACAAATGTAGATACTCACTAGGATGAAGTTTATATGGTCTGTATGTATGTAGAGCAATGCCAGTATCTTTCGTCCTGTGTCCAGATTCCAATGAGCATCACCACCAGTTAGGATTGAGACTGATGTAAGCTCTATCGTGTTAGTTATGACAAATGACATAGTTTGTGTGGGCCCCTAATCAATGGATTAGCCATTGAACGTTATTGAAGATATATAGTGCTTGAAACCAATATGACACTAGAATGCTTTATTGGTTAGCCTATTATGCCATCTTTGTAGTCAGACTTGTCATGGATGCTTGCTTGTGTTGCTTTGGTAAACATACTGGATTTAACACGAATTCTTCCATCGTTCCATGTGTTATCTGATAACACATGAGAAGAGGCCACTACAAGTCTGCAATCCGATCTTGGGCTTTGTCATAAGCAGGTTAGTCATCGAATATTAGTTTATTTTGACCGAGCAATTCGTGATTGCTATGTTGTACCAGTCACTACTTTTATTAAGGGCACCATTTCCACAGTTGTTTTCAACAGTACCACATCCTTCATTGAAAGCTGAGCATGGTGGGTTCAAATGCACACCATAGGGCCTAACCACAAAATTTAATCGAGATGCAAACATGATACAACAAATATGATTATTCATTTACATCGGCCTTTAAACACCATTTCTCCTCGGGACAAAAAATCGGCTGTGGATACGGATTTCTGATTCCGACCATGTCGGATGTTTGTCATCGTCGTTGTGCATTACATCGATATCAACTTTTTGAAAAACACGGAGTGTGCAGTATATTGCTTAAAATGTTATCCATCATTTATCCTGTCGAGATATTGACAAAATATATCAAATTGTGATAATGCGCACAAGGCGACGTAAGCAATAGTCACTCACTCATAATGAGCAATTCCTTTGAGAACAAAGTTGTCTCCTGCCAATAGCCTGTTCTAGTTCATGGACAATTTGTTTGCTTCAATCAAAGTTTGTGGATTTGCCGTTGGGTCATCAGTCTGTGGTGGAGCTGACCCACGCAGCGGCTGCTGCCGTATAATAGAACTGTCAACAATGTGTCATTTCGGCATTTACAGTGTTTTTATCGTATAATCAGTTTAATTTAATCGAGTTACTTTCACAAAATAGGTCATAGTTAATAAAAAATAAATGTAACAAGGGTCATTTGGGCTCTGAATGCCCATAATAAGCCATAACACAATACTTGAATGTTTGACAGCATGTAAGACATATCTTAAAGGACAGGTTTTAAAAGTTTCTTTCCGAGTAGAATTAATAAAGTTACACATGTTTTGTATTTTACTTTTATTTTTTGTCTTTTACAACATCAACAAGCAAGAAATGAATAATTAAATTGTAATATTATGATGCGACTTATTGATGTGCACATTTTGACACTTTTATGAAGACAGTAGCTATTCTGGATGAAATATTATTAACGCTTTTATTGTTCTCGTATAATCGACTCCATCGTAATTACTCAAATTGACAAAATAGGTCATATTTATGCGAAAAATCAAGATATCAAGAGTCATCTGGGCTTGTATGATGTGGCTAAACAATCTGAACGTGTTGATACTTTTATGGAGACTCTAATAAGTTTGGATTTTACTTTATTTACAATTTAGTGTTTTCTCATATAATCGGGTAATTCGCATTGACAAAATCAAAATCAAGTGTCATAATTATATGGGCTTAAATTGACCAGGAGGGGACAGCATAGAAATGGTTGACAGCTTCTAACATTCCGTCCCCCCTGACTTGATTTTGGGATTAATTTCCTGGTCTAGTGGTACTGGATGGTGTCTCATCTGAGTTTGTGTCAGTTGCAGCTAGTGTGCCACAAGGATCCATACTTGGTCCATTAATATTTCTACTTTTTATAAATGTCAAACTGCGCTGAACATTCAATACTGTCCCGAAAATTAATAACGTGGACGATTGTGAGCGACTGCAGCACGATTTAAATAGTCATAATGAATGGAGTCAGATCTGGGAATTAAATTTATAATGTAATTAAAGCTAAGGTAATTTCATTCACAAGAAACACACAACCTATTGTATTTAACTACCATCTAAATGGAACAATATTAGAAAATGTATCATGTTATAACGACCTTGGGGTCACAGTTGATAAGAGACTTGCTTTTAACAACCATGTCTCTAATGTTATTAACAAATGTAGCAAAGTCAATAGTATGATTAGAGGCTCACCAGGATATAGAGCTTCAGCCTCTGTATCCATCAATCTTTGCAAAGCCCTAATACAGCCTATTATAGACTATTCCAGTATGGGCACCCTTTACCAAAATTCAAATAGAGTCCATTGAACGAGTTCAACGAGATTTTACTAGATATTCATTATCCAAGTAATTACAAGGAGCGCTGTGAATATTTAAATATCTTACCATTGTCTTTCCGCAGGGAGATGCTTTTATCCGAAGCAAGTCAGAACGGGTGGCAGTCAACTTGTACCCATGTCAACTCGCCCCATGTCAACTCGTATTCATGTCAACTCGTACCCATGTCAACTCGTACCACTAACAGATGTCAACTCGTACCACAAGTGATGTCAACTCGTACCACAAGTGATGTCAACTCGTACCCAACGAGGCAGGCATAAAATGATGGTACGAGTTGACATCTATTACCACACAATAGATGTCAACTCGTACCCATGTCAGCTCGTACCCATGTCGACTCGTACCACTAGGAGATGTCAACTCGTACCATCATCAGATGTCAACTCGTACCCAGCAAGGCAGGTATCAGATGATGGTACGAGCTGACATTTCTTATAACACAACAGATGTCAACTCGTACCATCATCAGATGTCAACTCGTACCCAACAATGCAGGTATCAGATGATGGTACGAGCTGACATCTCATATAACATAACAGATGTCAACTCGTACCAATATCAGCCCGTACCACAAAGAGATGTCAACTCGTACGATCATCAGATGTGAACTCGTACCAAAGTTAATGTAGGTTTGGGTTGTGTTATCTATGTATTACAGTCGTGTATTATATTAGGGCATGTTCAGCTTGAAATTCAATTTAATCTAATGCTATCCTCATACAAATAATAACAAACACATCAATGTATATGATAATTATATTTATTTGTAAATTTGTTTCGAATAATAAATGTAGACAATACATTAATTATTTCACAACGTTGCGTCATATTTGATCATTTATATGTATTATATGTATCGTGCAATTGAGGTCAACATTTATTTTCACAATTTTCTCATTGTCTTTTTAGATATCTGAAATATTCAACACTAACAAATGTAGTCATATATATCGCACACAGATGGTCCATGGTGTAAATGATAATTATATTTATTACTTTTATCCGCTTTATTTCAAACATCAAATGTAGGCAATACAGCAAATATTTCATAGCATTTCGTCATATTTCATGATTTATATACATGTTGTACAATTGAGGTCAACATTTATATACACAATTTTCTTATTGTCTCATTGTCTTTTTAGGAAATAAGAATATTTCTAATTAGTAACACTGGTTCAAAGTAACATAAGTTCAAAATCAACACATTTTGACGGGGTGACAACGTAACAAATCTCAACTATTAGTCCAGGGGTATGAGATAATAACCTGGAGCAAATGAATAAAAGGTTTGATATAAAAATTGATATAAGTAATTGTAATGGATTCATCAGGTGCTAAAACATAAGTTAAAATACAAAATTTGTAACTCTAGACCAAATAGTTCATAAGCTATGGTTATCACCCCTCATTTTACCCATATTTACCACTTTTGGGGAGAAAAGTGGGTTGAAAATTGATAGAAAAAAATAGGAATTGTTGGATTTAGGTTTCCAAATAATTCATTACATACGAAATCAAACGAAGCTGATTTAATATTAGCGCAAAACTGGTTTATTGTGTTTTTGATTGATGAAACCCTAGCGCCGAAGGCGCTGAGAGTAGTTTTAAGACAATCGGGGCTTACTATAAATAGTAGCCCCCATATAGCCAACTATTACATGTTTGGGTTTAATTTCATGACTCGACTTTTAGTCAGATATCGTTGTCACATATAGTGTCGTCCATTGTCCGTTGTTGTCGTGGTCCAGCTTGTGAAATGTAGTTAATTCATCATTTTTCAACTGTTAGCATTTAATGGGTATTTCTTCTATTACAACCTATACCTCTGATAAATGCTAAAAAATGTCGAGTTTGTCATAATGTCTCATTGCTCTGAAAATAGTGAAATTCCTTGGTTTTACCTTTAATCTCAGTTATTACGTCGTCAAATACTTAGTCTGTCCTTGTATTTGCTTCAGCGTCATTTGGAGTTACCGGTAATAGCTTTAATAGAATCGTTAGCCCCCGAGGCAACACGACAGGGTAAAACCGTGGAATTTTAGCATCCTGTCTGCTGAAATTCTTCGGATAAAACTCCCTGATGCCTTCAGTGTATGACTGATAATGGTATTATATCATACAATGAGGGCAAGATTGTTGCGGACAGACGATGAGTTGCGTTTATTCACCCACACACGGCACCAGCTGTCCGGTTGGCTGTGTCAGTGAGTGGGTCGGTTTTAACACTTATCAATCACGACATTGACATTGCCACATATTCAGCATTACACTGGGAGCGATAACCTTCCAGACCTCAAAGAAAGTGTCAGTTGACAAAGCAGCTCTTACAATTTCCTTAGGGTCCCACCCGGTCCAATAACACAGGCGACGGGAAGGGTCCCCTAAACTTAAAACAATAAATCCAGCCCTAAACTTAAAAGAATAATCCCAGGTGAAATGCCACTTAATATATATCGATGCCCAGCGTCTGCTCATAAAAAGTGTTCTCGAGTTTCTCAAAAAACTGTTGTTCTTCTCGCAGAAAATTTGTTGTTTTTTGCTACATACCATTTTCATTTCCATATTGTTTCTTGTAGTTTTCTAGTAATTCGTCTAGAAAATTTGTTTTGTCCCTTTTCTTTATCGCATTATGTAGATCCTTTTGAAGTTTGAGTAATTCTGAGTGTTCTTCTAATGAGTTTATAAATTTATTCGATAATGATTGGAATCGATTTTTAATGGGTTCGATTTCCGCTAGCTGATGTATTTTGCGTGTGCTGGTACACCACGGTAGGCGGTAAGCTATCTTGATAGCCTTATTTTGTACTAGTTGTATCTTTTCTAGTGTTGTTTTAGGTGCCGATAGAAGAGCTATCGCTCCATATTCTAGGACTGGTCTGACGTATTGTTTGTATAATTGCATGATTATTTTAGGCTTACATCCCCAGCTAGTACCACTTAGAAGTCTTAGTAAGTTTAATCGTCTATTTGCTTTGGATATTGCCATTTTTATATGTGATTGAAAGTTAAATGTTTTGGTGATAGTCACTCCCAGCAGTGTTGCTTCTTCCCCATAATATATTTCTTCTCCGAATAATTGAAGCTTGATTTTTTTGAGTTGTCTCCCGTTCTTTTTAAGTACAATTAGCTGCGTCTTTTTAGCATTTAATTTAATTCTCCATTTGGAGCACCACTTTTCTAGAGCCGATAATGTTTTATGGATCCGATATTGGACGTATGTGGCGTTGGGGCCGAATGTCCACATACCTAGATCATCCGCAAATTGTGATATCTTTACTTGGTTGTTCATGGGATCTACTGTAATATCATTCACATACATCAAAAATAAGAGTGGGCTGAGGACAGACCCTTGGGGTGTCCCAGCATTTTTTTATTTAGAGACGAAATTCATGATTTCTAATTATTGACAACCATGTCAAAAATAGGAAATGCGGGAATCTCGTCTCTATATCTAGCCTAACTGGAAAATGCGCAGCACAAAAATTATAAGATTTTGCAGTTCTAGTCTATGTACATGTTTACATCATATGGTCATATTAAGAGCCCGAAATAAAATCACAGATTTTTTGATGATTTTAGCCTGGGCCAGTCCCTTGAAGTAAACTTGTGTGATGTCTCAGGGCACCCTGGTCTCTTTGTTCCGCAGTCAAGCTAATATCTACAACGTTGAAATTGTGAAGACTTTATAAAACTAAAATAATGATATTATTATAAAGTTGCATGCTTTTAAAAATTGCTCTACTTGTAGTTGTTTTATAAGTTTCTACGCTTTCCAGAGGGTTTTTTTGCTACTGTTATACTAATATGTAGTTATTTTATCTCTGGTTTTAGCGCAGGAAACAAAAATTATGTAAGATATATTTTTAGATTATTTTATTTTTAAGTATAATTACCATGTATAAAGTTACATGCTTTTAAAAATTGTTCTACTTGTAGTTGTTTTATAAGTTTAAATTTCTACGCTTTGCAGAGGGTTTTTTTGCTACTTTTATACTAATATGTAGTTATTTAATCTCTGGTTTTAGCGCGGGAAACAACAATTATGCATAGTATCTTTCTATTTAATTTTACTTTTAAGTGTAATTTTAAGTTTAATTACAATGTATATAAATTTTATCCTGGATGGCGAACTCAGTCAGGGTGCTGGTCACCTGTATTCGACATCCTGATGTATACAATTTTACTTTCAATTACATATTTGTACGATTATTGTATACATTTGTGTATATAAAGCCTAATAAATAAATAAATAAAAGTTATTTACGGAAGCCACGGAGTTCGGGAACTCATTTTTTAGTTATAATTAGTATTATGTGTCACGAAGTGTAGACAGCCTACTGGTCTAGTCATGTGTCAATGCCGGCCCAGTCCTGTGACAATGCTGGCCTAATGCTATGTCAATGCTGTCCTAGTGCTGTGCCAATGCTGCCTCAGTGCTGTGTCAATGCTGGCCCAGGGCTGTGTCAATGCTTGCTAAGTGCTGTGTCAATGCTGGTTCAGTGGGGTGTCAATGCTGGCCCGGTGATGTGTCAATGCTGGCCCAGTGCTGTTAATTTCTTGCCCAGTGTTGTGTCAATACTGGTTCAGTGATGTGTCAATATTGGAGCGGTGCTGTGTCAATGTTGGCGCAGTGCTGTGTAAATGCTGGTTTAGTGCCGTGTGAATGCTGGCTACGCGATGTGTCAATGCTGGCTCAGTGCTGTGTCAATGTTGGCCAAGGGCTGTGTCAATGCTTGTTGAGTGCTGTGTCAATTCTGGTTCAGTGCGGTGTCGATTTTCTTAGCATCGTGTGACACAATATATGTGCATTGTTGTTGCCTATGTTATCGATTAAATTGAATTAGGGCCAGTTAGCGTTTAACAACATTGTTCAAAAAGGCCAACTAGGCTCAAAATTGCTTAATTTGTGCAGTTACAATAACACGATTTTATTGTATTGTCCTGCGACGTTCAATTAAAGGTAGTTTGACTTAACGTACTTGTATAGATAAAGAAATGTATGCCAATTCTAATCAAATTGAAAATGTTCTATGATAGGTTAAACAAAATAATGTGACAAAAAAGGCAACACAGCGCAATTCGACTGGGTTACCTGTGCTGTGTCAACATACATTTTTTGCGTTGCCGTAACTAAAGTTGCAAAATTTGTTATGATAGCTCATTCGCTTTGTGCTGTGTCAGCTCATTGAGCCATGGTAACTCGAATAAATTGTGCCATAGTAGGGGACACGATTTACAGTGTAGTATAGGCCTAAGAAATATGGCATATCCTCATATTAAAACCATGCTCATTTTAGGCGTACCCACCCCAACATATACATAGATCGAAGAAATAAAGAAATACAAATTATTTTGAGACCGTCCGCTCAATGCAGATCGACCGTGTCCCTACATTAGCATATTATTATTAGGCAGTATATGTTTACTTTAAGAGTAAGCAGTTTCCTACCTTTGAGCTTCGCAGAGCAGTGTACTAGAACCGAAAGACCTATCCAGCCATCACAATACGGTAACTCAATGTTGTCTTACTGTTGGTCCTGGTCTGCGCATCTTCCCTTCAGCAAGCCTTGGCTTCTCGAGGCCGCAGGTCTGCGGTCTCGAGAAGCCAAGCCTTGCTGAACAGAAGATGCGCCTGCAACATTGGGTGAACGCTTCGTGTTTTTCGGGTAACTCCGCCTGCTATATTGCCATTCATGTGTCAGCTAAATCAGCTGATATGCATTTACATTTACCTACAAAAATCTACAACAAAACCGAGCTGTCAACTTGGTTTAAAATATTCAAGCATAATCCTAGTAATTGCGAAAATACCTTGTTTCTTTTATCTGAAATTGCTATCTATAATGGTCCTTTGAGATTGTTATCTAAGATTCCGTTATCATTTTTATATCCTGAGATAGTCATCAAAGGAATATCCGAACATATCTGCATCTGGTTGATATTTTTCAAACACGTTGTGTAAAACATCTTCCGGTATACTAGTGTACATTTGGCTGTACTTCTCCGGGAGTTGAGCTCCCATATTCATATGGGGGAAGTCGTCAATGTAGTCTGTGGCATTCAGTTTTGGTAACAGTTCCTTCACATCTTCCTGTAGTGTTTCCACATGAGCGATAAAATCAAAGCCCGCAGAGCAAGGATGACACGTTTGTAAGTAAGGCTTCCAATGTCCGTCATTTTTGGTCATGTGTTCTGGTAACCAGTCACTATTCTGTTTCTTTGTTAGTGTCGCCGCAATTAGGAATTTTTCAAAATCAATTGTTTGAACCTTCTTTCGACCCACAATTTTAGCCAGATACGCGGACGCGAGACGCTCTAGTGGATGACGAACCATAATAAATTTGAAATATCCCTTCAGAACTTCTGGATCTACCGCACTGCTCCAAGCGGGATCAAATCCAGAATTGTTCAGTTTACCCCACCGTTTCTGTAGACGTGACCAATCTCCGGGATGTTTTTTTATCCATAATTGACCAGATTCAATTTCTCCGTCGATCATTGATTTGAATAAGTAAATCCAGCTGGATGAGGATACCTTCTTTATAGGACAATACATAAAGCGATGATAGTGGTCCGTGAGAAGGCCACCAGAATCACTGTGTTTCGTGCGATAATACTGTGTGTCGTTATAAAATCCACTCTCAAGCAACTTACATACCCGCTTCACTTGACGTAGGCGTTGTTCTTGCTTCGTCAGTATTTTACGCTGGTCCTCAATTTTCACCGTCGGTAACATATCACTTTTTTGTAAATGTATTTCATCTAAAATTTTCACTTTTTCTTTGAGCTTATCTCGCTGTGTAGGCCTAATATGTTGGCTTTCCAGTGCTGCTGTTTTCTGAAATCCAGAATTTATGTTTTCTGGGGTATGTGGCAAACCCGCAATCACTGGACCAGGCTGTCGTGTTTTTAATACTGCCCATGTTATGAAAAGTGCTGTTAAAAACACAATACAACGTTTTGCTATCTGCTCGTAGTAAATATAATACATGACGCGTCATGACGCTGTGAATTTAAGCTATTTAACCGGTAAGAATATTATCAGCTTAATCAGCCCTCTCAGAAATAAATAGGTAACGTGTCACTATCAACAAACAATATGCCAAATTTAACAACTGAGAAGTTGTGCAAGATCATTATATTTTAGCCCTTGTGATATATAATTATATACCTACCCGCAGTCTATTTTTTCCCGAAACCAAGAGATTACACTAAATAGTTTTAAATGCAACATTTTTTACCAATCCAAACGTCATCTAATATAAATTATCATGATGTGTATCAATGATCATGCAATAAATCCCAGTAAAATCCCAACCATAATATTTCAAGTATTATATTTATTTGAATTTTTGTGCAGGTAGGATGAAAGTTGTCGTAACCGCTGTACATAAATGTAGGTATTCTTGTTAATTACTGAGTGAGTGCGCATTATGCACCCATCAATTTGTAGACATAACACGGCATTGTAATCTCGCTATGTGGCGCTTATTGATACTGAGTTGTAGTATATTTTCACTGCTAGCTTGTATAAGTGGAGTGCACCTGGTAGCCCCAACATGGTGTTGTTTTCTGTCAGTGTGGCGTTTATAATTAGGCCCGGCCGTAGACGGGTAGCCTACTAAGTTTATTTTGTCTTAGTTTGTGTCCTACTTAGGGGAAAGAGGGGTGCCGTGTGTGGGGAACGGTTAATATTTCTGTACACCAGTCCTTATGAACATGTCGAATATAACGTTTGAGGTCCATAGGTTAAGTACTTTCGTGTTTAAAAAATCTTTAGAAAAAAAAAATTCACCATTATATTCGTGTTTAAGAGCTTAAAGGGTTTCGGTTGGAATAATATTGGCCCAGCGTCGCAGACATTATTTCACTATTGGGCCAATGTATCGTGTTATCCGGGTAGTGGCCTTTCGGGGGATAAAGCGTCACCCCTATGGCAGTCAGAGCAGACACGACACAATCACCCAATTCTGTTTCAATGTTGGGCCAGCGTCAAATACGATTGACCAGCATTGAACCAGGAATGAGCTGCTAGCTGGCCCAACATTGAACCGGTATTGGGTGAGTAGGCCTACATTGTGTGTAGGAGGTATATCGCATAGACGCGTACCCTGACTTATCAGTGGATGTCGATGGTGGTGGAAGGAATAGGCCTACACGTTAAAGATATACTTGTCTCCTTGGTTCTTTCAATATATCCTGGACATTTTGGATTCTGGCCCATGAGGAAAACCAATACAGTTATGTACGGGCCTCGGAGTTTGGGAACTCCTTTTCCAGTTATAATTAGTAGTATGTGTCACGAAGTGCGGACAGCCAGCTGGCCCAGTCATGTGTCAATACTGGCCCAGTCCTGTGTCAATGCTGGCTCAGTGCTGTGCCAGTGTCGGCTCAAAGCTGTTTCAATGCTGGCCCAGTGATGTGTCAATGCTGGCCCAGTGCTATACCAATGCTGGCCAGTGATGTGTCAATACTGGCCCATTGCTGTGTCAGTGCTGTTTCAGTGCCGTGTCAATGTTGGCCCAATGCTGTGTCAATGCTGGCCAAGTGCTGTGTCAATGCTGGTTCAGTGTCGTGTCAATACTGGCCCGGTGCTGTGTCAATGCTGGTACAGTGCTATGTGTCAATGTTGGCCCAGTGCTGTGTCAATGTTGGTTCAATTCTGTGTCAATGCTGGCCCAGTACTGTGTCAATTTTGGCCCAGTGCTGTGTCAATACCGGTTCAGTGCTGTGTCAATTTCGGCCCAGTTCTGTGTGAAAGCTATTGTATCTTGTATCTTGGTGATTTGTCATTGCTGGCTCAGTGCTAAGTCAATGTTGGCCCGGTACTGTGTCAATGCTGGCTCTGTGCTGTTTCAATGCTGGTCCAGTGCTGTGCCAGTGTTGGTCAGTGCTGTGTCAATGTTGGTATAGTGCTGTTTCAATGTCGGCCAAGTGCTGGGTGAATGATGGCTCAGTGACGTGTGAATGCTGGCCAGTGCTGTGTCAATGTTGGCCCAGTGCTGTGTCATGTTATAACGACCTTGGGGTCACAGTTGATGAGAGTCAACTAACAACCATATCTCTAATGTTATCAACAAATGTACCAAAGTCAATGGTATGATTAGACGCTCACTAGGTTTCAGAGCTCCAGCCTCTGTATCCATCAATCTTTGCAAAGCCCTAATACAGCCTATTATGGACTATTCCAGTATGGTCACCCTTTACCAAAATTCAAATAGAGTTCATTGAACGAATTCAACGAAATTTTACTAGATGTGCACTTCATTATCAAACAATTAATTACAAGGAGCGCTGTGAATATTTAAATATCTTATCACTGTCTTTCCGCAGGGAGATGATCGACATTAAACTGCTTTTTAAAATCTGTATTTGTGTCAGATTTTTCTGATATTGTCGCATCTCCATTGAGTGAATACAAACCTGACAGTAGACTTGGATCAAGTCAGAACGGATCACTCTTTTATCCGAAGTAAGTCAGAACTAAGACGTTTAAAAGTTTTTATTCAAATCGAGTGGTCAGTATTTGGAATAGATTACCAACGGATCTGCGTCAAGAACAATCATTGGATGGCTTCGTACGTAAACTGAATAGCTTTCATTATTTAAAGTTTCAAAACACTTTTAACTGTGACAATGTTTGCTCTTGGACAAGTACTTGTGGATGTCAGGCGTGTGCGTGATATTTGGATTATCATAATCAACCTGTATTACCCAATAATACCAACATTGAATATGCATGGATTATCAACGATACTACTGCCACCCATATTGCTGAGTTGATGATAGAAAGCTTTTCGCTATGCTTCCTAAGAATGGCGGAGACTTCTCATGTGTCGATACTCATGTGATTAGCAGGCGAGATCCACCAGTCCAACTCAGACTAGTATAGCATAGCTGTTTGTTTTTCGGCTGAGTGACGGCTATGCGAGCTGATGCCAGCAGATGCAATTTAGACTGGTCAAAGTACTTTTATTCTAAAGGGACTAACGTTATGTACGTGTCGAGGGCTCTATTTAATACCACATAGTTCTATTATTGATTTTATAAATACACTCAATATAATATTGTTTTATTGTATTAATTATATGATATTTGGCCCTAGGATCAGTAGAGTGCATAATGAAGTAAACTTGTGTGGTGTCTCAGGGCACCCTGGTCTCTTTGCTCCGCAGTCAAGCTAATATCTACAACGTTGAAATTGTGAAGACTTTATAAAACTAAAATAATGATATTATTATAAAGTTGCATGCTTTTAAAAATTACTCTACTTGTAGTTGTTTTATAAGTTCCTATGCGCGAGAAACAACAATTATGTATAATATATTTCTATTTAATTTTATTTTTAAGTGTAATTTTAAGTGTAATTACCATGTATATACATTTTATCCTGGATGTCGAACTTAGTCAGGGTGCTGGTCACCTGTATTCGACATCCTGTGATGTACACAATTTTACTTTCAATTAAATATGTGTACGATTATTGTATACATTTGTGTATATCAAGCCTAATAAATATAATAAATAAATAAAAGTTATGTACGGAAGCCACGGAGTTCGGGAACTCATTTTCTAGCTATAATTAGTATTATGTGTCACGAAGTGCGGACAGCTTGCTGGTCCAGTCATGTGTCAATGCCGGCCCAGTCCTGTGTCAATGCTGGCCTAATGCTATGTCAATGCTGTCCCAGTGCTGTGCCAATGCTGCCTCAGTGATGTGTCAATGCTGGCCCAGGGCTGTGTCAATGCTTGTTAAGTGTTGTGTCAATGCTGGTTCAGTGCGGTGTCAATGCTGGCCCAGTGCTGTTAAATGCTGGCCCAGTGCTGTGTCAATACTGGTTCAGTGATGTGTCAAAATTGGAGCAGTGCTGTGTCAATGTTGGCGCAGTGCTGTGTAAATGCTGGTTTAGCGCCGTGTGAATGCTGACCACGTGCTGTATCAATGCTGGCTTAGTGCTGTGTCAATGCTGGCCAAAGGCTGTGTCAATGCTTGTTAAGTGCTGTGTCAATTCTGGTTCAGTGCGGTGTTAATTTTCTTAACATCGTGTTACACAATATATGTGCATTGTTGTTGCTAGCTATTTTATCGATTAAATTGAATTAGAGCCAGTTAGCAATTAATAACATTGTTCAAAAAGGCCAACTAGGCTCAAAATGGCCTAATTTGTGCAGTTACAATAACACGATTTGATTGTATTGTCCTGCGACGTTTAATTAAAGGTAGTTTGACCTAACGTACTTGTATTTGAATAGATAAAGAAATGTATGCCAACTTAAAGGTACATACTTCGAAGTAACCAGACTATAAAATTGGCTGTAAGGCCTGGTTTTTCTATTATTGATATTTATTTTGATAAATATCGCCGCCAAAACGACTTTAAAATGCAGTAGTGTCATTCAACAATTCTCCACTGTGGCCCACACTTAGCACAGCTTAGCGTGATATCATGGATCATGCATGTCATGTGCTGATCATGTGATGTAGGCCTGTCTATTTCTGACAGTTCAGTAAACAAACAAGCAATGACAGAGCCATGATATAGGCCCCCGGTATAGGCCTAGGCTTATGATTTTTCAAGTAAGTCTAGCGTTTTTCAAAGTCGAGCAGTCTGGAGTACATTATTACTGTTAGATGTCATGATATGTCTTACTTGAACTGAGATAGGAACCCATATAGATCATGTGGCCCGATGACGAACTCGACGCCAATGATGTGTGGTCTACAGCTGCAGTTACAACTGTGTTGGCAGGTTAAGCCCGTGCTGCCACCAGACACCACGTAATAGGATGTATGCACGCGGCATATAATGTGTGATGTGTGGCTGACCGACCTGATCGAGCTGTCAAAACTATCAGAGATCAGTTGTTGTCTGGTGGCATTTTTAAGTGAGTGTTATAGTAGGCCTAGGCCTATATTATAAATTAGATAAAAAACGATTGATCAGAGAAATCATTCACTATCGCTCCACAGAGACAGCACTACATGCAGCATGCCTGTAGCATCTCGTCTGATAACTTGGTTTCTGTGACTGGCTGTGACCTGCGACCTCGCCAGCTATCTCTGTCATCACCATATATGGTAGGCATAATAAGTTACTGTGCAGTTTGCCTGTATAGTAGACTACTGGCCACTACTGTAGACCTACACGGGCTGTAGGCCTATATCATTTATGTACAATTATCAGTTGAGACCCTATTTAAAAAAATACACTGTGTGCGTTGGAAATAAAGACAACACCTTAGTGCAAAAATGCAGTCTTTTGAAATGTACTGGTTCTCAGTAGTAGGCTTTGTCACGTGGGTTGATTTATTGTGTCTGCGTCTCATGTTGTTCAATCAGGGATAGGAATGTGGAGTTATATAGGATATTGTGGGCAAATATAATTTTTTTTGTTGAATAGGCCTGGGGCTAGATGCCGATTGACGGATTTCAACACACCCCACATTTCATAATTGCAGAGATCTCCCTCTTGTACATGTGCATGGTGTGGATGGTGTGTTTACAACTGAACCGTTGTGTCTGCTCGCTCGGCTTGCGTACGCCACGTTCACGTGACTAAAATTAGCATATGGCGTGTTTACACGAATTCAAATGGTGACAGTTTGAATATCATTCGGCGATACAATCAAAAAAACATATTATATGAGAGTCCTGAATGATGCAGTATGGCCACATATATGCGGCAATTTGTATCATGATTAAACTGAAAGTCATGTTTTGGAAACTCTATACCAGAATATACTTCAATGTAGGAACTTTTAACTCAAATTGAAAATTTTCTATGATAGCTCAAACAAAATTGTGTGACAAAAAAGTCAACACAGCGCAATTCGACTGGGTTACCTGTGCTGTGTCAACATACTTTTTTTGCGTTGCCGTAACTAAAATTGCAAAATTTGTTATGATAGCTCATTCGCTTTGTGCTGTGTCAGCTCATTGAGCCATGGTAAGTCAAATAAATTGTGCCATAGTAGGGGACACGATTTACAGTGTAGTATAGGCCTGAGAAATATGGCATATCCTCATATTAAGACCATGCTCATGTTAGGCGTACGCCTACATATACATAGATCGAACAAATAAATAAATACAAATTATTTTGAGACCGTCTGCTTAATGCAGATCGACCGTGTCCCTACATTAGCATATTATTATTAGGCAGTACATGTTTACTTTAAGAGTAAGCAGTTTCCTACCTTTGGGCTTCGCAGAGCAGTGTACTAGACCCCAACGACCTATCCAGCCATCACAATACGGTAACTCAATGTTCTCTTACTGTTGGCCCTGGTCTGCGCATCTTCAGCAAGGCTAGGCTACCGAGGCCGCAGGTCTGCGGTCTCGAGAAGCCAAGCCTTGCTGGACAGAAGATGCGCCTGCAATGCCAGTCCAACAGTAAAACAACATTGGGTGAACGCTTCGTGTTTATCGGGTAACTCCGCCTGCTATATTGCCATTTGTGTGTCAGCTAAATCAGCTGATATGCATCAACCTACAAAAATCTCCAACACAACCGAGCTGTCAACTTGGTTCAAAATATTCAAGCATAATTCTAGTCATTGCAAAAATACTTTGTTTCTTTTATTTGAAATTGCTATCTATAATGGTCCTTTAAGATTGTTATCTAAGTTTCAGTTATCATTTTTATTTTCTGAGATAGTCATCAAAAGAATATCCGAACATATCTGCATCTGGTTGATATTTTTCCAACACATTGTGTAAAATATCTTCCGGTATACTAGCGTACATTTTGCTGTACTTCCCCGGGCATTGAGCTCCCATATTCACATGGGGGAAGTCGTCAATGTAGTCTGTGGCATTCAATTTAGGTAACAGTTCCCTCACATCTTCCTGTAGTGTTTCCACATGAGCGATGAAATCAAAGCCCGCAGAGCAAGGATGACACGTTTGTAAGTAAGGCCTCCAATGTCCGTCATTTTTGGTCATGTGTTCTGGTAGCCAGTCACTATTCTGTTTCTTAGTTAGTGTCGCCGCAATTAGGAATTTTTCAAAATCAATCGTTTGAACCTTCTTTCGACCTACAATTCTAGCCAGATACGCGGACGCGAGACGCTCTAGCGGATGACGAACCATAATAAATTTGAAATATCCTTTCAGAGCTTCTGGATCTACCGCACTGCTCCAAGCGGGATCAAATCCGGAATTGTTCAGCCTTCCCCACCTTTTCTGTAGACGAGACCAATCTCCGGGATGTTTTTTCATCCATAATTGGCGAGATTCAATTTCTCCATCGATCATTGATTTGAATAAGTAATTCCAGCTGGATGAGGATACCTTCTTTATAGGACAATACATAAAGCGATGATAGTGGTCAGTGAGAAGGCCACCAGAATCACTGTGTTTCGTGCGATAATACTGTGTGTGGTTATAAAATCCACTCTCAAGCAACTTACATACCCGCTTCACTTGACGTAGGCGTTGTTCTTGCTTCGTCAGTATTTGACGCTGGTCCTTAATTTTCACCGTCGGTAACATTTCACTTTTTTGTAAATGTATTTTATCTAAGATTTTCACTTTTTCTTTGACTTTATCTCGCTGTGTAGGTCTAATATGTTGCTTTTCCCATGCTGCTGTTTTCTGAAATCCAGAATTTATGTTTTCTGGGGTATGTGGCAAACCCGCAATCACTGGACCAGGCTGTCGTGTTTTTAATACTGCCCATGTTATGAAAAGTGCTGTTAAAAACACAATACAAAATGACGTTTTGCTATCTGTTCGTAGTAAATATAATACATGACGCGTCATGACGCTGTGAATTTAAACTATTCAACCGGCACGAATATTATCAGTTTAATCAGCACTCTAAGAAATAAATAGGCAACGTGTCACTATCAACAAACAATATGCCAAATTTAACAACTGAGGAGTTGTTCAAGATCATTATATTTTAGCCCTTGTGATATATAATTTTATACCTACCCGCATCCTATTTTTTCCTGATAAATAGTTGTAAATGCAACATTTTTTATCAATCCAAACGTCATCTAATATAAATTATCATGATGTGTATCAATGATCATGCAATAAATCCCAGTAAAATCCCAACCATAATATTTTGAGTATTATATTTATTTGAATTTTTGTGCAGGTAGGATGAAAGTTGTCGTAACCGCTGTATATGAATGTAGGTATTCTTGTTAAATTCAACTGCAAAATGCGCATGCCTGGGACGGTCAAGTGGAGGCCAACAGTAGCCTATTGAGTACAGATTGACGGAATTAATATACCCACTGAACCTATTACAAGATACCACTCAAACAAGACATTGATCTAATGCTGTATTAATGCTAGGCCAACGTCTGCGACGCTGGCCCAACATTGGACCAACATTGGATAAATGTACAATATTTGAAAGAAAGTCCTCCTGCCCAGCAAACATAAGACATTTGTATGGCATTTATACAACGTCGGCCCAACGTCTTCGACGCTGGTCCAACATTGCATAAAGTCATACAAATGTTTTGTGTTCACTGCCAGGCAGTTTCCACATACTCTCAGTAATACAGTCAGTTTGTTTGCAAGCCAGCGACCAAGTAGGGGTAATGGCAAAGGGCTTTGAATTTTTAACTCATAGATGTCGCTGAAGTATATATGAACTTGCTGTGATTTGATAACTTGCTCTTAATGAGGCTTTGTGTATGAAGCGCATATTTAGTATTATTATGGAATAGGGCCTTGGCCTACCCACGGGCACTATTGCATTCTGGGGGACCCTTGTCCTGCGAATTTTGACAGTTGTCCATACCTTTAATAATTACTGAGTGAGTGCGCATTATGCACCCATCAATTTGTAGCCATAACACGGCATTGTAATCTCGCTATGTGACGCTTATTGATACTGAGTTGTAGTATATTTTCACTGCTAGCTTGTATAAGTGGAGTGCACCTGGTAGCCACAACATGGTGTTGTTTTCTCTCAGTGTGGCGTTTATAATTAGGCCCGGCCGTAGACGGGTAGCCTACTAAGTTTATTTTGTCTTAGTTTGTGTCCTACTTAGGGGAAAGAGGGGTGCCGTGTGTGGGGAACGGTTAATATTTCTGTACACCAGCGCTTATGAACATGTCGAATATAACGTTTGAAGTCCACAGGTTAAGTACTTTCGTGTTTAAAAAGTCTTCAGAAAAATAGTAAATTCACCATTATATTCGTGTTTAAGGGCTTACAGGGTTTCGGTTGGAATAATATTGGCCCAGCGTCGCAGATATTATTTCACTATCGGGCCAATGTATTGTGTTATCTGGGTAGTGGCCTTTCGGGGGATAAAGCGTCACCCGTATGACAGTCAGAGCAGACACCACACAATCACCCAATTCTGTTTCAATGTTGGGCCAGCGTCGAATACGATTGACCGGCATTGAACCAGGAATGAGCTGCTAGCTGGCCCAACATTGAACCGGTATTGGGTGAGTAGTGCTACATTGTGTGTAGTAGGTACATCGCATAGACGCGTACACTGACTTATCAGTGGATGTCGATGGTGGTGGAAGGAATATGCCTACACGTTAAAGATATACTTGTCTCCTTGGTTCTTTCAATATATCCTGGACATTTAGGATTCTGGCCCATGAGAAAAACCAATACAGTTATGTACGGGCCTCGGAGTTCGGGAACTCCTTTTCCAGTTATAATTAGTAGTATGTGTCACGAAGTGCGGACAGCCTGCTGGCCCAGTCATTTTGCTGGCCCAGTCCTGTGTCAATGCTGGCCAAGTGATGCATCAATGCTGGCCCAGTGATTTGTCAATGCTGGCTCAGTGCTGTGTCAGTGTCGGCTCAAAGGCGTGTCAATGCTGGCCCAGTGATGTGTCAATGCTGGCCCAGTGCTATGCCAATGCCGGCCAGTGATGTGTCAATACTGGCCCCGTGCTGTGTCAGTGCTGGTTCAGTGCCGTGTCAATTCTAGCCCAATTCTGTGTCAATGCTGGCCAAGTGCTATGTCAATGCTGGTTCAGTGTTGTGTCAATACTGGCCCGACGCTGTGGCAATGCTGGTACAGTGCTGTGTCAGTGCTGGCTCAGTGCTGGGTTAATGATGGCTCAGTGACGTGGGAATGTTGCCTAGTGCTGTGTTAATGCGGGCTCAGTGCTGTGTCAATGCTGGCCCAGTGCTGTGTCAATGCTGGCTCAGTGCTTTGTTAATGCTGGCTCAGTGACGTGTGAATGCTGGCCAGTGCTGTGTCTATGCTGGCCCAGTGATGTGTCAATGCTGGCTCAGTGACGTGGGAATGTTGCCCAGTGCTGTGTCAATGCGGGCTCAGTGCTGTGTCAATGCTGGCCGGGTGCTGTGTCAATGCTGGCTCAGTGCTGTGTCAATGCGGGCTCAGTGCTGTGTCAATGCTGGCCCAGTGCTGTGTCAATGCTGGCCCAGTGCTCTGTCAATGCTGGCTCAGTGCTGTGTCAATGCTGGTTCAGAGCTGTGTCAATGCTGGTCCGGTAATGTGTCAATGCTGGCTTAGTGCTGTGTTAATGCTGGCTCAGTGACGTGTGAATGTTGGCCAGTGCTGTGTCAATGCTGGCCCAGTGCTGTGTCAATGCTGGCTCAGTGCTGGGTTATCGATGGCTCAGTGACGTGTGAATGTTGGTCAGTGCCGTGTCAATGTTGGCTCAGTGCTGTGTCAATGCTGGCTCAGTGCTGTGTCAATGCTGGTCTAGTTCTGTGCCAATGCTGGTCAGTGATGGGTTAATTTAATAATGGCTCAGTACTGTGTCAATGCTGGCTTAGTGCTGTGTCAATGCTGGTCCAGTGCTGTGTCAATGTTGGTCAGTGCTGTGTCAATGCTAGCCGAGTATTGTGTCAATGCTGGCTCAGTGTTGTGTCAATGCTGGTCCAGTGCTGTGCCAATGTTGGTCAGTGTTGTATCAATGCTGGTATAGTGCAGTTTCAATGTTGGCCAAGTGCTGTGTCAATGCTGGCCCAGTATTATGTCAATGCTGGCTCAGTGCTGTGTCAATGCTGGTCTAGTGATATGCCAATGCTAGCCCAGTGCTGCTGGTGTGTTACGTATATGTTCACAAATTTAACTTATATGTTTGATTCGTACTATCTATCTTAAACCGGTTTACCAATCCAGAGCGTTCGATTCGCATCAGATCAGTCCAAATTAGAACCGGGGTGACCAAACCATCAAACCTGCCTGTATGAAAGTTTGGTCGTTGGATTTGGAACCGGTTTACCAAACCATGCGTTTCTTTGGCTCAAAATGTTTTTAGATTTACTATAAATTTGGATCTGGAATCGGATTGCCAGACTAGATGGTTTCTTTGGCTAAAGCTATTTCTAGATTGGTGGTAACTGTGCTGCTATCACAATTCACGGCGTTTGTTTCGGGCATACAAGCCGAAGCAAACCTTTTTTGGGATCGTTGCGAATCGAAGAGAGCCTAAATACTGAACGGTGGTACTCAAATATAGAGCACATGTCACGTCAATTGAACCACGTACATGATGGCACCAGAGATCATTCATTGCATTATGTATGATCTCTGGTGGGACATTCCATCCGTTCAGAAGGTGTTCAGGATTTGAACCCATGCAGAGCACGAGTGTCAAAATCAATTGAATGTTAGTGTTGTAATATTGAATACATGTCAGGGTTTGAATAAGTGAATGAATGATTCTAGTTTTCGGTCACCTTTGTCCACATATAGGCTAAACTGGGAGAGGAGAACCTCCAAAAGACGATGAGATGAGTGTAATATACCCAATATACTGAATCTATACGTGGGGAAGAAATTTTTTTTTTTAATACAGAATGAATAATAGTGTTCCAATACAGAGCACGTGCTATACTAACCTGATGCGTCCATTAATAAACATGTACTCATAAAATCCCAAACGTTAGGATTTCGAACATATTAAGGGAGGTACCAAATTATTTTGTTTTCCCGCTTTCTCCGGCCGCTTTTTTAAACTCTCAATACACAAATATTTTTTTCAAAGCAGCATCATTTTTTCCATCAAATTGAAAGCTGGATTATTTTTTCATGAAATATTTTAGCATCAGCTTCGTGGCGTATCTCAGATGTAGATCTAGATATAAGTTCAAGAGTTTGTGATGCTTTAGAAAGAAATTGAGATGTTTTTTATATATATATTAGACTCTAATGAAGCAGTAAATATACATTTCCATAACGCCAATTTTTGTATTTAAATATGCAAACAAGCAGTCATCACTTTAGACTTATCATCTTGCTTTAGTCTCAAAACCAGCCATAGTTTGAGAGCAGTACAGATTCACTTCTTGATGACGTATTCGTGGATTCCATGGATGACTGAACCAAAATGTCCTACAGACGTGCTCAAAACAAAACCTTTTCTTAGAAAAGATGCCGATCTTAGAATATGCATAACAAAGCATCAGGGTGTAAAGACGTTTTGATATTTTGTTGACGTATTGATTTACTTTTCCAATTATTATAATGGTCACTGTATCTAAGCGTTTTACAGATGTGTTAAAAACAAAACAAAATTTGAAAAGATGGCGCCTAACAAACACTGATACATAACAAAGTATCACGTTGTAAAAACGTTTTAAATATGTTTGGTGTTTTTTTTTTTATACCACTAATAACGGCACCAAAACGTATTTCAGACGTGGCGTCACGCTGCAAAGACGTTTCTAAGAATTTTTGGTGACGTATTTGTTTCTTTTTAGAAATTATCTCACTGGTGACTGTACTAAAAAGTTTCACAGACGTGTTCAAAACAAAACCTTTTGGAAAAGATGGCGCCTAAAAAATACCCTGATGTATAACAAAGCATCACGTTGTAAAGACATTCTAAAGATATTCTTGTTGACGTATTGATTTACTTTTCCTATTATCACAATGGCCACTGTACCTAAGAGTTTTACAGACATGTTAAAAACAAAACATTTTTACAAAATATGGCGCCTAAAAAAATACCCTGATGTATAGCAAAGCATCACGTTGTAAATAGGTTTTAAGTATATTTTACTGATGTATTTGTTGCTTTTTCTGTACCAAAGCGTTTTACAGACGTGTTAAAACAGAACCTTTTTGAAAAAAAGATCGTGCCTAAAAATATACCCGGATGTATAACAAAGCATGCCGTCGTAAAGAAGGTTATTGTTTATTTTTCTGTTTTGTTGAAAAATGTTATGACACTGATAACTTTGGGAGACGATTTCCAGAGGTTCTGAAAGCGATTTCTATTTTTAGAACGCCTGTTTGACGTGCTGCAGACGACTTCAACACCAAGATTCCTATAAGACGTCCCCGTCACCAAGATATGTGGTTTACTACATTATTTTCTTTGTCCGACCACGACGTTCTAAGCCGATAATGAAGAGTTTGTACAGACCAATTATCATAGTAGGCCTTAGTACTGCATAATGCGTGTAGATGATCACAACTTGTAATCAGTCAGGCGCGACCCAGCTGTTGATTATGGGAGATCCTCATTATGGTCCGATGAAACCAAAAATTGTGGTCTGATGTCTTTTAACTCAGTTAAGCGCCTCGGGGCTCTTCATTCTTACATGTGAAAAAGTAAATTATTTTAGCCATGCACCTACATAGCAATGCTTATAGCTATTCACCAGGTAGTTTATCCTATCGATCTAATAATATACGCTATACATTCTGGGTACAATCTATTCTAGTCTTGGGGCATACTTAGACTTAGATACTACAGTATAATATTTATCACCTGAGGCAAAAATAGATAGATTTTTTTACGATAATGGCCTGCATTTACTTGATCCTGAGGACTGGGCTTCGAAGTGTGGTTACGTGTAGGCTTCTACTATGTGAGCCAGATCAATAATGGTTAAAGGTGACCTATCACCCCCTATATAGTATGAATAATTGTGTGACAAATGAATCAAAGTTGCCACTAGATGGGGCACAATTATTGTTTCTTTATATGGGGTGATTGGCTAACATGTGACCTTCACATGGGTCATATGATATCCAATCACCCCACATAAGGAAACAATTGGGCCCCATCTTGTGGCAACTTTGATTATTTTGTCACAAATGTATTCATACTATATAAGGGGTGATAAGTCACCTTTAAAGCAACATATTTACTTTTCATAGCCTACTCAGCCGGTAGTGGAAAGTTGTATAACCGGTCTGAGTGATCGGGGAAAACACCACCTATTTAAAACAACTGCTTATAGTATCATTCCATTTGTATGACAATTGTCAGCGGACGTTGGTCCAACGTTGTACAAATGTTATACAAATATTTTGTGTTTACTGGGATCCAATCTGAGTAGATACAGGGGACGTATCTAGAAAAAGAGGGGTAGACAGCACGGCAGGGGGTCTCCAGAAGCCGACAGATTTATATACTGAATAAAATAAGGCAATGACAAATGTTGCCTCCGTTAGGCCACTATGTTTAATTTCTCTGTTTTAGATCAGAAAAAAACCAAAATGTAATGAGGGAGGGCGGTAAAAAAAATTAAAGAAAAAAAACGTTGACCCTATTTTTTGAAAAAATTGATGAGGTCGATGAAATAAAAAACATTCGATAAATTTCTAGAAAAATCAATCAGGGCAACGAAATAAAAAAAATATGAATTATTTGAAAAAAAAGTTAATGAGCGCGACGAAAAAAACAGCAAAAATAATTTCCGCAAAAATGATTTTTTATCTCCTGAAATAAACTAGTGTTTTTTCGGAATTTTTTTATTTCTAGAATTTTTTTTCGGAAATCGGCAACACATGTTTTTACACATGTTTTTAAATAATGCGCCGCCTAAATCTAATGCCCGCGCTCATCTAAAACAGAGAAAAAACATAGTGGCTTTATTTAACGGCGATCAGACATGCTACGGTATATTTGACATTAAAGTTAAATATTGAAAACTTCACAGCAGACACAAGACGTTGAATCAATGGTGTTTTAACGTTCGTCCACCGTCTACGACGTCGGTACAACATTAAACCAACGTCTTGTGTCTGCTGGGTTAGATTGATCACAAAGTAAGGACTTGAACGATCAAGAACAAGAAAAACAACCAAACATTGAATTATATATGAGAGATGTGTTTATTAACATGATTAACGGATTCAGATCTGTATATACCATACTGTCACCACTCGTCGCCTTGGTCTTAAAGGGTTGTATCTACCACTACCTTTAATACCAAGGTGACGACTAGTCAGGCATTTGTTGAGCAAATAATAAAGCGTGGCGGCGACGAGATACTTCTCCCGAGTAAATAGGAACACATGAAACACAGCCAATGTCAAATACAATAATGACAAATTATTATCATATCCTTCCTTGGGGGGATATTTTATTCCGATATCATATCGATTCATATTAAACAGCTTATATAATTATGTTAGCTTAACAGACGTTTCAATGTCGCATTTGTATCGGTCAAATATATCCAGTCAAACACGCTGATTTTTATGCTTTTCTTATCACGAACGAGATACATGAACGAGTTATCTTTATAACCATGATAACCAAGCAGACACATGTGTTTGCTGTGAACAAACATCAAAAATAATTGGATTAATGCAGAGCCAATGTTTCCAACGTTGGGAAGCAGTGAGCCCATGTTGTGTTTTTTGGTAAAATAAACAATGTATTAATACATGCTTTGCGTCATGTCGCGACTATAAGTCTATCATTGTCTCCTCACAATAGATTAGAAATCTTAACATTGGAAAATTATGTATATGTTATTCTAGAAACCTTATATTTCTTAGTACTTGGCACATAATAATGCGGACACAGATCATCCTGGTAATGACCAATCACCAGACGCTGACACAATGCTAGTTTATTGACGGGCCGACGTCACAGACGGTGGCCCATCATGAGACCAGCATTGGGTCCAGGTCTCGTGTTTGCTGGAGTGAATACAATCTTTATCTGTTTATACTGACCCCACTGGGCACACGACATTGTTGCGACGTTGAATCAACGTCATCGACGTTGATTCAACGTCGCAACAACGTCGTGTACCTGGTGGGACACTCTTAATTAGCAGCTAATATGCAAATGAAGATGATCAACATTATCAACACGAAATATAATAATATACGGTAATGTGGTCTGCAAGTAAGGAATAGAAAAATAGTAAACGTTGTAGGTGTATATATTTCGTCGCCTTACGGTAAGATAATAATATTACCATTTAACCCTTTAAGCCCTCACGATGCATTAAACCATGGTTTTAAATCCTGAAAACAGACCTCATTTTCCAACAACTAAGGGTTTCAGAAGGAAAATTTCCGTAAAATTGGTTTACCAATAAATGGCAATTTTCTATAATTTCTACACCACATCAAATCATCTTTATTCACTACAAGTCGAGAATTGCGACAGCAATTCGCGGCTTGTAGTGGATGAAGATGACAACGGTGAACTCAGGCTTGAAAGGGTTAAAGCGCTGACATATTTGTGTATAACCATGGAGACCAAAGGGTTATTTCGATTTGAAATCATCAGAAATGTCTTAGTTAGCTCTCCCTGATTCAATTAAATAAATATGTTATGTGTCTACGGCCATAATGAATATGTTTACTCTTACAGTGCGGGGATCAACTCTAGACGTCAGAATCAGAAAGTGTCGTATATGCCACTATGTACAGTGGCATATATGACCCCTTAATCCTAATGTGACGTTTAGTTTTCAGTCCATAAGGCGGCTTTACGACACTTTATAACACCGTAGGCCCTATGTATTGTTTGTTCAAAGTATACTATTATATCTTTGCCCAATGGCCAGGGCTCTGTCAATATATTAGATTTCCCCCCGAAGAGAAGAGCGTCCAACGGTTATGTCGTCGCCACGGAGCTAAAGGATCCTATCTGACACTCGTCAGAGTGGCAGATAGGATCCTTTAGCTCCGAGGCGACGATGTGTGCTCTGTAGTTTCGACAATTATTTTATCTTTCAAAAAATATTTCGCATTCACCTTAGCTACAGTAAGTCCAAGCGTTTCAGTGTGACTGCAGGTCATGGTGCAAAACAAACAGCATAAATATACATAAATACGCAACATTAAAAACAACGACCACTTAATAATAACTTTCTAGTGATTGAAACGAGCGCTGCTAAGCATAGCTGTGCAATTGTCCTCAAATAAAACACCATCGTCAGTAATAATTAGTTAGAAGGTAGTTTTTCTATACCGACACATCACGCTGTCGTGACGTTGACAACGTTGAGACAACGTGGTCTGCATATACTGGTGGATATAAAGTCGTTGACAACGACCACGGTCTGTCCCGAGGAATGATAGGTACACATATTGTACATAACACTGATTAAGCCATCTAGTTGAAGTTATATCTTTCATTTTAAAATAATCATACAAGCTATATTAGTGAATCTCCGCTCAACATTTCGGAGTAAAATCACTGGCGTCGATTTGACATAATTATAATCATTGTTAAAACTGTATTCTTGCATGGAGAAGGCCACTGTGACAGTCTGTATTGCATAATTACCATTCAAATATCTTTATTACACTCATGTCACTTCAATGGCGACAGTTTTAGACTGGAACATGTAGTCTCGAGTTAACGCCAGCAACCTTACCGTATAAAACAAGCAGTTATTATGACAAGGGATGCCCACATGGTGGACTGTTCATGCAAGTGTGGCACCTGTTTTTTGAAAGTCTTTGCCTGACACTTAATGGAGAAAACATATCACCATAGCATAATATGCAGTGATAGCATTACCATAAATTAAGGTTTGTAGGTTTTACAAAACAGTATCACAGATTTCAGTAAATGTATATTTTTATGGATTACCAGATTCCTAAAGACCATGAAATAATAGGAAAGGTTTATTTACAACGAGTGATATTAAAAAAACTAACGTGTGTCTGGAGGGCAGTATCTTAGTTCTAGTCTCGACTTGGGACATTTGATCCCTACCAGGGCCATTTGATACCGAGACGATGCCGAGAAATCAAATTGCATCGGTAGGGAAGGGATTCAAATTAACGCATTATGGTGCCTGACCAAAGGTTCTAAAACGCTGCTATCCACTACATAGATTTGGACAGCACACTGGGCCTGTATTTTCGTACAAGTTGCGATATATCGTAGGCTTCAGATTGGTCGACCAATCCGAAGCCTACGATATATCGTAACTTGTACGAGAATACTCTACTCAAATGTCCATTTACGCCTTGCAAACGTGTGTGAATGTGCGACAGTGTCCTACATATTGATAAACATGACAAATATGCCACCTGGTTACTGACAGAATGTGACTACCCAGTAAACGCAAAACAATGGTATGATGTTGGACCAACGTCTCATGTTGTACAAATGCTATAGAAAAGTCTTGTGTTTGCTGGGTCAGCTATTCTGTTAACAAGACGCATCTGAGATTTTACAGTCTATAATAGGATCAGGCCTACGTCCAATTAACATGATTAACCACAAAATAACGCGCTAAAGAAATCAATGGCTGACAATGTATACAAAATTAATATTCGATATATGAAATCGTGACGTAATGTCAGCTCACATCAGATAAAAAACTATCGACCTAAAGTGTCATAATTTTTATTGTATATTTAAATGAAAGGTCAGAACGTTCATATTATGATGCACTATATTATTTTCGCTTCAAAGAATTTCCGCCAAAAAATGCCATGAGATGTATAGAATCTTCTCCTTCGTCCTTGGATATGAAAATGTTATCTGCTACTTCACAAAGTGGCAGATACACCCTTTTATATCCAAGGAATGCGACGAGGGAGCTTAATGGTTTAATGTTCATCCTCGTCAGCCCAAAATTAACCCTTTAACCGCCGGTGCCGCTTATATTCGTTTTTTTATATTTTTTATTAGCGTGTACCATATCAGCTTTCAAACATATTGAAGATAAAATGTGACAATAATCAGCAAGATTTGAAAATAATCCACAACCATTTTGTCAAATCTGAATAATTTTCACTCACTTGGAGTTGTGGATCGCGTCAGCGAGACACAACTTCAAGTGAGTGAAAATTTAAATTGAATAATTTGGCGGTTAAAAGGTTAAAACGGCATTGGTTTAACGTGTCGTGTTTGCTGGGCAGCTGTTCCACACATAAGCATAAGAGACGTTGAATCTATGTTGGTGCAATGCTGGGGTAAAGTCATTAATTGAATGATGAGACACGAGCATCCGTTTTCGCCCTGATAGTGTCCTTGTATGCCATTAATATTATAATATTTTTCATAAAACTATAATAAATGTCACAAGAAGCCGCGAAGCCAGCATTCTACACCATTCACCAGATGTCTCTAAAGTCTCTATAAATGTAGCTAGTCTTTCGCTAGGTGTCTCTGTGAGCTTCAGTCACACGAATACCGGTGTTAGAATGTTGGTCCGAAATCAATTCTACAGTGCCTAACAAACACGAGACGCTGAACCATAGTTGGCCTAATGTTGGCCCATCGTCTTCGACTCTGGTCCGACATTAAACCAACCTTGGTTCAGTGTCACGTGCGGATGTCATTCATAACACAAAGGAGGTTGATAACACTGGTACAAGCCATGATGCAATGACCAATACAATTTTTGTAAAATATTTTTCTCCTAAACCATGGCGTGTTTTTTATTTTAATATTTTTTACAGTTCAGAATAACATACACCTTTGGAAAAAAACGCTTATATAGCTATTTATACGCTTAAAATGTTGATAGCAGTGGCGAGACACACTTTAAAGTGCACACGTCCGTGCGCCACAAGGTGGTGGACTATATGCATGGGTAATCTGTGTCTTGAACAGCATGGAAAACACGCATGCAACTGATTCATACAGTTTATATAAAGTGTGTAGGCTTACGCACACTCAACAGTTCTATGTTATATAATCGGGTCCAATTTGACGCACTCTTCTGTACCCATGTGTCATTTATATCCGACATTCATAATAATCCGACATTCACACCAGACAGAATCCTTCAAAGTGCATTCTATTTCGAAGCGTCTGGTTTGCTTCTTGAAAAGAAACATAATAAGCATTACTAAATGTTACCCACAGTTTATCTGCTATAATATATAGCATTATGTAATTTCAGGCGAGTTGACCTGTTTATCCCCACATCAGACGCGACCTAGGCCTATATCTGCCGCCTCTGGTTGGCTGAGGTAACATTATCGACCTCGAGCAGATTATTGGGGTTCAAGGTACCCAGTATGTCAAATCCCTGATTACCCAGGCTGTCCCAACGCCGGATCCAAGGGCGAACCCTTGACTGAACATATGCCGGCGTTGGCAGGTTTCAGACGCTATGTGTGTACGCCGGCCTGGTCGTGTCTGAGGGGCATGGTGGTACCTGGCGAGGGCATGCCACACGTGCACATAACGGGTACCGTGTCCGTGTTGGAGAGGTTCCTCTCGTCGTCGGGGTCCAGCTCGTAGTAGAAGGGCGGGTCCTCGCCGCAGCGCCGGCGCCCGAACTTGGGGCTCTCGTAGATTGGCTCCGTGGCCGGCTTGAACGTGGAGAAAGTGTTGCGCTTCTCGTCGCACTCATCCCCGACGAGGGGCACAGCGGAACCGTCCACGCGGGCCATGCCGTTGGCGCCGTCCACTTCCGCCACTGCGTTCCTGGCCGGCACTTCCGGCGTACCCACAGGTACCGGCGGATGCCTCGTGAGGGTCCAGATGTGGGTGTACTCGCCGGCGGCGTTGGGACGCGGTACCGCCCGAGTCATAGGAGCGTACGTGCGGTCAAACGAGGTACCTCTTTTCAGTGTGGCTATCTTGCCCTCTGTGGGGGGTGTGTGGGGAATCCCCGTCACCTGGTACTGCTCCTCTTGGTGACGCCGCTTTTTCCTGAAACAAAAGTATCAGTAAATGTTTAGCCCGTATACTACAAAGGCAGACAGCAGTAACTGCTTACTTTTCAAGTAAGCAGTTACTGCTGTTTGCCTTTGAGCGGTATTGTGTTGCTTAGTCACTAGGGATTGAGATGACGGATCAGTGACTTTGTCAAGTGACGGATACGTATCCTAAACCCCAAGTGAGCTATTCACTTTCATCAGATTATTTGATTTATTTAGAACATAGCTAGCTACACTCAATAATATATAAACAATTCGGATGGAATAATTCTGAGAGCTACAAAAATTTAGAAAGGGTTGCAATGACTGCAGTGAAAAGATTCACGTTACAATATCGTATACTATACGTAGGCTACATGCAGGCTACGTTAGGGTTTTTTTACTATTAGGTTGCAAACTACTGCGATAGTGTGTCAAATGAACACGTTATCCGATATCGCAGTCCTATGTGTAAACTAAGTTGAACTATACACAAAATTATCCCACTTTAACTCTTGGAATCTATACACAAAATCTTGGTTTTTTTAAATTCTATTATTATCTCTAATATTGCCTGTATGCATGTAACTGTACGTACCTATTCATGGAGTAAATGCCGAACATTAAGATCACCAAGCAGATAAATAAGGCAACGCCGATGATGATTAATATGGACACACCTGGAAAAAAAAAATAATAATCGTTAGGTTTTTATATGAAGTCTTTGCATTCTTATATAGTTTACATTTCATATAGTTTACATCCCCCGAACACCTAAATGCATAACGTTACAGACAAACGATTTCGTTTTCATGATAAGTGCGCATTATGCATGATACACTTTAAACTTTCGAGTAATATCGAGTAATTGAAAAGATGAAAGACCTACACGCGATTTCATTAATCTCTTATTGTCTGTATATTTGAATACATTTGAAGCATTCTGACGGCTGAAGTATAAAAGGTCACATACGGATTTGCAGGACACCAGTGTGACCTTTAACGTGAAAAAGCAATCAAAGATATCCACACAAATGCTTAGAGACACAATCTTCTCCCGGCTAAAATTTGGGGATATTGGTTTCTACGTCTTTGGTATATTTAGACATGGAAAAAGTGATGTCCAAAATAAAGGTGACAGTGGGATTTGTGTCGGGCTAACGTTGGCCCAGCATAAATAAATCAATTTTGCGTGCCCTTTTGCTGTGAACATTCCAGAAAGAAAACCAATTGGACCCGAGACGACGAGCTACATGGCCACAGTAACCTGGTAATGTTTGTCAGTGAGACATCCCAGTGAACACAAAAACATTTGTACAACATTTGTACAATGTCGTACCAACGTCGAAGACGTTGGGCCGGCATTGTACAAATGTTTTGTGTTTGCTGGGATATAACTGCAGCTGGACAGACAAATCAGAATTACGGTGCATATAAAGCCTGAGTCACACCGCTAACTATCCGCAATTTCACACGACAGAACCACTGAACGATATATCAATTTCCATCGTATCGTGAGAGGCTGTTGATATTGTACATCATGCTCTTACATATAAAGCCCGTGTCACGCCGCACAACTAAACACGATCGTTGGGTCTTATGCGTCGTTGATAGTTGTGACGGTGTGACCCTGACTTAAGATTATTAATAATACATTGAAAAAAAATGCGATATATTAAATCCATGGAAAAAAATTCTGCGAAAAACGATGATATCCATCTCCATACAAATGTCACATAATTTCAAAGTCAGATACGATTGTCTGCAAACGTCTGCGGTATACATTTATGGCTTTATCATTGACATCTACAGGTTCGATTTCAGGGAGCGGCGATGGATGTGCGAATAAAGACGTCATTGACCTCGGCAAACAGCCGTATCTGATCGGAGTGATCGTAATATCGAGCGGTCAGGTTGCCGCGCAATCATCCCCATCTCCTCCATCACTCGCCGCACGAGACACCAATAAAACGGACGACAAATCTGCAGCGCGAAGGCAAACAGCAGTAACTGCTTGCTTGAAAAGTAAGCAGTTACAGCTTTTTGTCTTTGTGCGGCGGATCTGTATATAAGTGTGAGTATTGAGCGGCGAATACTCACAGGAGAGCGGTATTGAGTATTGAGCCATGAGTACTTACCCAGGGGGAGCAGATTAGACCAGCTGTTGTCTTCTGTCGTGGCTAGGGATTCTGTAACATGTAATAGTACACGCTGATTGTAAAGAGATTATTACGACCGTTAAATGTTGCAACCATTCAAGTCCTGTCAGAATAAGCCCTGGGCCATTTTTTAAAACATCAATGAACAGTTTAAAACGTGTTAACCTTCCAGCTAATTACTCTCAATTTTATTTTATTTGAATTGATTTGGCAAATCGGTTTTAATTCCGTCTGGTAGGCGCATTACTAGGATTCGCTCTATTTCTCGGCGTAATAATTGGGAGTACAATGCCGGCAGGGATTATTTAAGTAGTGAGTTAATTTCGCCCAGGAGTTGTCATTCAAATTAACAGTATTAGCCTCAATTTGAACCCAAATATTTTAAGGTATCATTCACTTTCAACACATTGAACTCAAGTGGTGACAATTTTCGCCACGTGCTGGCTAGTAGACAGAAAGGCTGTGATCAAAGCATGTTTGTCATTAGCCTGAACACTGATATTGGGCCAGATACTGGGCTCCATTTTACATTCCTTCACCGGTAGGAATTCCTACCGGTTCACCTGACCTATTTATGTCATGGACACGTGAGGGTCACAGAGCTATTTAGAGCTATAATGCAAGTACGACTGGTGATGCAGAGCATCACCTAGAAATGGTCAACACAGCAAACACGATACACTGAAACAATGTTGTTCTAATGTTGGGCCAACGTCTGTTTATACTGACTGTTGCCCAAATAAAATAGCCGTATCTGCTATTTTTTTTGTTATTAAATGTGGTGTTTGTATAAGAATATAAGTCTATGTAAATAAGTACCGTAGTGGCTTGCGAAGTTGTAAAGTTTTGACTAGCACTTGACGCTGACAGTCATGTGGGTCCTATTTTATTCTATTTATGTTGTTTCAAGAGCTTAAAGGGTGTCACAGGCTGGGTGGACAATCAGACAATCAAACAGTGCCAGTGATACATCATTGCACTGTGCAATGATGTATGACTGTCACTGTCTGAGCCATAGTGGCTGTATGCATTATGTACATTTTTGCGTTGATGTTATTATTGTTTATATTGATAAACAAAAACGGCAAAACATTTCTTGAATGCGCTGCAACGAACCAAATAAAGGCTTATTATAATGAAAACAAAAAAGTTGTATGCTTGTGATTGTTGTATATAATTATATTATAATTTCATTTCAACTATATTAAGAATATATGATAATAACATTTTGTGTCAAACTAAATGATTAAAACATCTCTGTAAAAAAAACCTAGTGCGCTACGCATCACTAATCGTACTTGTTCTTAATGACAGTGTGAAGAAATACGTCGCGGAATCCCTAAACTCAATCGGCCAATGGGACTGGAACCTTCAAGCCACACCCCCAAATTGAATCAAATTGAGGCTGGCCAATCACAACCTAAAAACCAGAGCCCCGTTTCTGGCCCAATATGTAGTCACAGGGCCAGTGGTCAGGCTAGTTTGTCATATACGTAGTACCAGAACTACATTACGATCTGGTGGTTCCTTGAGCAGATTTATTTAAAAGAACTACAAACTCCTTTCCTTGATCGTTAGATATTGGTCTTCACAAAATTAATCATGCAAGAATAAATCAAAAGTAACATAAATACACCCAATGTCGAAGCTACAGTTTTCGATTAAATACGATAAATCATAAAATAACACTCCAATAATTAATTGTAGGCCTACATTGCTGCTTATTGAATTAGATAATAGAACACATAAGTACATGAACTGGAAACGCATTTTGACATCGGATTCCCTTTCTGTCCGATGTCAGGATCAAGGCCATGGATCATTGTATCCACACAGTGCTTTCAGACTTCCACAATGGAACCCTAAAGCTAACCAGGTCACAGTTTATTGGCGATAGTATTTTTCAGAGTCGTAATGCCTGTGACTGCGCCTCTAAATTGACATTATCCTTCCATATAAATTGATCTTGTACTTTGTGGCGTGACAGCACGACACGCTATAAAGTACAACATCAATAAATCTGGAAAGGAATATCGTGTCTAAGGAATGAAAAATACCCAAATGAGTGTGAGGTCGCCCTCTTGTTATTAGCTGTAGTAAATGGATTGTTTTATAGTGTGATACGCTAGCATTACTGTCGATGATCAAGAAATCTGCACAGATATCTTTTATGTGGGAATAATTCTGTTTAGATTACATAAATACGAATAGCTCTAATAATGTGTGTCCATTATTTCTATGTAGTTGATTATTGCAGGTAAGTTCGGCCATGGAATTCTCCAATAATTCCGTGGTTTGAATCCAGGCAGAATCCTGAATCTACTGCAGAGAGATCCCCCTTGTTGATAGTACACGTGTACATTATACACTCCAGGTGCCGTATTCTCGTACAAGTTACGATATATCGTAGGCTTCTGATTGGTCGAGATGGCCATCTCGACCAATCAGAAGCCTACGATATATCGTAACTTGTACGAGAATACGGGCCCAGGTGACACCACTGCACAGGACAATGCTGGTCAGCGATACTGAAGGCCCAGTGAATGAAAGCGTCATTTCTGACCACTTCTTACCTGATCGCGTATGCTTTTTTATATTCAATGATTTTATTTGAGAATATGTCATGTGGTAAATGAAAAGAATGGGGTTTTAGGCCACCTTTGTGTTCATATAGGCTAAAATGGGCCAGGAGAACCTCCTGAGGATGGTGAGATGAATGAGATGACACTGCCCTTCAGACACATAATTCGAAATTCGAGCCCTGGCGGTCTGAGGCCGATAACGCTACCTCTCGGTCATGGAGGCTCCTCTAAATATATAATTATTAAATCTTTACGAGTGAGCGGGGAAGAAACATTTTGTTTCTTTGAAAGTTTAATGCCAGAGCGGGGCTCGAGCCGGCGATCCTCGACTTTCCAAACAGGCAGCTTCAACCACTGCACCAGGGCCCCCGCCCTAAAGCGAAGAAAAATGGATCGATTTGATAAAATGCCCAAGCCTAATATCTCAAATGAGAGCTGAGAACCTTTTTATATTATGACGACGTATGCTATTTTTATTCGATGATTTTTTTAATATGTCATGGGGTGCATGTATGGTACGAGTGCGTGTAAATGATTAAACACACCCTTGGAACTAAAGGGTTGTATCTGCCACTTCAGTGGCAGATACAACCCTTTAGTTCCAAGGGTACAGCATTGGTGGTACGTACGTATTGAGCAGTTTCCGCCGCCCTGCCACTTTCCCGCCACGCAGTTGATCTTCCACGCCTCCTGGCTGTAGTTGCAGGCCACGCTGACCGTGTCCACTGTGCGGGACTCCTCGTACGATCCCGGCGGCAGCACGGCCAGGGGACATCCTAAAACTACACAAGACATGGCACATGATTCCACGTATCATGTATCAGACATGGGGTCAAAATACGTTTTTGTATTTGCGTATTTGTGTTTGAATTTTGCGTATTTGTATTTGTAATTGATTTTTGAAAAGGCCTGTATTTGTATTTGATCCCTGTATTCGATGTATTTGATCAAATATAAATCAAATAAAAAAATGTTCACAAAGTTCATCCAGCGAATTTAACAATGATAATGACATTGAATATATTGGGCGCTTTTCTGGCATCATGTATGTTGAGACACCTCTGTACATTGATCATTAAAATGCCAATACGGCCAATCCACCTGTTCAGTACAAAAATTTCGACAAATTTCGCGTAAATGAAGTCTGTATACATGACAAGGTATACATACAGATTTCATTTCAACGAGATTAGTCGTTTGTTATCCTCACATTTAAAAACAGGCTTATTTTGATGGATTATACATTTTTCAATGAATTTAATACAAAATATATGCCACGGATGCGGCATAAATCCGAAAAGTAGCTGACATGATTGATATAATGGTGAATTAATATTAGTATATAGCTTTTTTTAGCATTCTGCGGCTTTCCCGATCAGGTAATGCGTCATTCCACGAAAGGAAGAATATAATGACAGCGGTAAATCACAATTACATTATTTATCAAGTGAAAAACGTAGCCCGCCGTATCGTACGTAAACTGCTAAAAAAGCCCAGCAAGTAGAAGACATTGAGCATATGAAACAACTTTGTTTCAACGTCTTTTGTTTAATGGGAGTTAAATATTCCAGCAAGCACGAGAGATATTGAGCCAATGTTACTCTAATGTTGGCCCACAGTTACGACGCTGGCCCAGTATTAAAGGAACATTGGCGACTAGGGTTATCTTGCTGCCATGTGCCGTCAGTCGGCAATATATAATGAACCATGTTGCTTCAATGTTGGTAGACCGTCTAAGACGCTGGCCCAACATTAGAACAACATTGGTTCGTGTTGGATTCAAATTAACCATGGTGAATGATTTTCGCCGATTTCTTAGTCAATTCTCAACCAATTGTCATGCAATTTTACAAGCGCTATTTTCCATCCACATAATGCACCAACCTGGAAATGTCAAAAAATATTGTGTAGTTTAAATGTTTATTAACATGTGGTGAAAAAATAAGAACATCGCTCGCTATAAAGCCATTCGCTTCGTCTCAGAATTTCATTACATAACATGTCAAATGATCTAACTTCTAATGCACACTCAATACGTCGCGAAACCTTCAGGGTATTTACGACGTCAATTTCATTTAATTTGGTTGAGAATTGGTTGAGGAATGCGCGAAATTAATTCACCCTGGTTGATGAATTTAATGTGAATCTGACGATAGTTAACTATTCCAGTTGGCAACTTACTTTTATAATGGAGCAGGAATCTGGGGTCACTTGCTGCCCGGTGCCGTCGGTCGAGAAGACGTACTGGACCAATGTTGTTTTAATGTTGGTCCACCGTCTACGACGGTAGCCCAACATTAAAACAACATTGGTTCCACGTCTAATGTCCACTGATAATTAACTATTCCAGTGGGTAACTTACTTTTATAATGGAGCAGGAACCTGGGGTTATCTTGCTGCCAGGTGCCGTCCGTCAACAGCTGCATGGCTATCACGCTGGTCTTGGAGTCATACACCCGGCGCACGCTGCTGTAGTCACTGCAGCCGTCCACCCGGGTTCGACCCTGACCGTCCTCACGTACTATGAGGTAGTCTACACAGCGGGGAATCCCCGGGGTGTCGTCCTGGCCGAAATCCGTGTAGTCCATTAGCTCAAGGGACACTGTTTGTCCAGGAGACGACTTAATCTGCAACAAGTTGACAAACGATGCTATAGGAAGGCTCAACGCTGGTCAACATAACCCTTACAACGCTGAAATATTTTTGTATAAACCATGGAGACCAAAGGGTTTTATCAATTTTAAAGCATCATAAATGTCTTCGTTAGATCTTTCCGCTTCATTTGAACACTTTTGTCACGGGTCTACGACAATTAGAAATATTTTAATTCTTTCAGTGCGGGGACCATCTTTATACGGATAAAAACTGTCCCCGCACCGAAAGGGTTAATACAGGAGATAAGACGACCCTTTAATACAAAGATAATGTATTTATTCAGGCAATAAATTATAATGTAATTAACCATTACAGCATTGATGTAGACTGTGATAATAGTGATAATATTTTTGTGTTTATTAACAGATAGATGTAAACCATTTGTAAAAGTCAAATAGGCCAATATAGCAAATCAGTGATATTGATATGTAGGCCTACGTCTACACCGTTACTTAATTTTCACAAGTCACTGTAATTTTAATCCACTTGAAGTTGTGTATCGCGGCAGCGAGACTCAACTTCAAGTGGTGGTGCTATATGTCGGGCTTGATTGATACCTTACCGTATAGTTCATCAATTTGTTAGAATATTTAAGGTGAATATACCTCAAAAGATAAAATACTATTAGCCCTGACGTTTTCCAGACGTTGCGTGCACGTTGTGGTCACAATAGTTTAACTGAGATTACTCCACAATTGCATTAAGCCTACCTGTAAGAAGCAGTCTGAGAGTGTGGGGTACTGAGTACTAGATAACCAGCCCTCAGTACCCTGAAGCTGTAACTCGCCCTCTGACGCACAAGCCTTGGTGGGGTCCGACACAACTGTAATCAAAGCATGGACGACTCTTAGCAAACTCAAGTCTTTGTTAGGATAAAATCTAAGCAGAGTCATCTGACTTTGGTGTATGACTGTTAATAAAGGTGCATAATGATGTTGGCGTTCTGTTATATTCCTAATCTGCTCTGCAATGAGTTTAAAGCATCATTTGACTATTAAACTAAGATTTCATAGCTGCAAATAACATTCAGTGGATAATTATAATAGAAACATCTGATAAAAACGCTACGTATGATATCAGAAATTACATGAGTATTCTGCAAATCATTTTGTTTATCAGCATAAATCAACAGACTTTTGTTTTTCTGTGCAAAAAATGTTAGCCATGCGACCTCGGGAGCAGCGAGCCTTGCTGTCGGGAAGATGGACTTTACCTGTGACACACGTATATGCCGCCTGTAGGTGTAGCTTCAGACTGCTGGGACACCTGTTGGTGGAGGGGTTGAACAGCTCGCCCTCCAGGTTGGCTATGCGACAGGAAGTCTTGCCCGTGCAGAGTCTGCTCAGATCATCTCTGACGTCACTTCCGCAAGACACGTGACCCCAGTCGCCTTCCAGGCACGACCCTGTTCAAATAGTCAAATTGGTTTGCCAGTGTGTTGAACATGCAAATATCACTGTTTTGTCACGTGTTTAATACCATATCGATCAATGACAAGCTCAACCGGCTTATGGATTCTCAGCGTCAACAAGAAGATTGTTACTTGATTTAAACATATTAAATTGGATCAGATGCAAAATAGTTCTGTGTGGTTTATTTTTTAGTATGCTTATTTTCTATTTGGTGGGAGCGAATGCGTACCGTCAATCATTTTATTGATGCAATACAATCACGCTTGCAAGGAAAACCAATCAGATCTATGTATTCAATAAATAAACGTCTAAGGAAATCTATCAAGCGTAGCAATAGCTCAATCACCATAAATTACCCTTCTTTGTGTAAATATGAAACATATTTGATTCTCCCAGCCAGCCCATATATCAGGTAAAATAGTACCATCCGATGCATTCCATGGGATTCTAAATGAACATGGCAGACTATTTTAGAAAATTACGGAACCTCGACAAAAAATATGTGGCCAAGTTATCAAGATATTTGAAAAAAATAGATGAATATCCTGCGTAATTTTTGACTAAGAGTCTTTCAGGCGGCGGATATCTAGCGAGCATATACATGCAGCCCCCGGTTGGTTAACAATAATGATAATTACAGATAAAATCGAGGGACCTATGATGTGTTTAACAAATATATTCAAATGAATTTATTCTAATTTCACATGTAAATAACACCGTAATGCAATTAAGCCTGCTTTACCTTTCGGTCGTCCATAAAATGCTATTGTTATGTTGATCACTTGACCTTCATCACAGCCGGCCTCGAACCCGTCCTTGGAACAATAATCTTGTAAAACTAAAACATAAAGAGAAAGACACATTATGACTTATTACAAGATGATTATATGTTTGTTATATGATTGTTATCATTTTCCCATGTCAATCGTAATTTAGATTATTTTTTGACCAATACATTCATCTACAAAACATAAACATTATATCAGTATAATATATGATATATAATGTACATCGCGATGATGCTAGACCAATTTCCTTGATATGAACTGTTCAGTTAATACACATTATATTGACATTGCATAGCAGATTGGTCCAGCTGCGCTAGAACAAACTTATAAAAACCTTTGGAAGCTACATGTATATAAGTATATCCACTCCAGAAATGCATCGCCGGTATATAAAATTATGACTGCATGACTAACCAATTTATGTGTTGATCAATTAACCCCAAAAAATCAGATTAAATATGAGTGAAAATTCTCAGATACATTCTGAGGGGGAATCAAGTCATCCTGTTATGTTAAACAGAACACGTTCACCTCATGTTGTCTTGTTGTTGTATACCATCTGAGACGTCTGACCATCAAATCAACAGTCAATGTCTCGTGCTTGTCAGGTAGCAGCCTAAGTCTAATATATTCCCATGGATCAAACCCAGCAAATAAGAGTAATTACCAAAATGATCATGTTATTTCAATAATGGTCCCACGTCTGCGACACTGGCCAAACATTGAAACAACATCGGGTGAATATTTCGTGATTACTGGTAAGCCCACAGGCGCTACTGTTGATTTCATCAGCAGTGCCTGAACCCTTGATAGATTCGCGTGACTCTACACCGGAAAGTGTATATAGTTGGGTTAGACGGTTTCAAATGCTGGAGGTGAGATGGCGCGCCAGACAGCACGCCAGACGTATTAGACGAGGATCCAGGATCGGATTATTCTGATCCCATCATCGAGGTCGACCGAGTTAATCCTCTGAACGCCTCACCACAACCATGACAAGCGCGATATAAACTTTTTTTTTAATAGTTTTAATCTTAAAAGTGAAACCATCCTCAAGTAGCAGCATGCATAAATAGGTCCCTATTTGAAATATCAGTGATGTTCACCTGATTAAAATTACGGTTCACGTAAAAATTAAAAATAGGAGGAAATTTCATTTTTGATAGGCTGTAGCTCTCAAACAGTTACCCACCAGAGTACCATTACCAGATTACTTGATTTACTTCCACTGCTTTTTTTGGTGGCAACATCATATCCATGTTAAAAACACCTTCTATTTAAACTAGAACATCGCAAAGCACATGGTTGACAAAGATGATTCAATTATCTGATTAGCAGAGATGGAAGGATCTATTGATAAATCTCCATTATGGGAGCCTACTAACGCCACTCTGGTTCTTAAGGGGTTAATCTCCGCTTGGCTTTCAGGTGAAAACACACTCTGCTCTCGGCGGCGTCCACTGGGGCTCCACCATGATGAAACACAGCAATCTCAACCCAAAATAGGTCTGATCAATCACTATGGACGACATGCCAATTACAGTCTTGACGTCAAAACGCATCCTAATCTGTTTTCTGGGCACGCTGACTGCGACCCGGGGCGATCAACCCTTTGTTCCCCACGTCACGATGTGCGCCGGAATCTACCAAATGAAAAAACGACATTCCATCGATGATTGAATATGGAGGAAGGCAACTCCCTTGAATATGAGACCGGCAGATACTAGTGTAGCATATTCTCTGCAACATCTGTGGCGTAAATTGATTTTCACTGACCCTGTACGGGTTTGTATTCTGCTCCAGCAGGTTAGACATTCATCTTAGGTTGACCTAGATTTTAGGCATCGTATTGGTCGAGCGACCAATACGATGCCTAAGATCTAGGTCAATCCTTAGGTTGACCCAGAACTCAGGCATCGTATTGGTCGAGTGACCAAAGAGATGCCTAAGATCTAGGTCAATCCTTAGGTTGACCGAGATCTTAGGCACTGTATTGGTCGAGTGATCAATACGATGCCTAAGATCCAGGTCAATCCTTAGGTTGACCTAGATCTTAGGCATCGTATTGGTAGAGCGAAAAATACGATGCCTAAGATCTAGAACAATCAGTGCTACACTTTGTGGCGTGGACGTCCACATTTGATGACCAATTGTTAACGTGCCATGCCTTTCAACAATAGTCGGCTCACAGCCGGGCCAAAGTGTCATCCATTGGTCCCAAGATTGCGCTAGCATGTTGCTAGTAGGCTACTTGTTGGTGTCTCAGAAGAAACAATAACAAATAAGTTATTTCATTGCTCCAGCTAAATCTGGCTATTCCTGTAGTTGACTAATTCAGAGTAACCTCGATACAAAAGTTGAGTAACATCACATTTTGTGACAAATTATGATCTTAACTATAACTAAATCTACATTATACATTGAACTCCCAAGCCCCACGTGCTTATAACCAGCCAAGTCAGCTTTAGTGTGATAAATAACTAGACTTAGCGAACGCGTACGTGCAATCGGTCCGATATTATTATCGCGTGTGTCATAAACACGATAAATTTTATATCAGACTGAATATCTTAGAAAAACAGAAGAGATAAAATCACATCATCTTAAACTTCAAGTTAGATACAGAGAAAGTAGTTCAAATACAATTGTAAAAAGTATGGTTTATAGGTGCACGGCGTCCTGGTAAAGTGGTGTCCCGATGTGTAAAGAAAACATGCTAGGTCTGTTGTCTTGTGTTTAGATGTTAGCGGCCGGACCATAGACCAAGGCCGTCCGGCATCTGCGCTTAAATCGCAAAAGCCCGGAATTGGCAACATCGAGCCAGTTCTGGGCAGCTCCCTTCCTGCATCTCGGCATGCGACCCATCTGTCAGTTGGCGATCAAGTGTACTCAAGTCCCCGCCTGGTGTGGCGCCTCCCAGAGAGAACCAACAGGAGAAACACCTGCCAGCATCTCCTGCGCGGCTCAGTCAACAAACAGTGGTCATCCGCGGCAACGGCGCCGCCAATAACAACCAGCAATAGAAGGTATGAAACGGATAACAACACTGCTGAGCAAAGCTAAAAGGCAGTAACTGCTTACTTTTCAAGTAATAAGTCACCGCCTTTCGGCTTTGCAGCTCTCATGGGTGCTATGAGAATGAGAGGAGGAGCCAAGACCAATAGCAAAAAATACAAATGTCGGCAACAACTCCAGGAGTGATTACGAAATGACAAACAAAACCAAAACCAATAATGTAAGCCTAAGTGCAGCAACACCAATTGGAATTGCAAGAAGGCTACAGTAAGAACAATGGCAGCAACTTCAGCAAGATTAATAGCGATGATACATCAACGCCAAGATCAACAACAGCAGTATAGTGCTCCGCTCTGTAAGGTAGTAGATAGCCTACTGCCTTTTGTCTTTGCACGGCAGCATAGTCACACCATCAAGAAGAATAACAACAAAAAGATACCAACAAGAGCACAATGGCAGCAATAACGCTACGACTACCAAACAACCCCCAACAAGATATAGGCCTATAACAGTGCCCGTAGCAACGCTAAGACTAATAACAACGATACCACCAATATAAAGACAAATAACAACGGCAAAAAGATGCCAAGACAGCAGTGACATGGATACTGGAGGCAATAATCACAGTGGTAACAATGGTAACAAAAGGGAACAAAAAGTTATCGCAGGAACAGAAGCAATGCCAACGGCAGCAATCATATTATCAGCAACAATGATAGCATCAATTACAAAACAGGCAGCGGTAATAATCACAAATCATTGTATTTCATTGTATCAGTGAGCCAAGCAATGGTGATAGCAAATGATGGAAACAATAAATCGTGATACAAATTAACAATATACACAACACATTTAAGAACAGTAACATGTAGTGTATACAGCAATAACTACATCTCAAACACAAAATACACACAGATGGCAACACATTGACAACTCGAAACATGAACAAAAACCAATTCCATAGTGATTGCAGTGGCAACAATAAAAACATCATTAATATCAATAGCATTGTATTAGCATTGATGCAGTTGGTGCTGAAGGCAATGTGTGTGATTGTCTTTATTTGAGTCGTCTCTTGCCCTGGCTTCATTACCCTGTGTCTGGTGCCCTACTCGTCTGTCTCAATGACGCTGCCGGCGCTGATGTCCTTTTAATAGTGATTAGATGATCTCATCACGCCGGTAATTAGCGCGTGATGTGCTGGTTTTTAAATGAAATTGTTTACTCATTAGCGGCAGAGCGACGACAGAACAATTGATAGAATCCTCCCCCTCCCACTGGAGTGCCTCTTTATTCTGGAATAGGCGTAGTTGTCAACATTGATCGCAGTACATAATATTCTATGTCTGAATCCAAAGCTATTACGCACCATCAGACCAGGGAGACTTTATTTCTAGTAGCAAACAAACAGTAGTACAGAGTGCATCTCATAAGAGATGAAACTAAGAGCCGATGTCCTCGACTGAGTCGATCTAAATCCAAGGCGTCTGATTGGTCGAGATCAGGATCTCGACCAATCAGACGCCTTTAGAAAAAACCTGGACTACCATCCCAAGCTACACATGTGGTGCTCATCACACATTTCTGACCTTCAGTCGGCCCAGTTTCTAACAAGAAGAGTGCAATGAAATGAAAGCCACATCACCACCTGAGTCAAGGCCAACAACCTGGTTCTGCCTTCTGTGTTTTGGGGAATTATCAGCAGCTTCAAACCATGTGCATATTGTACTCTACTCTATGGTCTGATGAGTGATTTGAACTAGACATCCATACATACTACCATTGCCCTCACATTGATCTATAATCAACACGTGATAAACAACGAGCAGAAACATTCATTGCCAGTCACTGATTTATTCTGCTCAGTTCCAGGCCATCTCGGTCTAAGCAATTGCAATGAAGCTTCTAAAACATGTGACACTTTCTAGCGGCAAACAAAATGAGTAAATATGAAAAATTGCATTGTAAAATGTATTTTTCTATAATAATTGTATACAATAAAGTAATGTCAGAGTTTCTACAAGGATTATTATTATGCTATGTCTAGTGTTTTTATATTGTGAAAGACACGTCGACAACATATGCAGCAATACAGGGTGTCTTTTCGATGCACGAAAACGATGTTCACAGCATTCCAATTTCAGAATGAACCTAACACTAACTAATGATCTCCTGTGTTTACAGTGTGTCACAAATAGAGCCTATGGGCTCACAAATATAGCTTATGTTTTCACTTCTAATAACAGATGTTATCTATCTGTTGGTAAACAAGACAGGGGAACACCTGGGAGAGCAGCTCTCCCGTGCAGGTACAAGGTGCGCGGGTACAGTTGCGGAGTGAAGGAAAACAGTTAGTCAAACTAGTGTTAACCCTTTCAAGCCTGAGTTTACCATAGTCATCTTCATCCACTACAAGCCGCGAATTGCTGTTGCAATTCTCGACTTGTAGTGAATGAAAATGATTTGATGTGATGTGATGTGTTGTAGAAAATCAGGTCTGTTATCAGGGATGTAAGATGATGCTTTAATGCATCGTGAGGGCTTAAAGGGTCAGCATAACATAAGGGTCAGCATAACATGGTCAGCCCAACTCTTATTACAACGCTGAAATATTTTTGCATAAACCAATGTTTTGTTTAATTTGAAATCATCATAAATATCTTAGTTAGCTCTTTCCGCTGTTCTACATATTTTAAACAGGGTGTTTTGATTTTTGTAATTTCTTCATTTAAATTGATTGTATGTTGGCAAATCTCTGATGTGCATAGGCAAAGATTCGCTCCGGAATAGCTGAGTGATGATTTGAATATTGTTAAATTGGGTTTCGGTAGAAAAAGATTGTTATTCATTGAGCCTCTAGTCTTCTAGTGATGTGTTTAATATGCCCATAAATGAATAAAATAAAAAATATTCCGATTTTACATTTCTCTTGCACAAGGCTTGAAACAGTCAAAGAAACACTCATGCAACGGCAAACAGCAGTAACGGCTTACATAAAAATACTCAGTTACTGCTGTTTGCCTTTGGCGACAGAATCACTGACATTCCATCCCAACAGCAGCTATATGCTTATACAATCATCTAAGAGTAGGATTGTTTTCTCGTTTCACCCTATATGGCTATACAAAATGACCAGTTCAGGACATCATTGACATATCATACCAAATAACCTGATAACATGCTAACTCTCTCACTAACATGACTAAGTGATATTTTTTCTACCTGGAATTTCCCCGCCACCTAATTTCCATCCACTCTTTTGTTAATGAACTTATAATTATTATTAGGTGAAATAAATAAATAAATGGGGAATTATCTGATGCAATGAATATATAATAAGCGTTCTAAAACAATAACGTGTCAACTAGCACTGAATAAGCCGAATAAAATAAAGGCGAGTCGATCCAACACATTTACATATTCCATTTCAGCGGTACGTGTAATTATTATATAACGACCCGCTAGATCGATTAGCTTTTTTTTCGACACTCTAAAATTAGCATTCAGATTCGGATTCGATTGGCAGTAAAAAATAGAATGTGTCTCCAATGCATAATTTGTTTCCAAACTACGCTCATATTAATAATCTTTAAAAATGCATTTTTCGCAGTCAATCCGAATCCATTACTGAGTTACTGAGTTCACTTTCAAATCGGAATTTCTATTCATCAAGAAGGAGTAATGTATTGTGTTATATTCATTGATATATTCGGGATGGTTGAAATGAGGTGTGAATTGCTATCACAATTCGCACCTTGTGGTGAATCACAACCCAGCCGACACGAGGGATTGAGCCATTGTTGGTTCAATGTTGGCTTAGCGTCGTAGTGTCTTGTTTTTGCTGAGAATGTTTTGATTTGATAAAATATGTGCATGGTAAATCGCCCAGCAAACACCAGACGCTGAACCAATGTTGATTCAATGTTGGCTCATCGTCTCCGCATCCGGGCCAACACTGCATCAGCATTGGTTCAGTGTCGTGTTTGCTGGTACAGTACATCAAATGAGAACTCAGGAAGAACTCCGTATTGTGATGGATTATAAAATCATTGACTCTATGAATTTTATTCAAAATATGCCATGTGATGAGTATATGCGACCAGGGAACATCCGCGACGCTGGCACAACATTAAACCACGATTGGATCAACGTCTCGTGTTTGTTGGGTACGTTGTGAGTGGGTGAGTGATTATTGCTCTACGTCGCTTTCTGTACAATCATGGCAATATCGCAACAGAAAAAAGCCCGAAGCTTATGCGCTACTCTTATTTCAAATGATTTCAAGGGTTCTTTATAGTGCACCATACCATAGGCACCACTGTACACGCCATGGCTTTGAATAGTTTAGAGCACTGTATATGTACAACCAATGAGTCAGGGTTCTGATGCATAACTTCAAGTGAGTGAACAAGATACAATTCAATCAACAAATTTAAAAAATGTAGTCCTATAAAGACTACCCTTGCAAAATATTATCTTCCCCAGCAAAACGAAACGTTTTTCTAATAAGTGGCGCAACAATATATGAGCAGAAATTAAAGGTGATCTATCACCCCTTATGTGGTATGAATAATTATGTCCTTATATGGGGTGATTGGCTATCATGTGACCCTCTCAGAGGGTCACATGATAGACAATCACCCCATATAATTAACACTTGTGCCCCATCTTGTGGCAACTTTGATTTTTTTGTCACAAATTTATTCATACTCTATAAGGAGTGATAGATCACCTTTAAAGCACCATCCGTTCAACGTCTCATGCTGGCAAGGCTTTGTTTCTCGAACTCGAGAAGCCTAGCCTTGCTGTGGGGAAGATGTTTTTTCATACGGTTTTCCTAGAGCAAAGTTCTAACTTTTGGTCTCCTATACTGCTCTGTAACGCCAAAAGACAGTGACTGCTTACTTGTCAAGTAAGCCGTTACTGCCTAGTGGTTGTCCCGGCTATCTTTGATTGAAAATGATCAGCTGATGGATCCAGGCACACATGGATCATGTGTTGTGATAGAATATCAGTCTGGCGTCTGAATATCGTCTACTCGCCATGCGGCTCAGACCACAGACTTCTAGATTGGCAGACGACTACCCAGTTAACACAAAACATTTGTATAACAATTATACAATGTTGGACCAACGTCGAAGACGTTGGGCCGACGTTGTATAAATGTTATCCAAATGTTTTGTGCTTACTGGGTAGATGGCATCCATCATCAGGGGTGATCAGTCTGTAGGCAAGGTGTTTTTTACCAGAGCAGATCTTAGATCTGGAGGTAGATGCGCACTCTGCGTGAGCAGTGCCAGCAGGTAAAATAACTCTGATACTCTGACATCAAACACTGCACCAGCCATCATGTGACTGATGGCTCTACAGGCCTGAAGCTTCTCAAAACACTCTAAATACTGAGGGTAAACGTGAGTGAGTGAGTGAGTGAGTGAGTGAGTGAGTGAGTGAGTGAGTGAGTGAGTGAGTGAGTGAGTGAGTGAGTGAGTGAGTGAGTGAGTGAGTGAGTGAGTGAGTGAGTGAGTGAGTGAGTGAGTGAGTGAGTGAGTGAGTGAGTGAGTGAGTGAGTGAGTGAGTCAGTCAGTCAGTCAGTCAGTCAGTCAGTCAGTCAGTCAGTCAGTCAGTCAGTCAGTCAGACAATCAGACAATCAGTCAGTCAGTCAGTCAGTCATCGATTAAATATACGTAATTGACAAACGTATGTGATAAACGTAGCGTTCAACGTGGAGGTACCAATAATATGTGCAATAAGGGTGCGAGACATTTGGTAACATAGTTGACATTTTAGTGATGCCGCCGGTCAATATAAATCAGTTTGTAATGGAATCTACCTGTGAGATAACGTTACTCCAGTATTCATGGTATTTCGTTGCAAACAATTTCCATAAGTTATTAGAACCTAGCGTATTCCGTGTAATACATTAATATGCCTAAAATAACATGCGACAAGAGTAGGCCTACATGGGATATATTACATTGTTTAAATAATTGATTTTGGGAAGTATTTATTTATCGTCTGTATATTACTTCATTCTTCACTGTACTTGCTGACGTAATTTTCATCGTCAATTGGATGAAAAACACAAAAAAGTGACCTGAAAATACACAAAGAATGAGCAACACAAGGGTTAATACTAAAGTAAATAACGTGTAATGTCAGACTGGTCTACACGATCAAATGATCGTTTTATGTTTGACAGCGCAACTGTTTATCATAGTTTTTACGAGCCAATGATGAGAAGCAGCCCTCAGGCGTGATCGATGACTGGAAACCACACAGTACACCACAATAATGTACACCGAACATTTGCAAATAACTGTACTGCTCCTCGTTATAAACAACAGTCAGGTATTATTATTTCGATGTGTTCGCTCATAATGAGTTACAACTGTGCGAGGTTACAGTCACCTGGGTCCGTATTCTCGTACAAGTTACGATATATCGTAGGCTTTGGATTGGTCGAGATGGCCATCTCGACCAATCCAAAGCCTACGATATATCGTAACTTGTACGAGAATACGGACCCTGGTGATTAGATGACGACCCGTAATCACGAACAGTACCCCGCCCCGGTGATATCCCAGCAAACAGGAGACGTTGAACCAGTGTTGGGTTAATGTTGGGCCACCGTCTGCGCGACGGTGGCCCAACATTAACCCATCACTGGTTCAACGTTTCGTGTTTGTTGGGCACTATAGCAATAGCGTGATACTATAAAAGCGTGACTTTGGGTCAATGTGTTTATTTGAGGCCCGACTTGGAACCTTTGAGCCCTACCAGGGTAGGGCTCAATTTATACAATAAGGGCTTAAAATTACCACATTACCTGACAGATTACACGCTTTTTCTTTTATTAGCTTTCAAAACAACGGCATTCGCCACTCATATAGATTTGATTATAGCAAGTAATCTCGTAGAACCTAGAGATTCAAATCAACGTCGCTGGACAATTGCTGCTCAACTTCAACCCCGCGTCAAAACTGAATGTACATGGTATACTGGTTGGTCTGCTCTCTCACCAGGTAGCATGATTGCCCTGAATTGCACTCTACTCTAGAACTCCTGTTTTCAATTCAGAAAACGGGATCGTATGGACGCACCTTGCATCTCACTATAATAACTACCGGATCCAGACTTACGTCACGTGAAGCGTGAAAGTCAACCAATGTTGATTTAATGCTAGGCCAGCGTCTGCGACGTTGGCCCAGCATTGAATCAACGTTGGACTATAAATTCGGCGTGTTTGCTGGCAGTGCGACCTTTCCAAGCTTCTCCATATATATGTCTGCACAGTCCACAACTGATGGATTGATAGATTTACGGACATGCACCGCCGGCCAAGAGTAAGTCATGGCTGCCAAAAAGTTCATCTGAAAAACTGCCAAGAGCATTACCGGGTCCGTGACCCATTCTGTCCCACCGGGGCGCCTATTACTGGCCAGATCGTTCTCATTCCAAGAAGCCGTTGAGTTGTGAAGAGAGAAAATACAAAGTGATGTCTGAAATATTCAAAGGCGTCTGAAATAAGCTGCAAGACCACCCGTCATAACATTATCATACTAGTATCAACACTGTTTGCAGTAAAATGTGTCATGGCCATAAAGATCTATTGTGTACAAAAACGAGTAATGCGTGTAGGCCTACCACCCGCAGAGTCAATTTGAAATCTTTATCTCTACTGGTTTTGGAGATGTTGCTCATTGTCAAACGTTCCATAAATTCACTTCTATCTCTGTTGTTTCGGTCATACAATCTAAAAAAAAAACCGTAATCGATGTGGATTTATTTTCACTTAACCGCGTTAATTATTCAACCTTTCCTCCACCACCACTACACACCTAAAGCCCTGCAGGTGTAATTGTGATGGCGTGCAGATGCCGTGCCAGCAGATAAACCAGGCGTTCTGGCAGGCACCGGGTTTGAGTCCGTGCAGTGTAATTTACAATGACGCAGGCGGACGTGAAGATGAACGCGGCGCGTCAATTTATCTACCGGAGAGGTGACGCGTCGGTGTCGGCCCAGCGCGGGCCCAATGTCGGACCAGCGTCGGAGACGCTGGTCCGTCATTGGGCCAGCGCTGGGCCGAGGTCAGCTCCTGAGTGAAACCACACGACCTGGTGATTGGTTTGTGAGGAGACCGCCATGGCCGCAATAGTCCGCTCACGTCCTGTCCGTTTGACCAGCGCTGACCGGCCGCTGGCACAACGTCAGGCCGGGGTCTCCGTGGTTGGTCCATTGAACCGGCGTCTGGTCTGGCTTTGTGGCCGTCTGGCAATAAAACAAGATGGTAGACGGCGATGCCACACAGGCCTTAAAGAACTTATGTTCTGTGGCAGAACGTATCTTCTCCATCCTATACAAAAATGACTATGAGACGAGGGCGCCATTTTTTTAAATAGAGGTACAAACGGGCATTTTGGAATGAAAATCATGGCGACACATACGATATTGTTATGTCAATATTTGAATACGCCAATACGTATCTTTTTATGGATAAACTATCATGACTAATACGCTGTTTGGCATGATACATGTAAGTGCGCTGCACTATTTACCATACATAATGTTAAATGAATTTGATCTGCGACGTATTATTGGTTATGATTGATTTGTGGTAATCACCGACCGCACGTTTTGCGCTGCGTGACAATATGCAATTACGTAAGAACGGTTTGTGAAAACTATACAATTGATATATTATTCTATGTTCAGACTGGCGTTGCCACACCTCATCTTCCCTACAGAAAGGCTAAACTCCGCAATCGCGGAGTCACGCCTTGCTGTGAGGAAGATGCCACGCCTACAGAGGAATGATTCAGATGGCATCCTCTCCACCAATCGGAGAATACTACAAACAACAGTAGCTGCTTCCTTGAAAAGTTAGCTCATGTTCCTGTTGTTTTTACACTGCATGCCATACATGTTATTGGACTTGGCTGTGCAAATGTCAATCATTTTACCTGGATTTTAATAATAAGCACAATAACCGGTTCAATAACACAGTTTTAACACATGAAATGGTGGTCCTTGGTAATTAGTCAAAAAAATTATTCTGTTTAGACCCAAATTAGTCTTGAATTCTATGTTTTCTCGGGCCGTCTTAATTCCTTTGTGATCCGACCTGTACAGGTGAACACCCCATTACCTGGATCAAGGGAAATAGAACCAACTGATTCTACTTCCCTTGCAATGGAAGGGGAATCAGTTGGCTATATTTTCCTTGATCCAGGAAATGAGCACCTAGTTATAATAATTGAATCACAATAGATATGATACATTTTGTTTGATGGAATTTCGTTAAGGCGAGGTCCGGATTGACAACCAAATATCCCTTTCGTACACCACGAGATGACCCGTGTAATCCCGGAAACACGAGACGTTCACCCAATGCAAGCACATCGTACCAACATTAAGTGAACGTCTTAGCTGGGATGCTTCTGTTCTCAAATCGCCACACTATGCCAAGGACGTGACGTCATGTTGGCCTACACATGTGCACACATTCTACCCATGTACAATACCCATACAAAACACATTCCGCAAAAAAAAATTCAAAATAGTGTATTAACAGATTAAGTATAGTTTAAATATATAACAGGCGCATACGCAAAACCTGACCGGTTTATGACAACCCCTGTGGGTATTGTCACTGACTGTCTGACCCAGATCTCAGGCATTTGACCAATAAAACGCCTAAGATCTGGGTCACCGGCTCTGAGACCATCGACCCGGGCGGCAATTTGTACCGGGTCCATTTAGTTCTCCACCTCGACGATCGTTGTCGAGCAATCTTCCGGATCGCCTTCGTGGACAGGGGTGATCCTTATGAAGACTCTGACAAATTGATCCACAGTGCAGACCAGTCCGCAGAGTAACGTTCTTATAGCCTACCGTCCTGCACCAAATCCAGTACGGAGTACTTAATAACAGTTCGGCGCACTCTCCTTAGTCAAATTACTTCCACTGAATTTAACTCAACAGCTGAATTATTTACACTTTTTTTCTCCCCTGGTCCTGATCCTTGAGGTGCTACAGTTAAATTCACCGACAATTCACCGAAATTTTCACCCACTGAAAGTTGTGTGTCGCGGTCGCGACCCAAAACTTTCCATGGGTGAAAATATATAATTGTACATTATTTTATTGGAATATTACGGTAATTTTACTTGTTTTTAGCATAAATGCATAATAATTTCAGACATATTTAATACGCGAAAACATGTTTTGAATGTCTATTTTAAAGTAGGCAGAAAGACTCCAGCACTTGAACGGTTAAATAACGGAATACCGTCGGCATCATTGTGTTCTGGAATGTGAGCATAAAGGTGGTTTATCTGTTTATAATGCTTTGATGTCCAGATGCTACGACCACTGTATAACATAAATAATAATATGATGCTCAAATGATAGGCTCAATATGTTTGCTTTTTATTCACTACACAGCTGCACTGTGTAAGTCACACAAATAAACTGATGTTAAACATGTTAAACTCTTCCACTGCGGTTTTACGATGTGAATCAGTGTAAGCTAAAACATTTTAGTGAGCGTGGTTTTCAACTATTTTATTGTCGTGATATATTATATTTATTTTCGATTCCATTTATGTTCATATTGCATGGTTGTGTAGAAAAGATTAAGCAATACGACTAAATACTTGTCTAAGTGTTCTGAGAGTGATCTGTGCAACTCTGCAACTGCGCAACTAGAAAATATATAGTACGTGAAGGATTTCCCACTAAAAATTCTTCAAATAAAGTTATCTGAAATTTCTCCATTCCCATCAGAAAAGGGCATCTTACCTTTTCAAATGGAGATGAGAGAAAGTTGGGATAATATTATAAATTTTAAGATGTTTAGCTGTTTAGTGGGATGAACCTCTGTCCTATTTTCAAAGCTCTGTCAATCTTAATAAACTTCTACTGTAAACATCTCGACAACAAGTGACAGAAGCAGACTTGGTTGTTTCCACACTAGAGTGAGAACGAATACATATGAAGACTCAGGGTTGATTGTAGAATGTTCAATCAGACCAATGGATCAAGAAAGACTCTATATTCCTTGATCAGACCAGTAGATTATTATCTCCTATGTATACTATCTAGTATTAAGAGTGATTCCACCTCCCATGGGTATACCATGTATACCAAGAAGTTCAATGATTGATCTGTACCTTGTCCGGTGATCACGGTCAGTGACGATGACCAGACCAGGCGGTCACGCCGGATGACCAGACGGTCACGCTGTGTCGGACAAGTAACGGGATCAGCGACCGATAAAATCAGGATCCTCGCCGGCGCCTGCAAGTTATTCAGGCAGCGAGCGCACGCGATAAAAGATACCCAGAACATCCCAGGTGTAAATGGACAACATCTCCGTGGTGGCGGCGAGCGATTCGGACTCCCAAGTAAACATGCGAGTCTGAGATGTTGGCCCAACGCTGATCCAACGGTGGGCCAACGTCCGGGACGTTGGCCCACTGTTGGATCAGCGTTGGGCTGTGGCTGATCCATGCAGGAAAGTAACTACCGCTGTGTGCGTGGCGTGAGGCGGGTGGGATTCTGAATTCAGGATCATTCTAAGGACATTCTCTTTATTCCGTGAGGGTATCCGTGACAAGATATGCGGAACCCACGTTAATCAATACACGACACTTCGCTATCAACTTGCACTGTGTGTCTGTGGTCTCGTTTTCTGACGTGCCTTGCAAGCCTGGCGCATCATCTTGATCATACACAGTGAAAAAGTAAAACTGAACCCAGCAAAGACAAAACATTTGTACAGCAATATACAACGTCGGCCAAACGTCTTCGACGTTGATCCGTCGTTGTATAAATGTTATACACATGTTTTGTGCTTGCTGAGTGAAAAAAGTATATCTTCTAAAAAAATGAAACAGCATTTTTTTAACCTAAAGCTATTAACTAGATCTTTATAATGTACATTCTAATATTATTTACAACTTATTTATAAACAATTTTCAAAACCTACAGCTTATTTGTAACTGTCGTAGACTAATTGAGCTGTTTTATTAGCTATACAAGAATATGACGAAGGTAAACGGATATATAAGTGAGTTGAATGCAGAACAGACTTGGATTGAAAACACTGTATATAAGATTCAATTTTCAATCCTCCGAAGGCGTGGACAGTGGTGGATGTTTCCATAAAAATATCCACCCCTGTCCACAACAGTATCGGTTTGCAAGCAGCGTTCAAGGATTTGTTATAGAAAGTTCTTGCAGCGTTGGCTCAGAGCGCTTGCAGGTAACATGGGTAACCAATCCGCGCTGCGATGTTTTCATCAACTCTGGTCGTTGATCATTGGGAACCTCATTACAGAACTATACATTTAACAGTGTTCAATGGGGCTGGAAAGCCCTCACAACCAGGTGGTAAGGGGATGTCTCACGCATGAAAATTTGCGGATTAAAATCCGTGTTATCTGTATGCCCTCGTAATATAGACATATACCAAATTATCAGTCTGATTGCGCGCACACTTGTTTCTATCCACTACAACCAGACAACCGTCCATGCAATCAGCTACGATGATCAGTGAGTCTTACGTGTTAGGGCATTTTACAACAACCCTATATGGCAGCGTTCGATACCATGTCCTGTTGTGCTTTAAGTGCTTGTAGTATTCTTGGTTGAAATGACAAATTGACCCTCAAAATTAACCCTCAAAGTCATGCTCACACCACACTTTAAAGCAGCTTGGAACTCCAATCCAATAAAAATTAAACTCACTCATCCGCCCCTCGGACGACGGTAATATACATGAAAGATATACATGCAGAAAACAAGTGTGGCACTGCCAGTGCCACACTTGTTTTCTGCGCAGATGGGTAAGGAATCAATGACGGACAATACGGCGTTATACTGGAATATTGGACTAAATTACGGACAAACGATATCATGGATATGGCCTTATATATAACTGTTCGTGGAACACCTGAATTTCAATACAGGTTTGTTTCTAATCACTGTATTTTTATGACGTAATATCGCATACATGCAAAAGTTATAAAGCCAATTCCGTGTACACACGTACGATCCATTGACCCAATGCTGGGTTATTGTTGGCCCGCCGTCTCCGACGTCGGCCCAACATTAACCCTGCATTGTATCAATGTATCGTGTTTGCTGGGAAAGGACCGTCTTCCCCACCGGCTTCCCCACCGGTCGTTTCGCCCGTTCTTCCCTTAACCTTATAATGTGAGCTATCATGGAACCCTTTACCCAATATATGGTCATATATTACTAGACACAGTGGATACTGAGGCCAGTGTATGATTTAAGTCGCAAGCCCAGAAAACACATCACGTTGAAACAATGTTGTCTTGATGTTGATTCAGAGTCCCAGACGATGGCCTAACATTAAAAAAGCATTGGTTCAACGTCTCGTGTTCACCGAGCTACTTTATATGCCACAGGGTTCAGGGTCATAAAGCAGAGCTTCGGAATAGCTCGGCGTTTTTTTCCGGATTTCCCGGCAGGCTTTTTATCGACGTCAGTCCTTGGTATTTTTAGCCCGCAAATTGGCAGCACCTTCCTCCCACCTGTGCCGAAATCACGGACCAGCTTCCGCCAGAGATGAGACACCGGCAAAACGATGGCCCGACGCCGGGGCGACGTTTGCAGCGCTGGCCAACATTTATACGCGATTTATGTCACCTTGGTTGTGGAGAGAACATAAACATGTTCCTAATGTTACTCCTCAATGGGTTGTGTCATTTATTATTCTGATGTATTTTTAATCACAGCTCGCTGGCAATCGGGTTGATTGGTTAATGAGCTTTTATCGTTACCATCTAAACAGTGTCTGTGAGGTGATATCACGATGAAGGCCGCCATTAACGTGATCGCTCGGTCACGAAAGATACAGCTTGCAGTGGGATTTAAACCCCACATGAAAACGCTCTACCAATAAGCCACGATACGCCTCTCAACTCTTTCAAGAGCATATCTCTTGAAGCTGGCATTGCTGACGCAATCAAATTATCAGCTTCAAATGAATGAAAAATAGGCCTACCCCTATACACGATAGATATATATTTATTGACGACGGTAAGTCTATGCAGTCTTATGCGTCATCAAAATGAACATGTACAAGACTATATACAACAGGATTAGTTCGTTAAAATCACATGAAAATTACCATATCCATGCTAAGTTAACGTGATTATATACTAAAACAAGTTAACGACATTATATACTAAAACAAGCACAGATTGAATAAAATATGCATCAGAACTATATTTGTCGTGTTACGCTTTCTGGTAAAAACTTCAAATATACACGTGGTTCTTCATGTGAGATCAGCACCTGTACATTTGAAAAAAATGTGTTGACTTGTAGAAAAAAATCACAGCAAACACTAAAGATTTGCAACGCCGGCCCAACATCTTCAACATTGTATGCATATTATACAAATGTTTTGAGTTTGCTGGGATGCTCTTTAAAGGTATTATCAAGGCCAAACAAATCACCCTATAACATCGTAACTTTGTTATAAAAGGGTCGTATAAGCCACTTTGAACATAGGTATATATAGCCGCCACGGAGCTAAAGGATCCTATCTGACACTCGTCAGAGTGGCAGATAGGATCCTTTAGCTCCGAGGCGACGATATATCCTACCCTAAACATGCTTAACATTAATGTGGCCATATATAGAGTATATATCTCTCGGGAACTGTCATAAAACAGGCAAGTTGTCACGCTGGGAGTGGTATTTACACTCCACACTGACGTGCAGTATCACGTGACCGCCTGCGCTGCTATTACCACCTCTCACTCATCAATCAATCAGTCAGCCAGGAGTTTTTCAGAGTATTTCGCAGCTATTTACCTTGGTATCAGTTACTGATGAGTCAGCAGTTCATATGGTGGTATCGTGCTGCAGATTTGACTGACGCAAATGGTGCAGCAAGTTTAATTATTACAGAATCGACGGGTGTGATCATACACAAACTTAACTTGTTTAAAGAGACACAATCAGGCTAAAATCATCAACAAATCAGTATTTGTATTTTCTCTTTTCAATATGGCCATATGATGTAAACATGTCAAAATAATAATCACCGACCCATAACACAGGTATTCAAATGAAGCGGAAAGAGCTAACAAATATATTTATAATTATTTCAAATTGAAAAAACCTTTCTCCATAGTTTACATAAAAAATATTTCAGCGCTTTAACCCTTTAACAACCAAATTATTCAATTAAAATTTTCACCCACTTGAAGTTGCGTCTCGCAACTTTGTTATAAAAGGGTCTCGCAACTTTGTTATAAAAGGGTCGTATAAGCCACTTTGAACATAGGTATATATAGCCGCCACGGAGCTAAAGGATCCTATCTGACACTCGTCAGAGTGGCAGATAGGATCCTTTAGCTCCGAGGCGACGATATATCCTACCCTAAACATGCTTAACATTAATGTGGCCATATATAGAGTATATATCTCTCGGGAACTGTCATAAAACAGGCAAGTTGTCACGCTGGGAGTGGTATTTACACTCCACACTGACGTGCAGTATCACGTGACCGCCTGCGCTGCTATTACCACCTCTCACTCATCAATCAATCAGTCAGCCAGGAGTTTTTCAGAGTATTTCGCAGCTATTTACCTTGGTATCAGTTACTGATGAGTCAGCAGTTCATATGGTGGTATCGTGCTGCAGATTTGACTGACGCAAATGGTGCAGCAAGTTTAATTATTACAGAATCGACGGGTGTGATCATACACAAACTTAACTTGTTTAAAGAGACACAATCAGGCTAAAATCATCAACAAATCAGTATTTGTATTTTCTCTTTTCAATATGGCCATATGATGTAAACATGTCAAAATAATAATCACCGACCCATAACACAGGTATTCAAATGAAGCGGAAAGAGCTAACAAATATATTTATAATTATTTCAAATTGAAAAAACCTTTCTCCATAGTTTACATAAAAAATATTTCAGCGCTTTAACCCTTTAACAACCAAATTATTCAATTAAAATTTTCACCCACTTGAAGTTGCGTCTCGCTGACGCGATCCACAACTTCAAGTGACCGAAAATTGTTCAGATTTGACAACATGGAGTTCAACAAATTCAAATCTTGCTGATTAATGTCACGTTTTATCTTTTAACAGCTTTAAAAAGCTGATATGTAATGTGCTAATAAAAAATGTGAAAAACGATTGTGGGCGGCACCGGCGGTTACCCCTCCAACCGCCAAATTATTCAATCTGAATTTCCACCCACCTGAAGTTGTGTCTCGCTGACGCGATCCACAACTCCAAGTGAGTGCAAAATTATTCAGATCTCTCGATCATGCATTTTTTTTATTATGGTTGAATAAAATATTCTTTCTTCGAACGAACAACAATTTTCTCATTACATAAAAAACATGTAGGGGCCTAATCTCTCACAAATGAGTCAACCCTCTTGATACCCAGGCGTGCTTATCTTACAAGCAATTCTAATAGAAAACTATTTTCATCCGATTTTGATCTTGAAATCCCACTGGTAATAGAACCAATTACATCTTCTCCGGATGAAGCCTATATCACTCCCTGCAGTCAGGAAGGTAAATCCATTTTATCATTCGGATCAAATTAGTTAATTTGTCTTATTCAAATTAGGTTGTTGTATCTATACCGCTGAACGAGTGGAAGGTACGATCTTTCAATCATCAATTTTAATTATTGCATGTCAGTAAATCAATGAGGCGTGTCTTAAATGCAAATATTAGTTTTGCCAATCAAGCGCCCACACACCCCTATCTACACTGATCACTGAGCACTGATATACGACCGGAATTTTATAAGACAATGTATTTTTGTTCAATTAAATACGCTCACGCAATCCATGTTTTGGTGGCTAATATTGAGCATCTTGAATTTTGCAGATATTTCGCGTGTCATTCATTGAATGAATTTATTGCTAGTGCTGTTCACTAGGACGATTTTTTTTAAATTTGAGCATATACACATCACGTGGTGTTCAATTTTGAATTACCAGCGTCATTTAATTGTGTGGTGACGAGCACGACGGCCCCAGAACACACGAGACGTTGACCCAATGTTGGGTTAATGTTGGCCCGACGTCGCAGACGGCGGGCCAACATTAGTTCAACGTCTCACGTTTGCTGGAATAAACCCACTGTTTTTTATATAAATCGCCGAAGATCATCATCAAAGTCATACTGGATTTAAATGTTCCAGAAGACACTGGACGTTGACCTACCATACATGTATATCCTGATTTAATGTTGGTCCAGTGTCGCAGACGCTGCACCAACAACCAGAATCGGGTCAATATCTCGTGTTGGTTGTGCTGCTTGTTGTATATAACAGCCAAATTATGTGGAATCGATACATTCGCCAAGCTGAACCAAAAGTGAAACGAAACAGATGTTCATTAGGGTACCTGCACATAGGGGTACTATGACATACAACGACACACTACTATTAGAACATTTATTGCTAAAGATAAGTGCTTGACTCAATGTTGTTTTAATATTGGGCCAACGTCAAAGACGGCGGTCCAACAAAAAAATAGCATCGGGTCCACGCGTTAAAGTTATAAAATCACCTAGTATTTCCATATAATCGTCAGTTTTAAATTGCAATATATTATACATGAAAAATCATATTATCTTCTAATTACAATTAAATAATTATAATTCTACGCCGCAATAAACGAATTTAAAATACCTGAATAAGCCCATTTCACTTTTCTTACATTTTAATTTATTTTTTGTTATGACCTGTCATGTAACAATTGAGGGTTATTTTACCGAAGTATTCGATATGGATTGGGCAAATTTTTTACTGGTTCGCCAAAATAAATACTGCTGAATCGTGTATGCTAAATTAAATATATTTCAGACTTTCGGGTACAATGAAGCTCTGTCAACTGGTCAATTGTGGTCTAAATTGTGTTTTAACCCTCATCCTGAAAATTTTAACCACTTGTGTCTCGATACCGCGATCCACAACCTCAAGTGGTTAAAAAATACTCATAATGATTTGAGACCAAATATTTAAAAATCTTGTTATCTAAACGGTCATATTATTCTCAATAACAGTGATGTAACATGTTTGATCGGATAATAAAAAAGAATGAAAACGACAACTATTGTGATTAGCAGGCAAAGGGTTATATTAGACCACCGTCTGCAACGCTGGACCAACATTAAACACAATTTATTTATTACAGCACCATGTGGAACTGGATCCCGTCTACCTCTGCCGTGCAAAGCCAAAATCCCGGGCAAACCCCATCAATCAAAAGACGTTGAGCCAATTCTGAGTTGACGCTGGCCCAGCGTCTACGACGCTGGGCCAACGTCTACCCAGCTTTGAGTCAACGTATTGTGTTGGCTGGGATAAGCTATAAGTTACTGCATTTGACTTTGCAGAGCAGAAGTAAGCACGGGACTTTGACCCGATGTTGGATAAACGTTAAATTGACATTGGGTGAGCGTATTGTGTTTGCTCCCCCTTAGGCTACTGCTTTGTGCTGATTTTTTTTTTATTAACACTGATTAATGTCTTTATATTAGTGGCTAAATGTTTGCACTGAACACGATGCATCTCTTTGATAAACAGCATCTCTCTTTGGAACAGGCGTAAATTAATATATTATCATAAATGAGACATCCAAAATGTTGAAATTGTATTTAAAACACACTCGCTATAGGTCACATGTGCACGCCGGTTCTCAGAGATACACACAAGGCAAACATTTCTGTGTAAAAAGTATGAAATCTATATAGATGTCATACTTTTTGCATACCCAGCACATGTTTGGTGGGGACAGGAGCATAAACACGTGGGAGTGTCACCTTGCAGAGCTCGTGACTTCTATTTCTGTCAGGCATGAGATCAGCTTGAAGAAGAAGACCATTGTTGCTGATCAGATCATAAAACACGCCGAGGTTTGTCGTTCTTTTTGTACCAATCTTTATATCGGATAGAATGTCCTCCGCATGGGCAATGACTTTTTGGTATAGGTAAATCTTGACACACGCGAATGTCGCGTCGCGTGTGTCAAGACTTACTATATCTTTTACCATGGAAGTGAAATCTGAGTCTATTATACTCTACAGTATATACTTCTTCTATTGGTGTCAAATGCACCAGTCGTCATTACCTCCGCCAAAAGAGGTTATTTGTGGTCGTGATGGGTTTTGATTTATTTGTTTGACTGTCTGGTTTTAATATTGGAAAAAAACTGAAAACAATGTCCTATCATTGGCATCACAGCCAATGATAAGAAATCATGTCAGAGGAAGACGGTCATTTAACATGTTTAATACAAACTCATACGAGCCCAGTACTCATTGCACCGGGCGGGGGCCCTAGGGTAGTGGTTAGCACCGCTGCCTTTCACGCCAGAGTTCGGGGTTCGGTTCCCGGTCTCGGCGGTTTGTAAGAAGCAAAACTGTTTCTTCCCCATCCACGTGTGAAAGTCAGTATTGTGGGGAGCCTCCATGGCCGAGAGGTAGCGTGCTCGGCCTCAGACCGCCAGGGCTCGAATTTTGAATCCTGTGTCTGGAGGACAGTGTCATCTCAATCATCTCACCATCTTCAGGAGGTTCTCCTGGCCCAGTTTAGCCTATATGTGCACAAAGGTGGCCTAAAGCCCGATTCATTTCATTTCATTTACTCATTGCACCCGTTCATGGAAATAGTCGCGCCGGTCATATCCCGCACTCAAATCCCGGGCATGCACGGAGGGCAACCACTTCAACTCCCAGCAGTGCTGTGAGATGATGTGGTTCCCTTCGTCAAAATGGTGACAGAAGGAAGCGTCAGAGACGTTGCAGACAGGACAAGCCAAACCTGTTTATCAAACACCAATACTCATTTATGCTTGTTTGCGCAGATTGCGCACTACAAGTCTGTCTCTTATCGCCACACTGCCAGGCCTGTAATAAGAGGATTTAAGGTAATGATTGTTAAAATCATCCCCAAGAATATCCTGCTTATGTGTTCGTCTTTGCGATTCTGGGTCCGTATTCTCGTACAAGTTACGATATATCGTAGGCTTCTGATTGGTCGAGATGGCCATCTCGACCAATCAGAAGCCTACGATATATCGTAACTTTTACGAGAATACGGGCCCCGCCATACAAAGTCAACTGCTTACTTTAAAAGTAAGCAGTTACTGCCTTTGGGCGTTGCGGAGATGTATGATTGTATCACTGGTGTAACACGAGCGTCATGTCCCATGCAGCAAGCAAAAGACACAGACCCGGTGTTGGTTTAAAGCTGGGCCAACCTCGAATACGGTGGTCCAGCATTAGACTGACACCGGGTCAGCGTCTCGTGTGTGCCGGGTACATCGTCATCTAAGATAAAAGCACACATTATGATCTATCCCTTCTCTCACCCTATTGTCCACGGATAAAGCCTATTGTTGCAGTACGACGTAGAAATCAAATGTTAAAATGCACCTGTTTAAGTCCAACAGGATGCCTGATCAGCAAATAATGGAATGAAAAACAAGCATTTATATGATAATCATTTATTTTGTGGAGAACTGAGCTCGGAGGTGAAAAAATCCATGAAATCATTCTAGTTCACAGCTATTCACCAGGTGATGCTGATCCTGACCATCTTTGTAACCCGCGTGATGCTTTCTGGGTACACACATAACCTGATCATGTTGTTGTACAGTGTGCATTAATTTAGCATTTAGCCGTACTTCTTTATCTCCCTAGCGCAATCCACAACTGCAAGTGGATGATAATTACTTATTACAGTATTTATTATGTTCCAATTTAAAATCCATCTAATTCTCTTTCAGACATAACCCGACCCGTCACCAGGGGAGAAGGGGTTACTGGAAATTATACTTTTTGACATGTTTTTATTTTTTATTTTTGAACTTCTAAACCACTATTGGCAGTACATTTACATGTGGTCTGAACCCCTCTTTTAAAAAATCTGGTTACAGGCCTTATAAGAGTGGCATTCAAAGTTGAAAATATATTTAAAAACTAGCACTTAATGAATTATTTGTTTTTCCCTTTTAATAAAACGACGTCTTAGGGTAAAAACATTTGTATATCATCTGTTGTATAAAAATGGACAAATATGGCTGGGATAAGATTGTTTTTTATGCAGCTTAAACGTTTGTGCACACAAAGTCACGACAAAAAAACAGATGCATTTGATAAGCATGCCTATGTGAAAAAATTGCTTAATCCATTTGATAGACAGAAAATTAATAGTTTGATTTTTCGCGAATAACAGACAGCGAAAAGAAAGGGGTCGGTCCTAGAGGAGTATTCAATCGCTCGTGAAACGGAAGCAATTTCCTGTGCCAAAAAAACTAGCAAATCTCGTGCAATCCAACATAAAATGGGCAAGTGTAAATATTGGTCCGGCCCAGACGCAATTACAAGTTCTGGACATCAAAGATCGCTTGTGTAAAGAGCCAATAAAACTGGAAGTGGCATGCAACAAATTAACGACGTCCTCAGTCGAGAAGAGGCGTGCACAAGTAATTGTCCAATGCTGCCGCCACTTGGTAGAACACTGTTACTGCCGTGTAAAGCCAAACGGGAGTAGCTACTTACTTGAAAAGTAAGGAGTTACTACCTTTTGGCTCTGCACATGATTCCGAGGGGGACGATCAATGACAATGGTAGTTAACTGTTATTGTCACTGCGATTCGGCGGTAGTTTGTGGATGGAAACTCTGACTCAAACGGCTGGCAATTTGTAGATAAAATCTGTTGTTATCGTTTGAACAACAATCCCCCCCCCCCCCCGAAAGCAGCGACATAAGTAATAATGATCAGGGGTATAAATGTTATACGGCAGTAAACGCCTGTGTGGGAACCGATCCCTATCTAGAGCAACAGTTATCCGCTGACCATAGTATTTGGAAACTCTATGGTATTACAACTATGAAATCTAATTCCTTACCTGGATCGTGCCATCACGAATTAATTTAAAAAGATTCCATCAATACGCTCAAGAGTGTAACTTAGAGCCTAATATTTTATTCACAAACTAAAACAATTCTATGTAAGAGTTTAACAATAATGAACATGTCACACCCATTAATTCAACTAGCATTATTGAAGCATCTTAAAAAGGCATAGGCCCTATAAACTCTTAACAATATAGGTTCTTTAGAAGGAACCCTTCAGTACTATCACCATGCAACCCCAGGAAAACCCCTGCAGGGTTTTCACGGGGTTGCATGGTGATAGTACTGAAGGGTTCTTTTTAAAGAGCCTATATTGCTTAGAGTATATGTGATCCCACGTTTGTTGGTGAGTGCAGGATGTCCTCTGTCGTTTCACTGTCGTATTTCTGCATGTTAACTTATGCATTAGTTGGACAAATAAATGCGCGAATTCGTATCAAAGTACTCGCTGGGCACACGACGAACATGATTGACGTCGATTCAACGTCGCAACAACGTCGTGTGCCCCCAGTGGGTTTGATACCCTTTTGTAAAATGTCATTTAACTCCATGTTAATGACTGTTAATCTGTGAATAATTTCCCTTATAGTAAATCCAATATTAGTCTACATTTTTCCTCGAAAATCGAGTGTGTAACGCCGATATAAGTAGGCCTATTCCTCTGTGTCGAAACGCTTTCACAATGGGCGCACGACGTTGCATCAATGTCGAATCAACGTCAAAGACGTTGAATCGACGTTGATGCAACGTCCTGTGCCCATTGTGATTCGAGTGTCGGGACAGGAGTGGGCGTGCGGCGTGAGACATATAAACACTGGCTGTTCTGTGTCCACCAACACGGTGTCATTACCAGAAACATCCCCAAAACAACCAGGCGCATTGTCAACCAGACAAAGACAACATCAGCGACGACGGGCTCAGGTTTAACTGACCGTCTGGCACCGAATAATAAGTCACTGTACCGAGTAGGGGAGACCTGGGCAAAGTGAATATAACGGGCAATGTGAATCAGTCTTTCATATTTAAAATATTGACAATCATGACGTAATTATGATAAGTAGGTAAAACCCGTATGTTTTAAACATGTTAGCATAGTATGCGAACTTATTGTATATCGTAACGCATTTAACGATTTGGATATTCTATTATCACTGAATATTATTATTATGCTAATGTGTCCCATGATAATAAAATATCACAAATTTTCCAACACTCATTGTTTACATATTTTTAAATTTTATCATATCATGATTAGAGATTATAGTGTGTTGTCCTATAAAGTCTGTCTCCTACAAAGTCCTACAAAGCCAGGAAAGTAGAAATATGAATATGTATAATTATAATGTGCCAGCCGAATAAAAGCACTTTTGAACTTTATTTTAGTCAATAATATTAGTAAAACCTCACTATAAAACATACATCACCGGGGAGGTTACTATTAATAGGTGGATCTAAATTTGCTCTGAGAATCTACGTTGCTTTATCGATATCTTATAGTAAACTTTCATGTCTGATAACACTTGTTATTCCATCCCTGATAATAAAAATGATACGGAAAAAATACCTTCAGAGTCTTTTTTTGCTCTCCAGTCACTAATTGGCAAAAGGCCAGTCTTGCGGCGAAAAAACAACAATCTGCAGTGAAATCGTGCAAACTAAGTAAACATGGTCTTTCGCAGCCATAACATAGCAGTAAAAAAAAAGAATATAGTGGTAGTTTCACAGAAAAGTGCAAATAAATATTATAGTAGTCCCAGAATAAGATTAGAATAATTCATAAATCTGACGTAGTCCCATTTGAGACCATAATACAGTCCCAAATAAGCACACAACATATTATATTTGACTGAGCCTGCCATATAAATGATGTTTTGTCATCGTAATTCACCATTGTCGTTACCTCGTGTGATGGGCGGGGGCCCTAGGGTAGTGGTTAGCACCGCTGCCTTTCACGACAGAGTCCGGGGTTCGGTTCCCGGTCTCGGCGGTTTGAAAGAAACAAAATTGTTTCTTCCCCATCCACGTGTGAAAGTTAGTATTGTGGGGAGCCTCCGTGACCGAGAGGTAGCGTGCTCGGCCTCAGACCGCCAGGGCTCGAATTTCGAATTCTGTGTCTGGAGGACAGTGTCATCTCAATCATCTCACCATCCTCAGGAGGTTCTCCTGGCCCAGTTTAGCCTATATGTGCACAAAGGTGGCCTAAAGCCCGATTCATTTCATTACCTCGTGTGATTCTTCACAAGATTTCACAAGGCTTAGGATTAGACCCCATCAATCACGAGGCATTGAACCAATGTTGGTTTATTGTTGGACCAGCGTCGTGGACAGTGGACCAACATTAAACCAACATTAACCCTTTAACCGCCAAATTATTCAATCTGAATTTTCACCCACTTGAAGTTGTGTCGCGCTGACGCGATCCACAACTTCAAGTGAGTGAAAATTATTCAGATTTGACAAAATGGAGGTCAACTGTTCTCAAATGTTGCTGATTGATGTCACATTTTATCTTTAACATGTTTAAAAGGTGGTACTTAATGTGCTAATAAAAAATGAAAACCCGAATATATGCGGCACCGGCGGTTAAAGGGTTAGACCCTCTCAGTACATTTGGATCTCATATTGGTTTAATGTTGGGCCAGCATCACATACGATGGCCCATGCTTTGAGCAGTATTGGTTCAACGTCTGTTATTTGGTAAATGACACTTTAGTATCTGGCGCACACGACCCTTTAAGTCAAAGGCGCACATAATATACAAACTGTAATACATGACACAATCCTAGCATAATAAATCTTAATCATGACTTCATTGCCACAATTATCATACTTGCAGAGAACTAATTTCAGCAGACAACTTTCATTGACCCAATGCTGTTTTAATGTCGGACCGGGTTCATAAATCTTTTCACATGAGATATGACATAAACTTCTGTACTTGCACCACTTCGTTAAAAGCAGGTGAAGCCATCCTAGAAGAGTAGGTGGATGTCCCGTCTTCAGATTCATGGCCGTCACTTCAAACAGGTGACGAAATCAAATACGCAGACGCGACAACATTTTTTTCTTCCTTATGTAAATCTGAAGCAATGTTGTTGTGCTATTTTTTCAGTTTTCACAGTTTATGGTGTGCTTACGATAAAAAACTGGAGTACAAAGTCATTAAATTGTCAAAATAGACGTCGAAACACTACCCAGCAGACACAAGACGTTGAATAAAGGTTGGTTCATGGTTGGTCCAGCGGCGAAGACGGTGGACCAACGTTAAACCAACATTGATGCAAGGTCTTGTGTCTGCTGGGTAGGCTTTTGTTTTATTTTTTGAGCCACGGCTAATCTGTCATCGGCTCACAATACGATATCCATCTATATGTAACGACTCTTGAATTAGCTGAGCAGGATTGAAGAAGGCTTGATGCCGGGCCAACGTCACAGACGTTCGCCCAGCATTGACCACACTTTGCCCCGACACTACCAGTTTGCTGGTTATCAGTCCGTGCTATGTTGGTTCTACTATTATCACTTTGTACTTAGTTTCTTATCGAAATCATGATAATAGGCAATTAATATCCAACTATTGTTGAACTCCACTGGTGCATGCCAGAAGGCCGATCAACTTGTCTATTACGATACAACACTTTAGCAGGAATATCAACGTTTTATCGTAGTAAGAACTTTAGTTCTTGATCATAGCAAGGTCGGTGTTGCTAAGTCATTCACAAGCCGTTCTATCTGTGAAAAAAACGGGAGGTTTTGTTTGTTTTTGGTGTATTGTAGGGGGGGGTGTCATCTTTCTTTGTAATGCTAGTATACACACAGTTAAAACACACCACTACATTATTTTCTCTGTCCGACCACTACATTCTAAGCCGGGAATGGAGAGTTATTGTTGATCAAGAACATACCAATTATCATGGTAGACCTATAGCATTAGTCATGTGTGACCGAGCTGTGGATTATGATGGATCCTCATTTTGGTCGGATGTGTTTTAAGTCAGTTAAATCCCTAGAAGCTCTACAATTTTAGCTGTTGAAAAAGCCTCGGCCTTCGGCCTCGGCCTTTTCTACAGCTAAGAATGTAGAGCTCCTCGGGCTTTATCAATACTTAATAATTAACGAAAGTTGTAGCATCGTCGGTTATGCTGGCTCAATATCTGTGACAGCCGAGTGTCTAAATCCTCTGTATTAAAAGTACCTGTTGGTACCTGTTTGTACCTGTTTGTAACTATTTGTAACTATTTGTACCTATTTGGAACTGTTTAATTCTAAGAGACAAAAGTTGTTTCTTACTGTGGAATTGGGAATTAGTTTGTCGACGTAGATGGCTGGAATAATTACCACATAGATACAATTTCGTAAAAGAGGCGGCAGACCAATCAATTTGCATCTTCCCCACAGCAGGTCTCGACCCCTCGACCGCCCGGTCAAGGCCGTCTGTGCAGTCCGGACTAGTCCGGACTACACATGGGAGATCAGATGGTGAATTTGCAGTCTAAACGATACAGAGAAGAAATTGTTTGTTTCCACACCAATTCGTGCCTTGAGCTCGACGAAAGATAGCCAGCAATGTCCGAGGTAAATTGGCTCACACTGCCTTCTAATGGTCATTCGATCAAGACTACGGCTGTCAGCTGGGTGTACTTATAAGAATTGCATTTGCTCGGCTACCACCGACCCAGAAATGCCGGCCCGGTGTCGATTGAATGTCTGCGACTGCATCGAAACGGCGTTACAATGGATCAAATACGAGATGGTGATCCAATGTCGTGTTAATGTTGGGACAGCGTCTCCGACGCTGTCCCAACATTAACACAACATTGGCTGAATGTCTCGCGTTTGATACCATACAGTGGGCTATCGCTTGCATTTGAGATAAGGTGTCCCCGAGGAGTGAGTGATATAAGCATAGAGATCCCATTAGTGACATTGTCCGACAAGCGATCCAGAAGTCATAATATCTGACCGGCTGACCAAGCAAACAAACAGATGCTGAGCCAATGTTGGCTTGATGTCGGGTCAGCGTTGTAGACAGACATCTCACGTTTACTGGTAGATAGCTTGCGAGGCACACCAAATGTTCAGCCGCCCGCGTCTCTTGTGCGGTTTTTAAAAATCGCCCCCTATTCTTCATACGACACAGGAATTTAGATATATTTTTAACCTTCTCCATTCTCTTTTTCATCTTAATTAGTTGATCAGTTCCACCCTTTATCATTTTTCGGATACAAAAAACGAACTGTTTGTCGTTTTATGATCTATACCCCCAAAACATCGCAAATCGTAAGAAATGTCCATTATTTCACATGCAGTTTGTTTTCAAAATATTAACATGATTAATTCACCAAGGATCACAAAATGAAGTTTAGAGGCATGTAGCCACGGATTGTCATAATAAGGGGAGTTGTTTCTCAGCAAACACGAGACGTTGACTTCGACGCTGGCCCAAAATTAACCGAAACATTGGGGTCAACGTCTCGTGTTCGCTGGGCTACTTGTTAGCGTAGGATTGAATGTAGTGAGAGAGTGTATAGTATTTGAGAAGGGATGGTCCATCGGGAGTGATCCAGTTACAGGGTTGATCCAGATAACGGCGGTCGTCCAGTCACTGCCGGACGCACATGCCCCTCACGTGGCAGACCCATAAACTAGCCCTTCCAGCGAGATGTCAGGGCACAGTTTTATCAACAGTTTTCCTTGTTGTTTGTCAAGAGCTCGTTAGCTCTAGCCTGTCACTAACAGTTGATAATTTTCGTATTTCTCTCTCTTCAGTACGTGTAGCCTTTGGTCAACGAAGGAGTTTTCCGACCAACTCATCCAATCGTTGGTAACTCTCGTAATCTTGAGAAACAAAAGCGGGGAAATGTTGATTAAAATGGGCCCTGGTTCCGGGAGACACGAAACTATCACCCTGTATTGGTTTAGGCCTAGTGTTGGACTACCGCCTGCGAGGTTGGCCCAGCATCAAACCACTATGGTTCGTTGAATGCTCGCCCAATTGGGACCAAGTCCACGTTAGTATTCTACCCCCGACCAATCGAAGATTGGTTCAGCCTGTCACATGAGGATATCAGCCAATCACCGCCAGGGATCGAAACTAACGCTCGCCCGCTCGCCCGTGGCGAGTGGAAATGTGTAAGGGCTGGTAAGTATCAGGGGTCCACTCCTGGCGAGTGCTGATTTTAGTGGCTTCCCATAACTTCATTGCCATTATTTTATTATAGGCCCTATACTGTCGTTATCGGTCACTTCAGCTAGGCATATCACATGTTTGTTCATAACATATAAATAAAAAAGCGAGGGATTTATCATATAGTTAACTTTATCTAGGCTTAGACATAGTGAACTTTCATCTATAGTCAACTTTATCAAGCGCGAGCGATGACTATGTTTGTTTCTTTGTGATAGCTAGCCCTGGAACCAGGCTGCCTGGCCAGTCGACCTAGCCTTCCAAATGCAATGCTACCATTAGCAGATTAGGCCCCGCCGATTCGAGTGGCTGTTACTAAAAAAACGCTTAAAAATTGGAAGAATCCCATTAACAACGTGCGGTAAAAAAGTCTTCTATTTAGACTATTAATAGACGATTGTTATAACAAAATAACGGAAAATCGTCGACGACGAAAACAGCCATTTCAACGGACGAAATATTGATTGTCCTGTGTTTCCTAGAAGACCCGCCAATACACAGATAAGTATGTGCGGCGCATGTGCACCTGCACGCATGCGCACGTTCCGTTGTTCACTTTCGTTTGCTTGAGGTGTATGTATTCCAAGCAAACACGAGACGTTGATCCAATGATGATTTGATGCTGGGCCGGAATCAGCGACGGCGGGCCGTCGTTAAACCAGCATCGGGTCGACGTCTCGTATTTACTGGGTTGTATCGTCCTGCCGCGCAAATTTTGACAATAAAATTATAATCCAACAGCCCTCCAATTGGGGTATCAGGTTGGGGAGCGATGTCTATGAATGTTGTTTTGACAGTTATAGAAAGCAAACCTTCCCCTGTAATGTCACACAACACTGGGAATTATTCCCAGTTGTTTGGTAATGAATGTCATATCTATACATAAATAGACTAAGATCTACAAAGTTCTAGACAATGCAGTGTGATAGTGTTTTTAATTGATGAAATATATCAAAATAATAGGAGAGATTTATTTTGACATCTTACTGAAAAAGCAAAAAAAAAAGAAGTGAATTTCTCTATGAATTTTAGTACCGGTAGTACAAATGCGTTTTTAAACTAATTGGTGCTCATTCTCGGTTAGTTTCTACACCTCACCGCCGTTAGGGGGTAGAATACCAGACTTGGGCTCATACATTTGCAGCATGAAAACAACATGATCGTCCCAATGCAATAAATCATCATGTGAATGAAGAGTAATTGTATACATTTTTATATATTATATAAATTGTTTCATGGTTTATGAGAGATCGTTCTAGCCGTGCACTTCTCAGTTAACATGGTTAACTACATTCCCATTGCAATGAATTAGGTATATGACCACTACAGATCAATGCCGGTTTACTGTTCACTCAACGTCTGCCACACTGAACTGACGCGGAACTACCCCTTACCGTAGCAAACACAAGACGTTGATATTTACAATTATGGATTAATAGTGGCCCAGCGTCGTAGACGGTGGTCCAACATTAAGCCATCATAAAGAAGGCAGCGTATCGTGTTTTCTGAGAATATGGTTTCTGCGATTGTTATTTTTTCAGGTGTAGCGCAACTAAAACTATATCTGCGGGGACACTAGGACAACACTGCGCCAATCCTGGGACATTGCCAGTCCCACCCGTTACAGTTTGACAAACCTGTCTGGATCACGTAGTGGTAACATTATACGGGGGTGGGGGGGAGGGGGGTGACGGGATGGTCACTAATGGGTGGACCATCGTGATAGGTGGAGATAATCCTATAGCGTGTCACTCGGGTGCTTTAAAACCATTTAACCGCCAGATTATTCAATTTGAATTTTCACTCACTTGAAGTTGTGTGTCGCTGACGCGATCCACAACTTCCAGTGAGTGAAAATTATTCAGATTTGACAAAGTGGAGGTCAAGGATTTTGAAATCTTGCCGATTGATGTCACGTTTTTTCATCTTTAAAGTGTGCAAAAGCTGGTATTTACCGTGCTAGAAAAAAATGTAAAAAAAGGAATAAAATCGCGACCAGGGATTTAAGGGTTCAACCCCCTCCCCCCCCCCCCCCCAGCAACCACGTATTTTTTATCTCATTTTTCATCACCTTGAGGTGCGAATTGCTTCTGAAAAACTCAGAACTTAAATTAGTCAAGCTATCTATTATAGCCAAGCTTACAGTGAATGGTCATAATGCTAGTCATATAAATAACCATGTGAATGCCTGTGTTATAACAAGAATTTTGTATAGAAATTCTTGGTGATTAGAATATATTTCGACAACCAGAAAAACTGAGCCTTACATTCCTGACGAGTGGGCGCGGCTGCCGGGATCATATATATAGTTAGCCCTTTCCGCGCCTGAATCGCATTATTATTATTATCTATTATTATTATTTGGTTGTTCCCAGAGTGAGTTCTAAGATGGGTGAAAGGGATTTTTCGATTGCGCACCCCCAGCTCTGGAATTGTACCCATGAGATTAAAAAATCTAAATCTTCACAGTGATTTTGGAAAAAATTGAAAACTTTATATTTCGGCCAAGCATTTCAATCCTGAATCCTCTGTGTCCCGGCATGCTGGATCTACAATTGGAACGGCAATTGGACAACGATAACGAGCCTGATTCGGATTTGCAGCGCCTCTGAGCTCGGGACACCGAGGATTTTAGGTGCTTTAGAAGTTTTTCATTTCATTTCATATATCTGATTATCAGTTAGCTCGCTGTGGCACTAACTAAGCATACCTAAATATTAAGATACATTACTAACAGTGGCAACTGCCAGAATCTAGAGACCACACGTGGGCGACACTTCGATATAGGTCAGGTCACATAAAATATATGTCAATTCACTCTTAAACAACTGTTAAAAGGGATCATGACACTGATCTACAGGGTAGAGAATGTCGTTGAGCATACCGAGCGTAAACTGTCTATATAGTGAGGAATGTATATAAGCTGTATGTTTTTGTCAGGGGATGGTCTGTGAACTGTCTCTGACTGCGCTGTCTCGCAAAGACAAACAGCAGTAACTGCTTACTTGAAAAGTAAGCAGTTACTGCTGTTTGCCTTTGCACTGTGCCCATTTGCACCATATATAATGGCCGTGTACACATGAGTAATGATAGGAAGTGGATCCAGCTAAGTATAGCGATGTACATCAGTGACAGAATATTGAAAATACATCAGCCTGACGCTGGTCCAATGCTGAACCAGCGTCGCAGAGGTTGATTCAGGATCGGGTCACTGCTGCCTGGGTCTATTTTTTCTATTGTTGGCTAAAACGGAATGGTTGTGGTCATGATTGCATTTTGGGTGTTAAGAAAAATCCATGATTGAGATTATCAAGAACTAGTATAAAGATTGTTTGGAGGGAAAACACACGTAAACCAGGATGTGTAAAAATAGGAGAAGTAAAACAAAGTTATCACAAAATAAAAACAAACCTATAGGCACATCCAGATAAGAGCGAATGACAAGAGCGTTTTTAGCAACATTTTTATTGAATAAAACGATGTGTACAATGTCATGGATTGTGCTCTGGTTTTGTTATCTGGTTTATGTGGTCTTAAACTAAATATATGTTTTGGGGAATATATTCAAAATGATTGAGCCATAGTTAAATAATGAAGAATATACATGGTATAGATATACATGGTATAGATACCCTATATAGAATATACATGGTATAGATACCCTTTAACGCCTAATAAATGGCTCGCATATCTAGCCTACGGGAAATAATATGTTGGCATATACTGCATATGATTTCTTTCTGTATTACTTACACTGTTGTGTTAATGTTAAGCCACCATCAGTGACACACCATTAACACAACATTGGTGGGACAAGTGACACCGCAGTATGAAGGCTGGGTTGGAAACAGAGAAGTGGTTGGAAACAGCCTGTATGCAAGAAAAAATGCAACTATCTTGCCAGCTCGCCAGCTGGCAGGGAAATAGTTGTCGAACAAGCAATTCAACATGTTGAACAGCCTGCAGTCATTTCACGACTTTGTGGAAATGTTCAACACGACAATCAATCATAGCGAGCCATTTCCCTGGTGACAACTTATTTGGTGAAATCTGGCATAATGATGGAGAAATATACATCCGAAGCTGCAGTTAATATCAACAAGGAATCCCTATATACTCCTTGATAGCAACAAGTATTTTAGTAATACCTCGTGGTATACGATCGAGATATGATGGCAGTCGATAGGAGTAATTCTATAAACGAGGCTGCTGATGAAGTTAAATTATAAAGAATCAGATATATAACCACCTAGACTACAGGATGAGATGCAAACTACACATTAACTACCAATGATTAACTTGACAATTTTACCCCGATATAAAAAAATTATCAACTATATAACGCGTGTGTCAAATAGTTTGCACCACCAGCATTCTCTACAGAGCTGGGTTCCCAGTAGAAAAAATAGGTCGACCTTATGTCGATTTAATACTGTCTCATCGTGTGCGACGCTGGCCCAGTATTAAATCAACATCGGCACAACGTCTGGTGTGTGCTGGGTCAGCGATTCGTGATGAGGACTTATTATTTATTCTATAATGCATCCTGTTGTTAGATAAGCCAATCGCGTCACACGGCACAGCGGATGGCTCCAACCATGTGACTGTGTGCTTTACTATATCCCATACTGGAATTAATCCGCGTGAGATACAATGCAAACACCGGCCAGTGTTGGAGCAATGCTGGTCCAACGTCAGAGACGTTGGACCAGCATTTCTCCAGCACTGGCCAATATTTTATGTTTTTCGCAATAGATACATGGGCATATTTTTTGGAAATAGAGCGCCAAGCATCACCCCTCGGGGAAGATTTGATATAGCCTAATTATTTATGATCCCTGGATGCAGCGCGGGGATCGACTTTAGTCGTCAGAATCTGACGTCTGTAGACGTGAGATGCTGACGTCTAAAAGGGGATCGACTTCAAACGTCAGCATCTGACGTCTGTAGACGTCAGAAGCTGACGTCTAAAGTCGATCCCCGCTATGTAAGAGTAAAAATATTTATAATGACCGGAGACCCATAGCATAGGTATTCAGGTGAATCAGAAAGAGCTAACTAAGACATTTATAATGATTTAAAATTTAAAAAAAAAACTTTGGTTTCCATGGTTTATTCAAGAAATAATTCCGTCCTTTATCGCTTTACCAAATATGGTAGAGGGACGTGTTTTATCAATGCAGTGCACACAAAACGTCCTTTTTTAATTAACCCTTGTCCTGCTGATCAAGACTATTGTCCTTCTTAATCTGTTTTATTAGTCAAACAAATCACTGTCATTGGAATGAAATGTCTATCTAAACATCAAGAATTGCAAATGTTTGCGCTCAAAGTAAACAAATATGAGTAGTTTTCAGCCACTTGAAGTTGTGGGTCGCGGTAGCGAGACACAACTTCAAGTGGCTGAAAATTTAAATAAATTAACTTAGCAGGTTTGATATGATCCGTGAAAAAAAAGGACTGGGACATTTGAAGTAGAACGCTATTGGTATTAACGCGGTGAACGCAGTCAATATGGAAATAGGATTATGATAATGTATTCAGACTCCCGACTGTGAACAGGACGGTGGTGTGATTTTGACAAAAAATAAAATCACAACACTCCTAAATCGGCTTATTCTTCATTTGTATTCTTTGCGTCAACACAATATCCAGATATTGGAAAGGATAAATTAGCAAATTATTCCACAAACACAGGCGAGGTGATTAGCAGTAATTTCTATCTGGACCTAAAAAAAGACAATTTACAAGAATTATTTGTGGGGTTTGCATACAATTTGGGAAAATAACACCACGCTGGTGAAATAAAGAATCTGGCCCTTTGTGCAATATATATTCGTTGCTCTACAACGTTGTGTCTCGCTACCGCGACCCACAATTTCAAGTGAGTGAAAGTTACCCATATTTGTTGAAATTTGAGACCAATTATTTGCAAATATTGATGTTTAAAACACACATTCCGCTTCTAGCAACAGTCAGTGATTTAATCATGTTAATCGGCTTATAAAAAAATTAAAAACTATTTTTATTGTCGTGCTTAGCCGTTAAAGAGATAGCTTCGATTTGCCTTCGCTCCTAATTCGCGATGCTGTGCATGCGTTCTCACTAACGCAATTTCCATTTTCAATGCATAAAAATAATACATAATATAATTACAAGGTCCACTAGCCTACTACCTGATTATTGTTGAATTCACGCGTGGGCGTCGTGTATGTGGGCGTGGTCTATATGATAAAATTCACTTGTATCATGTTTATTGTGTGATTGGGGAAACATTACCCAGCAAACACAAAACATTTTTATAACATTTGTACATTGTTTGGCCAACGTCTTCGATACACATTTTATGAAAATGTCTTGTGTTTACTGGGCAGTCGTGTACTGATCCGCTATGCCACAAGACAAAAGCTAAAAACTGCTGAAATGAAAAATAAGCAGTTACCATCTTTTGGCTTTACATGGTAGCAGAATGAGAATCACAGACCGTCAGTAAACCCTCAGGATCTCATGGAATTATGTTTAGATTTTATTCTCTGGTTATTTATGAATAAGGAAATCGGTGTTATTCTCAAAACCTTTAGGGGTCCTGGGATCGAGTCCAACTATTTATGTTATCGGGTAAACAATGCATCAAACTGTGCAAATGCTCAGGATAAGTATATATCACATATCTAAAATATAATAAATTAATACATATTAATGCAAATTCCGTATTATTTTAAAAATGACATTCCATGCGGTCAAACGAATAATAAATAATTAACAATTTTGAATAGATAAGTTAATAAATTAGGTTCCACTACAACCTTTGTTTTAACTCCACGCGTGCTAAAGTCGTTGTGCCATTGTAGCAGACATAAGGTTATTATACGTGCATGGTTATTGCCTGTTCACGTTTATATCATTGTGATTAGACCAAACAGAACGCAGAAAACAATGTGTAGGTGTTTACACACGATGTGTGCTGGAAATGACGGGGATACGCTTTGGAGAATTGCGAAGTCCCAATTGTGATATTTCCCCCAGTGGACAGCTATCCTCAATCCTCCCAGTGGACGCGAACCGATCCCCCAGGGTTCAGTCGCAACGGACCACTGCCCAACGTTGGCTGTGTACCGGGCCAGCATCAAAGACGCTGGCCCGGTACACAGCCAGCGTTGGGGCGGCCGGTCGCAGTGGACCAACCGCAAACACAAAGCAGGCAAACCTGCGACAAATTTCATTAATTTGTCCAATTCGCACACACCACCCACGGCGCCAGCTCGCCCGCCCCCGCTATCCCACATGTCACGCTCTTATGAGTGTGTGCAGGTAGGGCCTATTACGTGTCCGACAGACTGGTCCAACTTTGGTTCAGTAGAACATTTATTTGTTTGACAAAGGGCCAGCGTCGGACAGCCTTTGACCAGCATTTAGTAAGCGTCGGGCAACGTTTCTTGTGCCCGTGCTGACGTGGTGCCACCTTTCTGGTGTAACGTTGCATGCCCCGGCGAATCAACGGATTGAATAACTTGCTGCTACCAAGAAAATTATATTGAGGATCCTTTCTGCTACAAGTAAATGAAGAAAAACCAGGAGGTTTCATGGGTTTAGCAACTCGGTGGTTATTTGTTGTGGTATTAAAACCAACTGACTGAACAATTTCTTCTGAATTGTCCATAGATTCTGATAAAAAACAAAGTGCTGCTTGCGTGGTAAAACTACACTCTTCCTAACTATTTAGGACTACCATAGACGTATTTTCTAACTCTATGGGCTTACTCTGTAGTGCAAAGCCAAAAGGCAGTATTTGCTTACTTATTTACTTTACAAGTGAGCAGATACTGCCTCATGGCTTTCAGGAGCTGCAGTAATGTTATATCTATGAGGTGAGTGTGACATCCAGAATACTTTATCAATAACAAATTGATGGCAGGGATCATGGGATTGTATACAGGGACATGATCCGTCACCCAGTCGTGGGCGTCCGCAAAGTTCACCCCAAGGAGCCGCATAGTTCAAAGTGGAAGGTGTGGGCGGCTTTGACACTGACCAGCCCAACACACCACAGACCGGTATTCTCGTACAAGTTACGATATATCGTAGGCTTCGGATTGGTCGAGATGGCCATCTCGACCAATTCGAAGCCCACGATATATCGTAACTTGTACCTGTCATTCGTCTTAGGACTACTTGTTTGAGATCCAGGCGGCAAAGCGTCCTTCCCTCACGTCCAACGAATCATCTTAATGTGATTTGACAATCGATCAGAACGCAATTTGAGATATGTCAGTTAAACACATTCTGTTCTCCCCCAGGATCACACATCCTCATGGCTCCCAGCAGACACAAGACGTTGAATTAATGTTGGTTTAATGTTGGCTCAACGTCGTAGACGGTGGATCAACGTTAAAACAACATCGATTCAACGTCGTGTGTGCTGGGCTTAGTTACTTTTTCCTCAGACGGATACACTAATACAGTGGCCCGGAGTTGGACAGCATGTCCACTACTGCAAAATTACTTAGGCTTAATTTTGTAAGACGACTCATCAACAAAAAAACATTTTGGTCCTTATTGTAAAAAATGGCTCTGGTTAGGTCTGAAAGCACTTTATATGCCCTTTTCAAAAATATACTTTTAAGGTTGTTCCTCAATTGCCATAGAAACGAAACAAAATCCATTCGCACACAATATCGGACCGATAATACTTGATTGTCAGCAAAAAGCAGTGGTCCGCTAAGGGCACAGATACCTCAAAAAATATATTTTACATATGTAATAATTATATATTCACGACTATAGTCGTTTTTAATGTGTTTTACACATCAAATAACTGTTATCGATATGGTTTTTATTTGTAAAATATACTTTGATTTGCAAGAACTGCGTGCGAAAAGGTTGGAAATAATTAATTGGTCACCTGTTTTCGAATTATTTGGTTGACAAAAAGGTTGTGCAAAAAATATATATAATGCGTATATTTTAATTAATCCGCCTGAAGTTAAAACGTGTTAAACTTGAAATTATATGTACTATAAAAGTATTATTCTATAATTTCGTTTTTTAAGCGTTCATACAGAATATAGTGAACCATGAGCCAGGGATTGTGTCTACGGTTTACTTAGACATTCACAAACGCAGCTCACAGTATCCTGAATGGAATAACAACCCACAATGGAGACTATGTATGCATTGGTAACAGCAGATTTAGGAGATTTGCGTTCCGCTTGTCTAAGCTAAAAGCCCGGCGTCAAAGACCGCCTGGCAATGATCAACAAAAGGAGAAACTCATCCTTCAAAATGAAGTAGTGTTATTAGCCGCAGACGTGTCGCCTTGATGTTTGCGTGAGATTTGAATCCCCATTCGTCAAATCATATCAGAGAACGCCCGAATAAATAGAACCTACTGTGGTGTTGATTTACCTTATTCTCCGTTTGCGTGCCGAACAATTTTGTGCTACTCCATTCATTTAAAATAACAATAAATGAAAATGTTATTTTAAACAATAACGTATTCCCCTCTAAATTATATTATTTTATTTAAGACTTGAGGATAAATATATGTTACAAGAATTAAGCACGTTAACTGATTAAGAGCTCATATTTAATACGCTAGATTATTGTTTGAAGATGTCACCATTTGATCCAAAGATTTCATCATGTTCATACTCCGCTATAAATAAAGATAAAGAGATGAACTATTAGATTACTTATAAATAGTCTACGATCAGTAGTTTTAATGACGCACAAGGTAAAAACACATACTTTTTTGTCCGATGGGAAACAGAGATACTTTTTTCTTTTGCAAAATAAGCTAATATTGATCGAGGGATTATCTGTTGTCGATCTATCAGACAAAACGCACCTCTCCATGACATACATAAGAACCACTTAGTAATCTATTTGTAACTTAGCTACAGTCAATTGTGATTGAACAAGTTGAATAACATGTCTTATGCGAGGTGTGATAATCGACAAGATAGATAAGTGGCGGGCATGAATAGAGAGGTCAATACCGCCCTGCAAAGACAAAGAGCAGTAACTGCTTACTTGAAAAGTAAGCAGTTACTGCTGTTTGTCTTTGCAAGACATGATCATGATAATAGGGACCGGTTACTACGCATCACTTGACAAAATCTTGTACTAACAGCTGAGCCTTTCAATCTGTCGCCAATTTGATCAATCGTCGATATCGCAGTCGATGCGGCTCGTGTTGTTCTAGCACGGTTCACGAATTCGTAACCGATCGACAAACAAACCACGTGGTTTAATGTTGATCGAGCGTGGCCCAACATTAACCCAATTTTGACCCAGTTCAGGACAGTGTATTTTTAGAAAAAGAACATTGTCCAAAGGGAGATTTCTTTTTATGCCGCACTATTATTATAATGCACAGCTCGTTTTCTCTCTCCCAAGTCATAGAGATAACAGATACGCCCTTCATATAATAGTTCATCATAAACGAGCCTCCCTTCAATCATTTTAAGTAAAATTGAGAGAACAGCTATATCATATCAGAAATGCATAACGATGCATGTCTGATTATATATATGACGTTTCGACAAAAACACGTAATTATATTTTAGTAGCATTAATCGCGTTAATTTTGTATTTTTAACACTTTAATATGGACTCTCAAACTATGTAAGATTACGAATCCCCATTTACATAGGAATATAAATTAAATGCCCATTTTTCCAAGATCCAAAATTGTCTTCAAACTGAGACGAGAGTCCTATAAGGTTAAAGTAGGCTTATGTTTATTCAAGGTCGACGATAAAATACATCTAATGCCTATTAATGGAAATGGAGTGCAACTCCCACCTCTAATGTACCAGTAAATGCGCCGGTATTAGAGCCATTTATGTCACAGGACTGGACCACTTTACAACTAATTATCCTTCTCAAATTCATCAAGCATCAAGGGCAACAATCCTTATGGCAGGGAAAGCGTTGCCATGACGTTGTACACAATAACGCAGCGTATATGGGGCGTCGATGTCTCTCAATTATCACCTCTATTAGAAGGAAGAAGAAGAATTTGCATGATTAGCATGATTAGTAACAACATAAAATATACCATTGCTGATCGGCTATGTACTAGAATTTTTGAATTGATTAAAATTTTTTGCTGGCAACACAAATTTAGAAATAATGTGAGCAGGTAGAAATTGTTTTTTTTCATATTTATAACAATCACACAATTATAATGACATTATGCTGGTTGTTCATGTTATTATTGTCACTATGCATACTAATATATTTCCTCTCAACATTTTTCAGTATCAGTAAAAATTTAAGGCAATTTTGAGCTATCAGAAAACGTATACATAGTCAAGTGTTTGTAACACATTATTACCAGTTCAGCAAGTGATCATAGTGATTATCATGATTGTAGTGATCATAGTAATCATAGTGATAGGTGGTAATTAGATGATTCACCCCAGAAAGCTGTGGCCCTTGGTCCCATTGTTGACCTCATATGAACTCGAAGAGCAAAGAAGTATATTGAACAGAGCTATTAACTTCAATGGTACACTAAGAAATGTATGAACTAGTACTTAACTGTAGAGTAGGGGAGGTGTTTGTATGAATGAGTAACCTCTTCCAAACTCAGTTCAAAATAACTACACACAAGAAAAAGGGTGTGAGCAAGTTAATGCAACGTACACTGTAATCAAATGCAAATAAATATCGTTGACGATGTGAGCACGACTATACATTACTTGTACTCCCATGTTGTACATTACCAGGTTGTACACCGAGATTGTACATCACCAGATCACATGTACACCCATGTATGGCATGTTGTATATCACCAGATTACATTTACATACATGTTATCAGTAATATATATTAACCATATATATTCTTATATATGTTATACATTACCAGATCACATGTACACACAATGCCATGTATGGCATGCTGTACATCACCAGATTAGATGTACACACGTGTTGTACATCACCAGATTACATGTACACTCATGCTGTACATTACCAGATTACATGTACAATCATGCTGTACATCACCAGATTACATGTACACATATGTTGTACATTACCAGATAACATGTTGTACATTTATGATTACCAAATTACATGTACACCCATGTTGTACATTACCAGATTGTATGTGCACGCATGCTGTACATTACTAGATTACATGTACACCCATGTTGTACATTACCAGATTATATGTACACCCATTGTGATGTACATCATGGGTGTACATGTAATCTGGTAATGTACACTATGGGTGTCACCGTAAATCCGAGTTGTACATTATCAGATCACTTGTAAATCCATGCTGTACATTACCAGATTAGAGTATTATTATTATTATTATTATTATTGAAGGCATGTATATTGCGCATTATCTCAATTGATTCTATAAAGGCGGTCTCAGGCCGAGCACACATCTCAGTTACGGAGGACGAGTCCCCCACAATATTGAAGCTTTATTAACATTTTTTTTAATGCGTGAACTCTGGAATACGGCGTTTACCTCTACACCAAGGTTCTCGCTCTAACAAATGAGTATACGAAGGCATTGCAACTAAAAAAATGAAATAATTTGCTTCTGTGTCTTTTTTTTTGTTAAAACAGTATTCAGAGGGTTGGATCATTTGACACATACCCCCCACCCCCTGGTCCTGCCACACAATTCTGTGAAACGCAGTGACGTCACTCGGTGAAAACAAAGTTATATAATACACCCTCCCCCATACTTCATTCTGTGAAAGGCAGTGACGTCATTCGGTGAAAACAAGGTTATATAAGAACCGCCGCCCCCCCCCCCCCATACTTTACATGAGCTCGGTGAAAAAAAAGTAGATCGAGGACATTGAGTTTCACAGAATAGACTATGTATCATTCAACTGTGGAGTTTATTGGCGAATCGACTGGCGCGCGGCTTGTCAAGGCCAATCCAAATGTCCTTTAATTCTCAACACCATCTCCATAATAGCGACACAAAACCATGTATACATGTACACCGTGTACTTCTATGGACAGGCCCACACCATGCTAAGTCCTCTGAAGGGTCAAAATTATAGATTATCACTCGCTGGCATTTTAATTCACAAATTTAAGAGTTAGTGAGCGAGAATGACATGATTATTATGATATTTAAAAAAAAAAAAATTATATTCCCTTTAAACAAATGTTTCTTCTCTGCTCACTCGCAAAGATCCAGTATTGTGGGGAGCCTCTGTGACCGAGAAGTAGCGTGCTCGGCGATCTAAAATCTCATTTATTCATCCAATCATTAAATTAATTAATTAATTAATTAATTAATTAATTAATTAATTAAATAATTAATTCATTCATTCATTCATTCATTCATTTACAAAAGTTCCTTTATGAGACGAAGTTACGAAACGCACATATATGCGGTAAGGCCCCTAATTATGTCATTCGTTTCATTCTGTTAAAGTATAGGTCGCAGACGTGCATTTATCATGGTTAGGTATTGTTTCCCAGGAAAGTTTGCAAATTTATTAATTAAATTCTGTTAAATATAAGCCTTGACTTCCTCGCACTGAGCATAATATATGGCCATATGCTGAGCTGTGCAAAGCCATAACACAGCAGACACAGTACATTGAATCAGGGCTGGATTAACGTTGGACCACCGTCTACGACGTCGCACCAACGTTAAAACAACATTGATTCAATGTCTTGTGTCTGCTGGGTGCAAGCAGTTGTTGCCTTTTGATTTTTCAGGACATAAATAAACAGGATGAACATCGATCATCATTTAGAAAATAATATTTGAGAATCGTAATTGAAATAAAAATCCATTAATCATGTTAATCTTGATAATCATGATAATGGTACAGTTTACCGTGTTCCAGATCAGGTCAGGAATGTGTACACACTTAGCTGTGTACACAGAAATAATACAGTCAAAGAAAGCAATCATCCTAACAGACGAAATCATTAACTGGGTCAATATTTAAACACAGCCCCGGCGGCCATCTGTTACGCCCTGCTGTACGTATACGACTCGTGATTTACCACGTGTCCACCACGTGGCCCAACACACTGAAATGCAAAGCCAAAAGGCAGTAACTGCTTACTTTTCAAGTAACAGTTACTGCCTTTTGGCTTTGCGCAGAAGCACCGACCCCACTAAATATGGCTAAATACAGCGGCTATTGTCAAAGATCTAACAATGAGATACTCAACTCTGGCAATTCTTATATCTACCATTTCGTAGACAAACGACTATAATAGATATATAATAGATATAGATATAGGCCTAATAGATAGGATAGGGTAGGTGGTTTATTTCGAAACAGAAAACAAAACAAATATATACATGTACAGAGTAAAAGTGCAGGTCGATATTGTTTTCTGGTGCAGGAGGCCACCAAAAAGATTCGAGATGAGTCGCTAATATGGTGGTCACCTATATATAATAGATATATCGCATATATTTCCCTACACATTGTTATCTTACATATGATAGGCCTACATCATCCACAAAAGTTGATGTTTATATATATCAGAGAAATCACTGAGATTTTGTGAATTTTGACTGAGGGCAAGCACAAAACCAAGGAATTTATAGGGATTCCTTGAAAAAACGAATGAGACATCTCCGAAATTTGAAATCTTTGGTATAATCAGGGGCCTACGTAATAGGAGCCTACGTGGCTTGAACCTTGTTTTGGAAAACATGGCATGTTACGATAACAGTGCTTATTACATAATCATGATAATTGTCTGATTATATCACCTGGTAAGTGGTGCATTAGTAAACGCCCTAATTACCCTTTATGGTAAACCCAAGCGTGAAGCCAAACGTTGGCTCACTGTTATCACAACGTGTCCCATGGATGCTCAGATGGTCACTACCGGACTACTGATACGTGACAAAGATTTTAAGTACCGGTACCGATAGTCTACTTCACATCATCGATGTTGGGTTGATGTTGGCCCAGCGTCGTAGACGCTGGGCCAACAGCAACCCAACATTGGCTCAACGTATAGTGTTGCTAGGACATTATCTCGCGTTAGGTTATTTATTTTTTTCAATGATATTTTTGAAACTGCATTCATCTTGTGAAGGTATGGGATTTTATCAAAAAAGCAGGCATTCGAAGTGGTTGCATTACGGAATTGCCAGTCTTTCGATCTATGTCTGCACCTTGTCCCACAAGGCGAAATAATACCATTCCACGATATTCGGAGATGTAATAAATGTCTCTACAGTGACCCCCGTGATCGAATAACGTGAATAAACACACAACAAAACATAAGACTATGACCAAATGTCGATTTAATGTTGTTCCACCGTCTGCAACGCTGGCCCAACAATAATCCAGCAGCATATAGTGTTTGCTGGGACACGTACAAGGATCTACAAAAAAGTAATCCATTGCAGCATTAGGCTACTATTAGATTACGCTGAAAAAACATACTTTTCCACACATCTGTGGCAGTTAAGTCTACCTGACAATTCATTTAATTCGTTTGAAGCTGGCATTTCAGACGCCATTTCCAGCTCCAAATGAAAGAAAAATACCCCAGTACTCACACGTTTCAAAATTAGACCTCAGTCGAAATTCACTGATTATTCTCACTGTTTTGTCCGAGATATGTACCTGTACTATTACGATAACTATCAGCATGATTAGCATGATTAGTCAATGTTTGTGTAGCTAGGAAACGCTTATGTGCGGAGATACCATCTTTCCCACAGCGAGGCTAGGCTTCTTGATGTCGCAGACTCGAGAAGCCTAGCATCGCTGCACAGAAGATGGGGGGTAATATAAAAGTGTCAACAGTATGCAATAATTCATAACAAAAAAAGAAAAACTGTTCATTCAAAATAGCACACGTATAAAAGCACGACCATTCATCAGTTATATGTAACGTAAAATTATCTGTATTCTGATAAACAAACATTTAGCTATGCCGACCCGCTCTGTTGTATGGCTAAAATTGGCCGTAAGTGCACGGCAATAAAGTGCAATTATAAAAGGTACACACGTACACACGTTATGTAAAGACACAAGTACAATTGATTGCACTTTGATTAATATCTGTACTGCATGCCGCGGGTCTAATTAGTATCACCGTCCACATACAGTAATTAACAGCCATTCTTTTAGTATTGAGCCACCATACTCGATCAGCAATGTTTCACCAGCAGTGGCCCGCACATTTACTGTTGCTTGGATAGCTTCGAATAAAACAGGTAATCACGTGACAATTAGCTCCGAGATACGTTAACCCCATGTTCGGCCAGCGTCAGTTCAAAACACGCAAATTTAAAAATACAATAAATCGCGGAAAATATGTTTCTTAATCACCACGAAGCCCATTCGGTACTTTCACATGTTTCAGCATATCTACGAGAAAATCATGAAGAAAACAACATATTTTAACATAAAAAAACAGCTAAGCAGACTGTAGATAATTAGTTGAGATTGAAAAATCATGTCAACAAAGTCAACTCTTTCTATTCTTTTCATTTATTTAAAAATTAGATTTTTCAATGCTGACTATAGACGTATTTACCAGCTTCAAAGAATAAAACATCATCTACTTTTCACAGGTACACCTGACATCTACATAGGTCTGCACATTTCTTCGACAGATTGACCTAATTCCCAGGCCTCTGATTGGATCGCGGACACACTACTGGATAATACCACGTAGTCTTCCATAATCTGGATACTAAGCTTGCGGCTGTCACTGTCAGATGTGAAACCAGAACCAGTCATGGCGCTGCCATCAAAAGGATCACACCAACAAAAAAACAGACGTTGACCAAACGTTGGTTTGATGTTGGGCCAGCGTTGCGGAGGGTGGCCCAGCATCAAAACAGTTTATTACCAACCCAGCTAACACGGGACGTTTAACCAATGTTGTTTTGATGTTGGCCCATCGTCTACGACGCTGGCCCAACATCAAAACAACATTGGTTCTACAAGCTAAACGCTCCATGTTAGCTGAGAACGTCTCGTGTTTTTCGGCAGATTGTTTCAGTCCAGACCACTCAGGAGTCCGGATCTGCTTTGTGTTCTCACTTTTGAACAAACGTTTTCCCGCATATTGTCGTCACAGCACCTTGCCTGACACGAAATGCTGGATGAATGCAGTATTGTGACAACGTTGGACCGGTTTCTCGTTTTTTTCTGGGTGAAGTCACATGAGTTGACTGTGGACTCATTAGGCTTATCATTTCACATGTAAAACCGCTAGTATCTGAGTACTGATACGCAGTGGGTACTTTCTAATATGCTTTCTAATGGCTGCTGTGGACGCTGCTGCACTTGATCAACGACTCTTTTATCGCTCACCCTCATTTGCAGGGGGCACAGGGGGGGGGGGGGGGTTGTTATTACTTACACTTAGCCTCCGCACTGCTGGTGTGAAAAATAGCTAAATGGTTACTTGCAAGCGTAAATATTATAATTATTTTAAATGATGTACCACGCAGCATTGTTCCACCAGCACATTAGTAGTATTTATAACGTATTAACGTTTTCAATCGGTTTCCCATACGGTGAGCGGCGGGTCCTTTACTTTAATTATCAACAACTCTTGAGTTGTTTACCATTAACATGAGGATGCAGGTTTTCACGGAAACCTATTATTTTAGTGACTGGGTCACACTGCTAATGGAGGTTCGTAGAAACAGTCCCCCAAAACGGAACACTCATGGGCTGACAATGTGCATCTAAACAATCCTTTGAAGTCATTAAAAAGTGTAGAGTATACAGGAAACCCAAATAGCCATTATATGTATCACTTTTGAGTGACACATCCCAGCAAACACAAAACATTTGTATAACATTTGTACAATGTAGGCCCAACGTCGAAGACGTTGGGCCTACATTGTACAAATGCTATACACATATTTTGTCTTTACTGGGATATAGCACTTTGCCTACTGGAATTTGATCATTCTGACTCACACTGACAACAGAAGCTGCAGGCCGGGACAACCCCTTAGGGGCCTACTCTTATCACATCTCATGACCCTTGAAGCGATGAAAACGACTGAACGCTTCTAGTTTATTTTATTTGCCGATCAAATCACTGATATGGGAATGAAATGAGTGTTTAAACATCAAGAATTGCAAATGTTTGTTCCCGAATCAAACAAATAATCATGATAATGTGTAATTTTCACCCTCTTGAAGTTGTGGATCACGGCAGCCACACACAACTAAAAGTGGGTGAAAATTTAAATTATTCAATTTAGCGGTTTGAAGATTATAACTGTATAACGTTGAGTACATGCCATGGTATGACAGAAACAGCACAAATCGCCCGCGATCCTCTATGAGGTCGTATTGCCAGTGCCTTATCACCCATTCAGCCATGAGGAATCCCTCATCGACGATATAATAGCGGAGAGCAGAGGGTAGACAGAAATCCAGACAATTACGGACGTTGCATGGACACGGGAAATAGTGGGATCCTTGACAAACAGGGATCGCTGTGTGATTAGGGACGCCGCAAACATGCACGGATCTGACTGAGGACGTCCTTGATCTGACCGCGGGCTCGAAACCAGACACCGTGTGACAGTGTGTGTGAACAAACCCCACCGACATGACACGACGGTCGGCGCTGGTTCAATACTGGGCCAACGTCGACTACATTGTATGGGTTCTTATTATTGGCATTCAAAACAGGGGTGTTTTCACACAAGAGTTTTTAACAATGCTGGATCCACGTTCGGCCAGCGTCTGCGACGCTGGCCTAACTTGGATCCAGCATGGATTCAGTAGCTGGGTCCCACACCGCGATCCACTTACCTGGATCAAAGTCCAGAGCGGACTGACAGACGGCGACGAACACGTGGATCACCAGCAGCAGAAGTCCCGTCATCAGGGCGGACACGGCCGGACACCCCGACATGTCTGTGGCGCGGAGAGAGAGCTCCTAATCCCGGGGGATCCCACGATCCCGGCTCAGGTCCAATCCGAAATGCGAGTATTCCTCGGCGGCGGAGACGAGGCAGCTCTAACTTCCTGGGTTCTGGATGGCTTCATCTGCTGCGGCAGCTAATCCGCGAACCGCATCCGTGTTGGGTAGATTCCAACTGATAAGGGACATGTCTATGTCTAAGGGACATGTCTATGTCCAGAGATGTTTACTGGTGACCTGTATCCGTTTGGGGTTTTAACACATCCTGGTTGCTAAAACGGAGTTATGGAATTGTGGCTGCATGGGACAAAACTAAACTGGTATCCACGGGGCACAAGGAAGTTATCCGTGGGCGGAGCGGACTGTCTGACGCCGGTATGGCAGAGTTTCCTCACGATTCAGACTGATGTACGAGCCAATATCTTACTCGGCGTGCGAGGTGGAATGGTGCCTCTTTGTGACTGAGTCAAACGAGCAGACGGTAGCTCGCCATTTCAACTATTGTCAGTCATAAACTGTTCATCATCCACCCCCGCCGCTACAACAACAAAGCAACAGCCGCAGCAACAGCAGTTGAGGAGGCCTTCACTGCTGCAGGTATATGAGAGCGGCGCTGTGGTTGACTGGCAGGCTGACTGGTCCAGTCAGAGTTACATGTAGTACATTGGTAGCCGTCACTACGTGTGAAGTGTAGATCGTCCAGAGCACATCTGACGGCCTCCACTCCACGCCAGACCCCAGCCAGGCCAGCTGTCCACAGGGGGCGGTACGGTCTGCTGGGCAGGTGATAGTGATCCACTGCTAGCGAGTGTAGTAGGCCAGGTGAACCAACATAGAGTATGTTGTCCCAACCTCATGCCGCCATGTCCGTTCACACCACAAAGTTTGTCTACAGTGTATAGGCGTCTCACCACTGGTATCCATTCACAAAGTACACCAACAGGATCATCTGTCCATCAGGGGACTCTTTTTATTGTCTCCTGTGAACAAAGAATAGATTATAATAAAATAACAACAAATAGTGAGGATAAGATATCAAAGACTACTCTAAATGTAGAACGATGTGAATACTATTACTCCACTTTTTACACGTGATGTTCCAGCTCCATGAACATTTCGTGTTAAAGGAGCTGAAGTGTCGTATAATTATGCTGCTTGATGGACTGGCATATACGACAATTCAGCTCTGAGAGACACATATATACGACATTCTTTAGTTCTAGGTTGCCGCATGGGGTCCATCCCACTACGAATCTTAAGATTGTTCTTATCTTAACTTTCACTTTATTTACATTAGAGAGTTAAAGCTGCATAACTGTTTTGTTTATTTTATTCAAACGATTAGGCCATGGAGAATGGTGTTTTATTTTTTTAATTTACTGCTCCGTTATTAAGGATTTAAGTTTGTTGTTTTTTAATATTGTTGTCCCACCAAAACAAACCTGGTCACAGCGGAGTAAGACTTACTGTCTATATAATCAGGACATTTAAAGTAACAAGTGACAGATAACAGTCATAATAGAAAAAAGAGAGGAAGACTTTTAAAATTATTTTTATTTTTTAAGTGATAATAGATCCATTTCACAGTACAACGTGTATTGTCTCATATCAGTTAGACATATCTAGAAGTTATTACTTTGTTTGATATGGATGATATCTGCATGTAATGTCATGTTTAAGATAAATCGTAACTTTTCTAATTAAAATGAAAAAAAAGATAAGATCATTCTTAATACGTTTAGAGGGATGGCTCACAGGTTTTGAATCTGTAGTGGCTTAAAAAAATTTGCGCACAAAAAACAGGTTTTGTTGTTGACAATCGGGTGATTGTCATTTTTCCTCTGGAATTGATAATAGACTATACCTTTGTAACACAGTTACCCACACTCTATGGTAATGCTTTAGTTATACAAGGTTTTAGATTTATATTGGGATAAAATGATATAAATGACCGCCAGTTGGTTATTTTGAATTGTAGTTGAGATTTTGATACCTTTTTTACATGAAAATGACGGTCCAAGTCTTGTATTCTACCCCCGGCCAATCAAAGAGTGGTTCAGACTGTCACATGACGAGATCGGCCAATCACCACCGTCATTTAGTTGTTATTTAGGGGGTAGAATACGTGACTTGGGCCACTTTATTGTGTTGTAAGGTTTGTCACGGTATATTTGGTACATATATTTAACACCTCAATATAATATATCGGCAGATAGGAATGAACTCCAAACATAATTTAATATGATAGATATTTGAGAAACAAAAACACGCAACATCTAACTCGTAACTACTTTTTCCTAATTCGCTTCTGCCACGCACAAAAAAATAAATCTGCAAGTACATATAATATGATGTCACCAATTATTTTAAACGACCTTGGCGACGGCCAAACGAAAAGGAACATTTTAAATTATACAGAAATATGTCAATTTATCCCTTCAAGATGATCATAAGAATGAACACGATTCAATTGTGTGTCTTTACCAGAGTTAGAGGGTCCGTTGTAAAATTTGATACAGGAAGTCGTCATTGCAATATCCGGGAGGACATGAGATATAAAATAATATTACGAGTAGGTTTCTAATATCATAAGGCATAACTCGTCAAGTGGGCATGCCATATAACATAATCGCTCTAACATTATATGACCATTCCTTACAGCAAGGATACTACAACCAAGAACATTATATGACCCGTTACTCAAAGCTGTATATATATATATGATGGCAACTGATATTTTTAATTTTTTAGCATTCAAATTGAACTACTGTGCACCAAGTGAAACATTTAAGATCTTCACCCTCGCTCGTCTTCCCATTTACTAGTATTTCCAACGTTATAATTTCCATCTTCAGATGTTACGCACGTTCAAATAACACGAAAGAAACGCCACTGGAATAGCATTCTTTGCACATTTTGATTGTCCACCATAATATTGTTAATAGATTATTACATCTGGTGGACATCTGGTGAATTATTATTAAACATTTATCCATGGAAAACCTGAATTTCCCCTAGCAGTACACAGTTTGTTTTGACTTCACCGGGGTAATCACGAGTTGTCTAGTTTTATGTGAGCTACCGGAAATACCCCATCAGCCACGGGACATTGAACCAATGTTGGACCAATGTTGGGCCAGCGTCGTAGACGCTAGACCAACATTGGCCCAACATTGGGTTGGTGTCTCTTATACATCCCGTGATTACTCATCGTCACGTGCCGTTACGAGCAGTGCGCGAGATACTGGCCCAGTGCCGGGTCAATGCTGGACCAACGTGCCAGACGTTGGCGGAGTCATGGAACGTCCGGTTTCCCGGATTCTCCCAGCGGGACGCGGCGTCATGGATCACCCCACACAGAGGGATAACGTTCCCCCGATCCTGGTAGGCGCCACAGGGGGTCTGCACCCTTCTGGGCTCTATTAGGCCTAACCCTTTACGTGCTGCAGCTACCATTATCGTACCAATGTAGATAAATGTTGTCCAGAGTGTATGTCGAGTTTTTTAAAAAATGTTATTCTCCAGATATTGTTACCGCACACATACCTGCTTAAAATCAATTCTCTAATAATTAATTTACTTTATTGTTGTGATTTGAAGCAGCAGTTGATAAGATTATGTGGTAAAATATGCAAAATAACAGATATTTCAACTCACAGTATAATTATAAGCCTTCTTAGATACATAGCTCCTGGTAGACCGGCTAGGCCAAAATAGCGTGACTGGAAAATAGTTAGATTGTACCACAAACCAGTAACATAATTGAAATTACACCAAACTTATTGTCCAAATGAAATGAAAGGAAACACGCTACTTCTCGGTCACGGAGGCTCCCCACAATACTGACTTTCACACGTGGATGGGGAAGAAACATTTTTGTTTCTTTCAAACCGCCGAGACCGGGAACCGAACCCTGAACTCTGGCGTGAGAGGCAGCGGTGCTAACCACTACCCTAGGGCCCCCGCCCTATTGTCCAAATAATTAGAAGAAATCAGATCTATATTATCAGTGGCGTTGGTCCAACATTGAACCAAAGCAGGGCTAAAGGGGAGAGACATCAAAACCAGATTGAGGAATCTGGTGCATCCCACTGCTGCCACCAGCTTACTTCCTGGACGTGTTGTGATCATGGTAACTGCAGATTATTACTCTGGTGTCATGTTGCCCATATCGTCACACACAAAACAGAGCATCTCTGGTTTGTTTAGTCGTCCAGATTCTCGTCTTACAAAGTTATAGCAAGCAAAGCAACTGGAGCATCCAATACGTGTGTATGGTTTTGTGGTAATATTGTTGGCATAGTATTGTCAAGGACGCTCTACACGTATAGAACATCATTGGTGTGGAATATAATGTTCCATTTCCTGATTGATTGGTATGGAACGTCCTTGGTAATAAGGTGGTGTGAATGTTTTGTTTGTGTCACCCGCCTGATAATTAACCATTAAAGCGCTGAAATATTTTTGTACAAACCATGGAGACCAAATGTTTTTTTTCAATTTGAAATTATTACAAATGCCTTAGTTAGCTTTTTCCTATTCATTTGAATACATATATTATGGGTCTACGCCCATTATAAATATATTTACTCCTACAGTGCGGGGATCGACTTCAGACGTCAGAATCCGACGTCTACAGACGTCAGATTCTGACGTCTAAAGTTGAACCCGCGCTGTAAGGGTTAAATAAGTGGAGAACGTATTGTTTTAGGATAACACACACCATTATCTTTTCAACTGCTTTTAATTTATAAAATGACTTGAGGACAACGGTCATTACAAAAGAGTATTCTTTTAAAGGCCTTATAAAATTCCCAGAACCACTCTGCACAGACTAATTCTCTATTGCATGAATACACCAAACTTCAAAAAGCACCGAACGTTAAACTAACATTTACTCAACATCTTGTGTCTGCTGGGATACCTGTTTTTTTTCTCAACAACTGTAATCTAGCTTCTCCGTGTATAGGATTAATCAGGTGACAGGTCATTAAGTGTTACATCATTATTATGACGGCTATATAGGTATGCGGGTGGACACGAAGACCATAAACTACGAATTATACGTCTATTTGTACGTCTGACGTCACAAGAAACGAGGGTCATAAAAACTGTATTGCTTTAATATAAAATTATGCCACCATTCTATCTCCACAATGTGGCACGATCTCACACCATTATAACACTGCGATTAATCAATCAATCAATCAATCAATCAATCAATCAATCAATCAATCAATCAATCAATCAATCAATCAATCAATCAATCAATCAATCAATCAATCAATCAATCAATCAATCAATCAATCAATCAATCAATCAATCAATCAATCAATCAATCAATCAATCAATCAATCAATTAATCAATCAATCAATCAAATAATAACCCTTGAACTGCTAATCCCATCTATAGCGTTTTTTAATCTTTTTTTGTCCTTAGCGAGACAATACACAACTAGTTGCAACATAATGTTGTCACATAATGCTATGATAGTAATGATGAAACATTCACCATGATCATACGGTTATATAATCTACTGTGCAAAACTCGATAGTATAGATATATTCCCATTCTCTAATAATAATTAGGATTTCACCCTTCACAACAGGCTTAGGAACACGTTGTGGTGAACTCTTGCTAACAAATAAAGGTCTTATTTCAGCAATAGATAGTACCTATAGACCAAGTGATTCGTGTGAAATATTGTTTGAATCGACCCAAAAATTTTGGTTTACAGCTTTGGGCATAACATTTACGACACCAAAATTTAATGAAAGTTCAATTACTCACACCACTACCCTTTGATATCGTTTATGCAAAAAGTGAGAAAATGTGAACAGTAATTATTACAGTTGACCACGTACAAACAAACGTGTCCTAATATTTATTTTCTTGTACACAATGGTATGCTATAAAAATTATCAGGACTATTATATAAAAAAAAGTAATGTTTATCGATTCAGTTTTTTTTGATTCTGGAGTTTAACCCTTTAACCGCCGGTATCGCATATATTCGGGTTTTAATTTTTTTTAGCACATCAAGTACCACCTTTTAATGATGTGACAAAAATAAAATGTGACATCAATCAGTAGTATTTGAAAACAGTTGACCTCCATTTTGCGTAATCTGAATAAATTTCACTCACTTGAAGTTGTGGATCGCGTCAGCGAGACACAACTTCAAGTGGGTGAAAATTCAGATTGAATAATTTGGCGGTTAAGGGGTTAAGTGGTTGATGACTGCCACCCACAGCCGGTACATGACATATGAATTATGGATTTATCAGCTATAGTCACTGAATGCCTGCATAGTGCACCGCCATCAATAATAACAGCATCATCATCTACACAGTCTGACTGGAAGAATGAATGGATGAATCACATATGTGTGGGACGTAAGTGCAAAACCTCGTAGTACGACTCAGCAAATCAAACAGGTTGGTCCAGTGTCGTGAGATGGCCCAACACGCTCTCAAGACTGAGCAAGCGAGTCAGGTTGCCTGCCTGCCTGCCTGCCTGCCTGCCTGCCTGCCTGCCTGCCTGCCTGCCTGCCTGCCTGCCTGACTGACTGACTGACTGACTGACTGACTGACTGACTGACTGACTGACTGACTGACTGACTGACTGACTGACTGACTGACTGACTGACTGACTGACTGACTGACTGACTGACTGACTGACTGACTGACTGACTGACTGACTGACTGACTGACTTGGCCATATCCAGCTCACTCACTCATTTACTCACTTATTTATGCATGTATATTTACTCACCCACTAATACACTCACTCACTCACTCACTCACTCACTCACTCACTCACTCACTCACTCACTCACTCACTCACTCACTCACTCACTCACTCACTCACTCACTCACTCACTCACTCACTCACTCACTCACTCACTCACTCACTCACTCACTCACTCACTCACTCACTCACTCACTCACTCACTCACTCACTCACTCACTCACTCACTCACTCACTCACTCACTCACTCACTCACTCACTCACTCACTCACTCACTCACTCACTCACTCACTCACTCACTCACTCACTCACTCACTCACTCACTCACTCACTCACTCACTCGCTCGCTCGCTCGCTCGCTCGCTCGCTCACTCACTCACTCACTCACTCACTCACACCTACACTGACTCATTCATTTGCCCAACAAACTCGGAAAAGCTATAAATCCTATCTATGTATTCAATCAGCCGCCATCACCACTTAAATATGGCAATCCTACACATCTGTTTTCAGCATTATATACACCCACGCTATTACGTCAGCTAATAATTAGGTATGTCCTGTTCGTTCATAAATGTGGATGTCATTGTATATACCGTATTTAGCCACTGAAATTACTTTGAAAATTCCAGTGAATTGACTGAATAGAATAAACAATAAAAATGCTGCCATATACAATAATCAATATCTTTATATTATGATATAGCATGTGTTGCTCTTCAATCACAAGCCTTTATCTCTGTGTCTGTCAATGATATCATTGATGTCCAGGTATGAAAAAATGGTGGATGCATGTGAAACAGTAAAATTGACATTAATGATGATGCTGGCAGCTGTATTATTTCATGACTATGCAATCTTTGTTTTTTTATCGGTTGTAAGTATTTGAGAATTACACGCGCCCATCCCATGTGATAACTTCCACACGTACCATAATCCAATGAAGTGTCACTTTTTTAATTATTTTGAAAGAACATAATACTTTCCTCCTCCATGCTTCTCTACATATAGTAAGAGTCAAGTGAATGCCATGTATACCCTACTGCACCATCACCAGGGTAAAGTCACTCACGTGCATAAATTATGCAAATGACCTGACAGTTTAATCGTGTCACGCGAAGAAGAGGCTGTGAAAAATAGGAAATTGAACACCGTACAGAGTGATAGGGTTGCGCATCGCACGTATCCATTCCTAAACTGAGTTATCTCACATTTCTCACTGCTTTCTGAAAAATACATATTTCACCCTATGGAATCTAGCCAGTCAGTAATGATAACGTGGATATGTTAACCGTTAAAGCGTGAGGCTAGACAATTTAAAACTTCACCCTCTTGAAGTTGTGTTTCTTTTCTCCACAGTAATTATCCACCTCGCTGACTAGACACATACACAACCTTAAAATCAGTTATTAACAATGGTCGAACGAATAATATAGGGCAATAATTATAGGCAAATAATAATTGCATACAAATATAATCTGCGATAAAGCATGGCCAAATAAGTACTGAGACAGGGATATATAATATTGGTAACTGCGCAGTAGATTATCGTGTTACCAAGGAAAATTGAATCTGATTCTATATTCCTTGGCGTTACTCAGCAAACACGAGACGTTGAACCAATGCTGGTTTGATGTTGGGTCAACGTCGTAGACGATGGGCCAACGGCAACCCAGCATTGGTATAACACCGAGACACAACTTCAAGTGAGTGAAAATTTCAATTAAATAATTCGACGGTCAAAGGGTTAATGGCCTGTCGGCTGTCCTGTGGACCTGACTGGATACCCACAGCCCGATGTTGGACCAACCTTGGGACAGTGTCACTGCACTGGGATAATATATCAGGTGGATGGAGATACAGAAAGAGATAATTTATGAGTTTTGACTTTTAAAACGGCCTGACATATCATGCATATTGTTAGTACCGCTTCAATGACTTGTGTAAAAGCTAAATGTGAATCCCATGAGGCATATCCTATAGGCGCGGCATGGCGCAGAAAATAATATATATATATATATATCCAGAAGTATGGATTTTCATTTGATTTGTTGGAATGCTGGGCACTAAGATAACCAATGTCACTCACATAAATAAATTGTCAAATTTTATTATGATATTATATGATATCAATTATGATATCAATTATGACATCTTTTTGTCAAGCATAGTGTTGAATAGATATCAATTTTCACAGTAATGTGTTTTATACCATATAGAGTTTAAAATAAAGTTATCATATCGTTGGAGCTTTTTAACTACCTGTGTTTTTTCTTTGTACAGTGTATCAGCACTTGTCGTATGGGAATCTCTTCATTATTCGGCATGTAGCTTTCACACTTGCACTATAATGGCAATGACAGTATGTCAAGTCACATCAGTCAGTCAGTCACCCTGATAGACAGACACTAACTACATGTATGTATTCGACCATTCATATAGTCATCTTCTCAATTTGATGACTGGATCCAACTGGATGATTCTAACAACATGAACAACAAACGATACTTCGCCGTAGTAGCCTACCTAGCAAACACAACATATTTGTATAACATTCGTACAATGTTGGACCAACGTCGAAGACGTTAGGCCTACGTTGTACAAATGTTAAGCAAATGTTTTGTACCCGCTTCAACTAACCATATCATTTTTTAAATAGCCTAACAGCTTTCAACTCCATAGAAATCATGAATGTTTAATTTTTCAATCATGAATATTTTTAGATGGCTAGAAATTATTTGTCATATGAAAGATTTTAGCTTACTAATTTATTTGTAATAATTATGTTATTTATAATTATTCCGTAATATAATTATTCATTATTCAGAACATTTACACAGCTCCTCTTCTCTTCCTCTTTTATGACTATAGCTTTACTAAGCACACAATGCCACACAGACACACGTAATCATCATATGATAATAACACGATACATGGAGATCACATGACATGTACGTCAGAGAACAATACACATGTAGCTGTATCATCCCTGCAAATAGGAAAAATACACTCAATCTGAAACCACCCAGCAAATACAAACCATTGACACAACATTGAGTTAATGTTGGGTTACCGTCTGCGACGCTGGCCCAACATTAACCCAATGTTGAGTCAATGGTTTGTGTTTGTTGGGCAATGAATGTCTAAAATGCCGGCCCGACATTGAACAAACTGTGAATCTATGCCTGATCCAGCAATTACAAAACATTTGTATAACATTTATACAATGTTACACCAACGGCGAAGACGTTGGCCGACGCTGTATAAATTTCATACAAATGTTGTGTGTTTTGTGCTGGGCAGGTTTACACGTCCAAATACATCGAGGAGCCTAGCGGAAGCTAACGTCATGTCCACGTGATCAGGTGGGCAGTCACTACTTCCGGTGGGATCTATCCATATTTGTCGCTCCATCCACATGTATCTCACACAGAATATCAAACTAACACATCTGACAACAGACGCTGGGACACTGTTGGGTCAAAATCTGAGACGACGACCCGACATTGGAACAAGGATCCCAAGCTTCCCTTACACGACCACGGGTTTCCATAATGGTGATTATTTCCCCGTCATTAGATCCCTCCATTCCCCTCGTCTCGTATAACTCTGTGTACACGTTTTTCTTTAACGTCCTGCTTATTGTTATACCGTCAGGATTTTTTTGCCTGGGTGTGTCTAGCTGCCCTATTCTACATAGATATATCAGAAGGTTTATATTAGTAGCCCAACATTAGGCGTGTAGTCTGCGGATATGTCCACAGACTACATGCTAGGTTTATAGTTACTGTAGTATATCATTTCTTCCATTCCATGCAAGATATCACGTAAAAATAACAATAGTAGAAAACTGTGCATCCTGTCTCACTTGTCTCTTATCTTATCTATACTATGTTTTTTTGTGTGTATGCTATCTTATCCTCGGTAGTACTCAGCGAACAATCGTTTGTCTTGGATGAAACAAACTTATTATCCACGTTTGCATTATATGAAAATATAATACTATTCTTCACTGCCATATTAATGGTATGACGATCGTATGTGTGTCACCTTATACTATGTAACTTTGTAAAGTGACATATGACCCCTGGATGTAGGCAAGGGGACACAAATGTTTCAAGTGTCTGTATCTGGTACATACCAGAGAGGGATCCCACCGGGCACACGACGTTGTTGCGACGTTGAATCAACGTCACTGACGTTGATTCAACGTCGCAACAACGTCATGTGCCCGATGGGATAGAATATAAGACCGTAAATTATTATAAAATAATGTCCTACTAGTATTACTAATCATAGATATAGGTCTGTACATGTAGTAATAATAGAGGGCCCATATACAGATATACGCACTTAACCATTTTTAACTGTGTTTTTTTTAGCTCACATGACTATGTCACTATCACAACACAGCCAGACATGAGTAGTCTGTAGATCTCTCCCATCACAAAATAAACAATCATTTTGCTCTGTAATAACTATAACTAATAACTAATAACTATATTGATAGACATTTGACGTCATATTGTGCGGTGAATGCTGTGTAACTACTTTTGTAGTACCAAAACAGGCTTAGTTGAGGTAGTAAAATAAGTGTACTAAAGTGTTTTAGTTGTGTCATAATGTTCTCATAATATAATATGCATTTATTCGGCATGTAGATTTCACTTAAAACTATATACCTTGATCAGGTAAATTCTATCATCGAAATTATGATTATATATGCCATAGATAAATTAGCATTTATGTTATTAAGTGACGCATTATAAGTTTTAAATAATATGAAGCTGGCAATTGCGTAATAAAAATACAACTACGCTTAAAGCGAGGCCTGTTATAATTAGCAAATTGCATCGGTGTCATCTGCATCTGCACATCAAATTCGGTCGATCGTTTTCCTGCAGAAAAGTAGTTGAAATCCTGATGACATCACAAGGCTCTGACACAGGTGCCTCCATTTTCAATAGATGAGTTTCAATACAATCACTAGATTTCGCCAGCTGATAAAGGCCTAGTTTTAATAGGCAGTCGAAAAAATGATCTCATTTTCATGACACCCGAATTTTTCGGTAGGCGGGAGTGTCGTTTTTACACAGCTTTCTGTGTACATTATCACCTGATTATGGTGGTGTGGCCGGGTCTGCGGCGACGCCAGTTGGGCATACTGGTCATGCCGGGATTACCCGCAGTGGTCCTGAAATTAACATATTAAATAATAGTCCGAAAGTGAAAAATAACAGAGATTTAGGAACTAAATTATTTATTAAATGAATGCAGTAAAATGGTTTAACTACATCAAAACTGTGGTTATCATTTCAAATTTCCGACAATCAAATGAAAATTCGAATATATTCTAGTTCTTGATCAATACCCAACAAACAATGAGTATTGTTCCCTAGAGGAGGGTCGGACTCATTTCTGTAGTCAGATCATTATAAATATGAGGGGATGTGTCATGTATTCCGTCTGCATCAGTGGTACATAGCCCGTACCTAAACACTTACATTTGACCTGCATTGTCTCCCTTATCTCCCGCAGTCAATCAGGGCATCGTCCCAGCAGACATACGGTGCTGGTTCAACGTTGGGCAGACGTGTGATCACGCTGGCCCAATGTTAAATCAACTCTATTTACGTCGTGGGGAGAGGGGTCGCTTGTGTTGAGCAAGCTCCACTTGAGCCGCTCGTGGTCTGGATATCCCGGCAAACAAGAGACACGAATCCGATGTTGACTCAATGTTGGTCTAGCGTCGAAAACGCTGGACCAACATTGAGTCAACTTAGAATTAATATTTTGAGTTTAATGAGATAGAGCCTCTGTCTGTCTGCATGTACCTATTTGTTGCAGTTTCTGCAGACAACATCAGATAAAACCACGAAAAGCAAAGCCCACTTGTAAAACTAGGACATTTGTTTTTCATGTGTTCTTTTTCGGCTATGTGGGAGTTATTTTTTAATGATCATAATCAGGTAAACGGAAAAAGGTCAACAAATTATTACAAAGTTATTTTGTACACATAAAATGTGATGTCAGATTAAAACAAAATATCAGAGTTACGAGAAGTTCCCAAGACGTTAATCCCAAAACTCAATTAAAATTTGATGGACAGTGAAATCAAGACACCGATTTTTTGTAGTGATTGAATGTGTTTTTGAGTTTCTGCCACTAATATCTCTGTTTCCCCGGCAGGGAAATTCGTGGCAAGGTAGTTAATAAAATAAATAATTGCACCATTTAATTATATTACAAATTTGTCTCTGAAAGAAATTGGTCGTACATCAACCTGTCCATTCTCGACGCAGAAAAAATAAACGAAGAAACTAGATTCTGATGAGGAATTTCTTTTATCGTGATACTAAAAATACTATCAATGCGGCTATAAATAACAGTTGTTTTAAACTTGCCAATGATACCCTGCGCATGTAGACAATTTCCCCAGATTAATTGATGATCAGTGTTTACTCAGCAAACACAAAACATTTGTGTAACATTTATAGAGCGTCGGCCCAATGTCTTCGACGTTGGACCAGCATTTTATAAATGTTATACAAATGGTTTGTGTTTGCTGTTTAAAACTTGGACAAATATGATTAATGATCGTTCGATTAATATTGCTTTAATGATGGGCCACAGTCTGCGAGGTTGTCCCATCACCGAGCCAAAAGCCATCACAAAACACAGTTAGTTCCTAAGAGAAATGGGTGTTCAACTAAGAAAGGAAGAAACGATACCACAATACCACAGGAGTGCTCTGCAAAGTCAAAAGGCAGTAACTGCTCACTTGAAAAGTGAACAGTTACTGCCCTTTGACTTCGCCATGCACAGGAGTGGTCACTGATGAGCCAGGCGAGTATACACGTATTTATTCCAGTGGCCTTAGAACAATGGCCCAGCACTGAACCAGAGCTAGGTCAGCAGATAATCGTAGCTCTCCACTGTCCCCCTTGCGTGAGTGGACCACATAAACACTTTTGACAACACAATACATTCCTGCCTGACACGTCGAGTGGTCGTTAAATAGAAAATATAACACGATTTTATGATTTCATATTATGCTACATGTAGTCTATTGCTTACACCTTCGTCTGGTATTATGGGTCGTATCTGTCACTTTAAAACGCTGCAGATACGAGATTTAATACCCAGTGGAATACATAGTATTGACGGTAACATATAGTGGAAAACTTGTGAAAAAGACAAAGTTCAACTCGTTACTCGACTTCCTCGTCTTAAAACCTTTAATTCGTCGTTATTTAGACACAACAAATGGATATATATGTACCAATAAGTGGGTAGAGGATTTATCATTATTTTTCTACAGAGATGAATACAAATGATGACACATTGAACTCCAGGAGTGAGGTTACAGCGCAGATATGTTAGCATTAGGCAGCAATGCACATCCAGTCCTTTGAATAGTTTAGAGCTCTGAGCTCGACCCAGCAAAGCATAAATATTGATCCAATGTTTCTCATGATTTCAAATTATATGTATAAAGCTGGTCCACCGTCTGCGACGCTGGCCCATATTTAAACCAACATGAGAATGGTGTTTGCTGGTGAAGAAATGCAAGTGATTTCACCGTGTATATAACATGTATAATACTCCGTGCAGAACACTATATCCATGCCATGATCAAGCTTTCCAGCAGACACAAGACGTTGAATCAATGTTGGTTTAGCGTTGGTCCAGCGGCGCAGACGGTGGACCAACGGTAAACCAACATTGATTCAACGTCTTGTGTCTGCCGGGTTGGCGTTGTCATCAGCCCTCACAACGCTGAAATAAGTTTGTATAAACCATGGGGACGAGAGGGTTTTTCATTTTGAAATCATTATAAATGTCTTAGTTAGCTCTTTCTGCTTCATTTGCATACCTATGTTATTGGTGTACGGCCAATATAATTTGGTGTACGGCCAATATATTTTTTTAATTCTTTCAGTGCTGGAGCCGTCTTTAGACGTCAGAACCTGACGTCTATAGACGGTGGTATATCCACACATTTAAACGTGTGTCACTGAAGAAAAAGGCCTACAATAGGACAATAGTAACTACTTCTATAAATATAATAAATATGTAGGTGAGGGGGATATGTATATTTTAGCAGATCATAAAATCGTGTGTTGGTCGACCACCTTAAACCTGCCACCCACGCATCCCATGTAAATAAATATAGCCACCCAACGTTGACCAGCAGCAGAGACAAATTTAATGTCCACGTCAATCGACTGATGTATGCACCAGACTGACCCGCTGACAATTACATGCAACATTGACATAACCCCTATCATAAAGTTAACGCTATAACCGTAAAAAGGTATGTTGGTGTAATGTTGGGCCAGCGTCGTGGACGCTGGCCCAACATTAAACGAACATCGGGCCACACTCTCTTACGTACCGGTATGTGTATCTTGGGATTACTCTAGGATTAGATTAGACGCTATTATATGTGTGGTAAAAATGTCCAACAAACTATTTATATATTTCTCATCGCGACCGAGCAATATTTTTTTCATTCTGGCTTTCCTTAATTTCCCCCATTAAGGATTTTCAATATTCGCCATTTAGCCAACTCAACCAAGAGCCGGAGAGATAAGATGTGACATATAGAAATACAAGGAGGCATTGGGATTAATGGCTCATTATATTATTACGTTAACAAATAAATATATCTGAACAATATTCCATAGCTTCATAACCGCCCAATAAACACAAGGCATTCACCCAATGTTGGTTTGAGATTGGTGGATCAACATCAACTAACATTAGGTGAACATTAGGTGAATGGCTATGATAGCTTGGAGTGTCGTGGGCGGGGGCCCTAGGGTAGTGGTTAGCACCGCTGCCTTTCACGCCAGAGTTCGAGGTTCGGTTCCCGGTCTCGGCGGTTTCAAAGAAATAAAAATGTTCCTTCCCCATCCACGTGTGAAAGTCAGTATTGTGGGGAGCCTCCGTGACCAAGAGGTAGCGTGCTCGGCCTCAGACCGCCAGGGCTCGAATTTCGAATCCTGTGTCTGGAGGACAGTGTCATCTCATTCATGTGATGTTAGTATATTAGTGTCTTCATCTACGATATGTCGCCCCCGATGCTCCTTGAACCCTTAACCCTTAAACCGCCGGTGCCGCATATATTCGGGTTTTCATTTTTCATTAGCACATTAAGTGCCCCATTTTAAATGTGTTAAAGATCAAATGTGACATCAACCAGCAAGATTTGAAAAGAGTTGACCTCCATTTTGTCAAATCTGAATAATTTTCACTCACTTGAAGTGGTGTATCGCGTCAGCGAGACACAACTTCAAGTGGGTGAAAATTCAGATTGAATAATTTGGCGGTTGAAGGGTTAATCGTTTTATTATCTGATAAAATACTGTTATTCAAACATGTTGGGAATGAAATGGTGTGTGTGATAAAATCAAGATTTGAAAATGGCTGGTCCCAAATTAACGAATATGGGTATTTTTCGCTCACTTTTGTGAAGTTGCTGGTCGCGGTAGCGAAAAACAGCTTCAAACGGGCGACAAGTTAAATTTCGCGGTTTCAGGGTTGATGCATTTAAACAACATTAGGGCGACGTCTGGTGTTTGCTGAGCATGTGCCTTTCGTGAGTATAAGTTGACATGAAGCAAATTGTCACACGAGACAACGGTTTCTGATGTTCTGATGCAGCCAGCGTTCATAAAAGTGGATTTGCTGATACAATATCATCAGAATGATACCGATAACGTGTATATTGACAGTATTTTATCATCACCGTCTATTACGCACGGCCATCTTTGTCTAAGTTGATGATGCGATCAGCTGCTGACACAACCCACTGGGCACACGACGTTGCTGCGACGTTGAATCAACGCCGTTGCGTTGATTCAACGTCGCAACAACATCGTGTGCCCAGTGGGAACGTCCATGCAAACAGATATGATCGTACCACATTGGTTGGATTCTGGAGAAGCTCTATATCGGCAGAGTTGTTGTTTTGTTGGTGTAGTAATTATTGCGATTATAAACCAGTCCAAATAAATATGTTATCAGCCCCGCTCAGGAGGACATCGTTGTCAAAATAATCAGATCGTTATCCTACATCTACATCCTTGTCCATCTGAACCTAAGCACACATGGTGCAGGCGTGATCCAACATGCTGGGCATTGACAGAGCTCGAATCCTGCATAATTATTCCCTTCCGTATTGCTTCATCTTTCTCTGGCCAAGTTAAGCCTATAAAATGTGCATCTCTGTGGCATATGCCTCTATTTATTTCATGGATCTTCAACGTACAGCCTACAATAAATGACCTGATAATCCATTGGCGTTATAGTAGTAGTTTTATAGTAGTAGTTTTTAGTAGTAGGTTTAGTAGTAAAATAATATTATCACGTCAATAACTAATATGGGTGGTCAGGTGATGATGATGTTTTTTAACCCTTTCAGCGCAGGGACAGACTTAAGACGTCAGAATCTGACAACTATAGACGTCAGATTCTGACATCTAAAATCGATCCAATTTAAAAAATATTTTTAATGGCCATAGACTATAACATAGGTATTCAAATAAAACGAAAAGAGATAAATAAGACATTTATGACGATTTCAAATTTAAATAAAAACCTTTGGTCTCTTGGTTTATACAAAGCTATTTCAGGTTGTAAAGGTTACATTTCGGATTTTTCGCATTTTCAGTTCGTCGTATGTTCCAGTCGGCTACCGACACGTCATCTACCTCATCATAATTGGTCGTATTAGGCCTAGATTTGGAGACAATTAGATCAAAGAGGTTATCTATATAACCCCCTTTATTACATTACGGATTTGGGATTTATGTAGGCGTTCCGGAGAGGATATCGATGAGGAGTACGTCGCCCTAACCTTGTCTGGGGTGTGGCTTGTCCATTTCAGCCATATTATATTCAGAAGAGGCAAAATGGAGTAACTGCTTACGTTTCAAATAACAGTTATCACCTTTTGGCTTTACACTGCAGTATATTTCTGCGTGCACGTCATAATACGAGCTAACAAGATTTGTTTCCCATCACACCGGAAGGTGTCGCCTTGTCTAGGGATCTGTCTATAATCGGATAAATACGTAATCACCGAGTGGTGGCCAGCTAGTGGAGGTCTCGATCCTTGACAAATCCATAGAATTACCAGCCGTTATTATGATGATTTACATGGGTTCCCAGGATGGGATTTATATCATTTATGCTGTCAGCACCGCCACACAACTGCAACATTTTTTCTGGAATGATTACCCGCATGGTCTAATCTCTATTGTTTACTGGATATCATAAAATATAATATGTCCCACTTTGTCAGATCATGGGCCCATATTCTCGTACAAGGTACAATATCGTACGCTCATGATTGGTCGAGATGGCAATTAGTCCTGTCCCTGTCATATAGATCTGCATACATTTATATGTCCCCGAAATTTCTCAACGGATTTGATAAAAATGACTACTGACCTTTAAAAAAATTAGGGTAGACATCTGGCTAGCGGGGCATAACTCCGCTAGCGGGCAAATTCAAAATAGCCACCAAAACATCCCTAAAAGTCCAACTTCCGAACAAATGCTTATTTAGTATATTGTAATACCTCATTTTTGACTAATTTAGCGGTGAGGATTTCATTTCTGTGGTAATTTATTCATTTCCGGAAGCCATTACTAATATAATGTGGCAAAAAAGATACAGTATTGAATACATTTCAAACCCGTGTGTGGGCTACTATGGTTCATAGTAATTTGGACAACAATGTTTTTTGTTTTTTTTTTGTTCACGTTTATTTACGACTAGCTGCGCCTCATTACAGCAAATGCAGGTTGTAAAACATGTTTTGTCCGTTGTTTAAATGATCTGGAGACTGTGGTGTTTGGACATGCCACCTTCTATATGTGTCACCTTATGCTATGACGTCGTGTTTTAATTGCGTCACTATAATTAAAACAGGCTTACCTATATTGTTAGCAGCTGATTATGTACAGGTTGTGTGACGTGTTAATCTTTATAGTGACTGATGGTTGTTATAGCAGCGTATCTGAACACAATTCCAGACCATCATAAAAGTAAATTTGATTAATGAAAAAGTGGTTTGATATTTTTGCTTTCGCATCCCCATCCAGAAGAACCCGGATAGCCAATGACACGCTCAAAACAGAACCGACTTGTCTTGGAGATAAGTACAATAGTGGTGTAGGTTTAGTTTGCAGACCAGGCCTGGTTTAAATATAAGCAATGATTGTTAATGCCCTCACAACTGAGAAAATGATTGCATGTTTCATTATAGCTGTAAGCTAGAAATGACGGCTGTATATTTTTTTAAATGGTATATTAAAAAAAACATATTTTGATGGCAACTATCATTAACAGTCATCTTAGTTAGGTCAAATTATCTTTTTTTCAGCTCCCTGTTGTCAGTGTCAAGAGTGTGTCCTAATAAGTCCATACATAAGGCTTTTTCAGGGGGTGTTTGCAAAGCGCAAAAGAAAAGATAATTAAGATAGTTAAGCATTTAGTTATAGTAAAATTCAAAATGTCTTCAACATGGATTTTGTTTCGTGTGCTTGCAGGTGTATCCATTGTTCCATTGTTGAGTCTATTGTTGTATATACATAACATAGACATATGTGGTGCACAAATGAATTGTAGCTTTGAAGATTAACCACGTATTGAATAATGTCAGAAGGAGCACCGGTATCCACAGCTTGTGCTGGTCCACCTCGTTTCAAGCTTACAAGTCATAAATGGGCGAGTTTGGTGTAAAAAAATGCATTATTTGTCAGAAATCTGTAGCGACCGTCGCTGAAGTTCAACATAAAAGTGTACTAAGGCAGCTCAATCAACCTATTATTCCAATTTTTAGTGATGAGGGTGTTTTCAGGATAGTCACTGACGTAGTGATGTCTTATCTAGACACATTTGAGGACATTTACCCTATGATGCCAGGGTATGTTTCATTATTGTAAAGTGCTCTTGCGCTGCAGCGGCCGACTCCTTATTGGTACTGGCATCTATGATGGTCTAATTGAGGCAGATGTCCTCGGGAAAAAAGTTCTCCAATCGGTTTCAGCTGGCTCTCATTATAAGGGCAATGAAAGGAGTGTTAATCATTAGTGAGGTGCTGAGTTGCCTGAAATGGGAGGCATTCTGGAAATCAAATATTGTAGCTGAATTTGAACTGTTGTTTCATGAGATAACTGGAAGCACTAACCTCCTAAATTCTCTCACAAATGAAGGTATAATGAAGCATCTCGAACCTACTAATGTCCAGACCACCATGAGCTGGGTGGTCGGAAAGCAATTATTTTTGACACAAATGTACCTTGGTTGTTTGATTTTCTTTAGTCACGACATAACCCATTTGTCATCACATCCTTAAACGTCCCTTTAAAGAACATTGTAACGCAGCAGATGGTTGCAATTGAGGTCACATGTAGGCTGCTTAAGGCCTTTGAAACTGAAGAGAGACTGTACCAAGAGTTTCGTAATGAACGATTTAAAGCAAATACAGTCAAACTATCCGCCACAATATCTAAAATCAGTCTACCACGCTTTGACATAAATGTCAGTGTTGACAAAGTTCTAATCCATAAGCCATCGAAAAAACATGCTACAAATCTGAAGTAAGTTGCCGCTGCACAACATATTGTAGAAATCGCTAAAGAACAAGGCAAAACCATTAAACAGATTCCGTCTCATGACCTTATTGATAACAGCCCCCCTTTTTGATAGTTGCTCTTCTCTTTCTCGCTGTACTAAGCCTGACAAATCACAGCTTATTGTTGAGCTGAAAAAAAATTGGATTCAGATAAAAATTGTTTCGTCCTTGATTTCGTGTCCAAAAATAGACAATACCCTGATCTGTCAACCTTTCTAAACTTTGGGCATTTGATTAAAACTTCCTTTGGTGCTACAAAGCATATCTGCGAGTCAGATTATATACACCTTGTTTTTGATTCATATTTTGAACTATTATCAACATGGTGGCCATTGATGAGTTGACACCAATTCCTAAGCAAATACAGAAGTTTTGGGCAAGCTCAAAAAACAAGAAAACCATTCAACTCCTCGCCCGAAAAATGACTCTTCTAAATCTTGACAAAGTAGTTTTAAGTGGGATGGTTGCTAATAATGAGATTATCAAAGCACAAAGGTAAGAGCAGTTATGATGTGCAACTGATGTATCTTTTCTTTCCACCTGGGAAGAGGATGCAGATAGCAGGTTGCTGTCTCACATTGACTGGAGTGTAGAGAGAGGGTGTCAACGAATAATTGTTATATCCAATAATACTAATACTGTTGTGTTACTTTTGCGCCACATCACTGCCTTTTTCAAAGATGGTCTACAAGAAATGTGGGTTGAATTTGGCACAAGAGAGCATCGGCGCAAGATACCATTGCATTGTCTACATGCCAAGCTGGGGGAACACTTTTGCAACATCTTGCTCAAAGCTCATGTCCTGTCTGGTAATGCCGTAGTTGGGAAAATTGGCACAAAGTATGCAGCGATCACATGTAAACCAGTATCTTTGAACACATTTGCTGAAAATGATTCTTTGACTGAGACTGACATCAGTGTCATTGAACATTATCTTGTAAAATTATGGACAGGCGTACGTCCCAGCACCACTGTTAAAACATTTGACGAATTAAGACATCATTTCTATCTGAATGGCAAACCTTTGAATGAGTTGCCCCTACATCAGCAGCTATCTATGGACACATCCAACGATCTTTCTATGTTGTAGGAAAGGCTATCACGCTGTTAGAAAACCATCAAGTTGATATGAACCCTGAGGACTTTGGTTGGGCCAATGCAAATAATGTTTTAGTCACGAAACTATGTTCCCATCCCATTCCTCCGGAACTTCTTGTTATTTGTCAATGTGGTGGTAAATGTGACATCAAGTGCAAATGCAAATTAAATGGATTCACTTGTGTTTTGTTTTGTCACAAGAAAAAGGGAGTCATGGGTCTATGTATCAACAAATAATTTAACGATGGTTTTGTTTTGCTTCGAAAGCAAATCAGTTGATCTGCTCTTGTCAAATGTGGTGATTGTTCTGCATTTATTAAAATACATTTTATTGGTTTGAAATGTTGTTCTCTTGCTTTTTGTATTACATAAATATATTCTAGCATCGATCGTGAAGTCAAAGTGATATTAATTTTTTTTATTCACAACACATTTCCTTTGTTTGCGAAGCTATAACCATGATCACAGTAGTCGCCACACTGGAAATATATCATCAACGGCCCCAATAAATAAAGATATAATCTCAGAAATAAATTTCTCGCCCCTAAATTAGTCAAAATGAGGTTTGGCCATTTTGAATCTGCCCCTAGAGGAGTTATATTAATTATATTAATAATGGCTTCCGGAAATGAATGAATTACCACAGAAATGAAATCCTCACCGCTAAATTAGTCAAAAATGAGGTATTACAAGAGACAAAATGAGCAGCTGTTCGGAAGTTGGACTTTTAGGGATATTTTGGCGGCCATTTTGAATTTGCCCCCTAGCGGAGTTATGCCCCGCTAGCCAGATGTCTACCCTCGATTTTTTTAAGGCCAGTAGTCACTTTAGTGAAATCCATTGAGAATTTTCGGGGACATATAAATGTATGCAGGTCTATAAGACAGGGACTGGACTAAATCAGAAGCCTACGATATATTATAACTTGTACGAGAATATGGGTCGCACTGATCGTAATAAATGAGCTCAAAAGGTGTACTCAGTGTCAAAAACAACAAATCACACCTTCCCAGGTAACAAGACTACGACATGGTAAGCACAACCAGGTCATGATGACCTGACGAGAGTAAATATGCGTCATGAATAATGTATCCTTTACGAGGTCACAACAACTGATCTCCAGAATACATCAAGTGGTCATTCTGCCTGTCAGACATTATACCTGGAGGTGTCACCTGGAAGTTATCATACCACCCATCACAGAGTCATAATAGTGGCGTTACACCAGACACAGAAGAGTCACCTGATATTGGCCTTTGACAGTGTTGCTGTTAGCGCAGAGAGTGGCTCCATGTCTGCAGCAGGCAGTCCCATCATAATGATGAGAAATCAGCAAACACAGTAGGCCTACACGTGGAACAAGCGTTGGCTTAACACATTGGCCCACTATCTACGACGCTGGCCTAACATTAACTCAACATCTCGTGTTTATTTCGGGTGTGACATGATGTACATAAAGCGGTATTATTGGTCGTATAGCCAATAGGGATCATTGTACAAACACGCGTTGGGTATTGTATTTAGATGTGAAGTGGTATCCATTGTGGTTTTATTGTGCCCCTCCTATTTGAGAGGCATGTGAGATGTTTATGACTGTGTTATATCACCTCAATTCCGTCCATCACTACCCCTCTAAACCGGATTAATTGTATTTGCGACTGAATAGACACGTTGATCTCTGAACACATTATCTATGTAATCTACGCTGACTCAATTATGATTCGTAATTATCCTTTACCTGTTAGTGACACTTATATGGGCCATAAGGAATATTTTCAATCAAAAGTTTTTGTTTTTTTAAATGATAGAAGTCTTCAAAATTTTAAAATTTCGCTTGGATATATTGCACTTTTAATGATATCTGATAGCATTGCACTCTAAACAATATAGGTTCTTCAAAAAGAACCCTTCAGTACTATTACCATGCAACCCCAGGAGAACCCTGCAAGGGTTCTCTTGGGGTTGCATGGTAATAGTCATAAAGGGTTCCTTCTAAAGAACCTAGGCCTATATTGTTTGAGTGTGGGTAGTAATCGCGGTTGCAATTCACACCTCACAGTGAAATAAAACATATTGTAATCTCCGAGTAGGTAAAGATTTAAAGCAGCTTAGTCGTCTCATTCAATTCAATATTATTTACGTCGCGAAGCGCCTTATTCATTAGAGTTTTGACCATGCGGGTGGGCCAACAACGAGGCCAAGTCATGTTGATAACTGTACTCAGCGAGTTGAGACGACCCACCTACTCTAATTCATTAGGCATAATGTTCTCATTAACTAGTAGTGTTCAGATATTATATAAAATGAATTAATGGGGTTTTAAGCCACCTTTGTGCACATAAAGTTATAGGCTAAATGTGGCCAGGAGAACTTCTTGTGGATGGTGAGATGAATGAGATGACACTGCCCTCCAGACAAAGGATTCTAAATTCGAGCCCTAGCGGTCAGAGGCAGACCACGCTACCTCTCGGTCACGGAGGCTCCCCACAATATTGAATCCGTTCAGATAATGAACAGAACAATTTTCAAAAGAGGACCCAGAAACCATGCAAAATAAGTTGTGGTTTTAGCTGTTTCTTCGTGTCTCAGTTAAAACAATGATTTCCAATGTTTTTGTTGGCTGAAACCCCTGAAAATACTAAATGTGAGCAGCTATACGTGAATGCAAATACATGTAATGTACTAAAAACCCATTTATCTCCCTCACTTAGAATTTACAGCGCGGCAGAAGAAACAGACAATAAGAGATGGCTTTTGAATGACAGTACACTTTGACATCTAGTGGTTAAAGGGTGGTATCTGCCACTTTACCAAGTGGCAGATACCACCCTTTAATCCCTAGATGGATTTCTTAATGGGCAACATACGAGGTGGCGGCGGATCGCGTTGTGTTGTCTTTGGCTATCAGGGGACAAATACGATTCCGGATATTTATCAAGTCTGTTGACTCGCCACGTAGACGGCCATGCCAGCTCGGGGTCATGTCACAGGTCAAACAGGGTCAATATGTGCTTACGCATCTCTGCTGAATGCAAAGCCAAAAAGAATTCACTGCTTACTTGAAAAGCAAACAGTTACTGCCTTTGGGCTTTGAACTTCAGAATTGCTGTTTATGTTGGGCACTTCAGGGAGCAAATAATGAAACACAGGCAATATTCCCCCTAGGGCCTTGATAATCCTCAATCATCACAGCTCAAATACCTCATCTCGAATGAGGTCATTGTACTTTACGATATTTAGATAAATTTTTGACCGTGAAGTCATCCTTAACATACTCTCATGCACACATAGAACGTGACAGACAAACCAGCCAGCTGTAAGAAGGATGAACAGTGGATGAGCAACAAGTAGAACAACAACCAAAACAAAAAGAGGTATCTGATAACATCTCCCTCTGTCATATCATCCTCTATCCTACTGGTAACGGTGTTGTTATAGAGATTTGTTTGTAAAATTTGGTGGACATGATGCATAATGGCAATGACATTTTGTATATATATACACAATCCGATCATTCTCTAATCACAGACATATCTTCAGTTTCTATATTTTTCAATTTAATACCATTTTCGTAGAAACACGCCTAGCCACCTGCTTCTGATGGAACGTCACGATCGGTGTAACTTAATGGTTATGGTTGATCATTATCTACCAGGAGACTGCCAAGACAAGGCGAACAGCAGTAACTGCTTCCCTGAGAATTAAGCAGTTACTTCTGCTTGCCTGTTGCACGACAATTCCACCGGTTTTGTTGCATTTTGTAAATTAACTAATGCACCAGCTTATATTAACCCAAATTTGACGAGCACATTCTACATGGGTCGACATGACAGAGGCCTGCACATCAAGCTTAGCCTGTTAGCGACTAATGGTTTGTGTGGGTGCTCGAAACCTCAGACATCTGTACACGTTCACCCAGTGTTGGTTTAATGTTGAGCCACCGTCTACGACGGTGGCCCAACATTACGCCGACACTGGGTGAGTCTGTCCTCGGAATAATTATGTAATGCATACTGTTGAGGATCCTGGCACTTGGTGACAGTGAGGGTATCAATGTCAGTGAGTGACATCCTACATAACAAGCTCCTTATCCTGCCAAGTCATACCACATACATCGTCACGGCGCATTCCAGACCACAACACACATGCTCACCAACGTTGACCTAATGCTGGGCCAAATAAGTTGTCCGTTATATAGGGATGGACATGCTGACATGCTGATATTGTAGTAATTAAAGGCCTTTAAATAATTTCAAACAATGTCGGTGACATATTGATATGCGCAGGCAGGCAGGCAGGCAGGCAGGCAGGCAGGCAGGCAGGCAGGCAGGCAGGCAGGCAGGCAGGCAGGCAGGCAGGCAGGCAGGCAGGCAGGCAGGCAGGCAGGCAGGCAGGCAGGCAGGCAGAAAAGCAGGCAGGCAAGCAGGAAGACAGGCAGACAGGCAGGTAAGCAGGCAGGTAGGCAGGTAGGCAGGCAGAAATGCAGGCAGACAGAAATACAGATAAAGACTTCTTAATATCGGAATATGAAACAGCTGGAAAATGGATTGTTTTATAATCCCACGTAAATGAAATGAATCGGGCTTTAGGCCATAATCCCACGTAGAGTATAACGGTGCAGCATAATCGGAATACACTGATCAATGGAGACCAATTTGTTTGGATTGTGATGGTCCCCAAGAAAGAATAACAATGCCGCTAAGAGCACTTAGACGTCTTCAGGGCACAAAACTAACCTCAGATTTAGGAGGAATGTATGCTTCAAAAACACATCCACTCTGCCTCGTTCAGGGCTTTGAAAACGGGAATACTGTAAGTAAAGATCGTGGTATGGTCTACCGCTATTATTTGAAAGGTGAAAGACACATAGATGGTTACATGTTTTTTTTTTGCTGAAAACAAAAAACCCTGTCACTCTGTTACGTGTTCGGCCCACGAGTTGTGGCGAGGTATATCGCGCCATAAATTCCACGAGATGGTCATGGATTCTGTGGATGGAGACATCAGTTCAACTGTTGTGCGAGTTATCTTCTTTATCATGGCAAAAGAATATCATAGTACGAAAATGTTCTATTGCACACGATTTTTTACGAGAGTGTATGACCTTAATCGAATCTACACGAGCTATGCCAATATATATACCAGTTAATTACCAGTTGTGGCGAGTAGGCCTAACCGTACCAATGGTTTATAAATTCTGATGATTATAGTATTTTATATTGCAATAAATATTGAACCCTTGGAAAGGTTCTGTATTTATACTCCTATAAAAATCTTCTTTTCTCATAAATGACGTGTTGTTCTGCGAGTGAAGTGTGCCCTCCGAGTTACATTTAGTGAAAATAGTAGATACATTGTGCCATGAATCATAATTCCGCTCATCTAGACGTACATTCCCGTGCGGTCTCTGGGGAATGTCAAACATAGCTCTTCAGACAGGAAACAGCGAGAGGCCTCTGGCGACTAAGTAGTGGGCAAAACACCACGTTTCCGGCTGGTCAAATCACAACGGACTAAAAATGATGTTTTCCCCAGTACAAGAGAGTCTTGATGCAGCAGTCGGTCAGAAAAGTTCAAGGGCCGTATTATTGATCACTCTGCACGATAAACATATACCATACCGCTCCGAGAACATGTATTATGTGAGAAGTATTTTCTCACGTAATAAATCCCTTCGGACTTATCTAACTGAGTCTGAACGCGGATACATATAGTTAAAACAAGTAGCCCAATTGATATGTTCATAAAATATTGCTGAACAACCTTTATGAACTTGTAAAAGTAGCCTTAAAGATTTTACATAAAATAATTAAAAAAGAAAAATTAGGTTATTATCCTAGTGACTTACTGGAGTCATTAAATATCACCTTAACCATCAAAATTATTTTGTTTTCTGCAATTTGGTAAAAAAACTAATATATTTTGTTGATATTGTGAAGATTTTTGTGGCTTGCAGAAACAACTAGAATATAATTTGCTAAATGTTATTGTTTTATTGACCGTTTACATTTCAACAAAGACGGATCACTGGACGTTGGTCCATCGTCTACGAACAATGCTTACTTTGACATATCAGTGTTTGTGTCATCTTTATTTTGTATACGATTAATTATTTTTAAGGTTTTTTTATTCCGTATATTCATTAGAGCATCAGTACCACTGTCCGTATTATGTGACTGAGCACCGCAGAAAGAACGGTTGACCCTTAAGTAATCACCGCTCACAGAAACATTGACACTAGTTTAATGTTTCAGTGTTGCAGACAGTGATCCAACATTAAACTAGCAAAGAACCAACGTATCGTGCTTCCTGGGGTCTTGCAGATTACTTGCTGGGACCAACCGAACAACTAGTATCCTGTCTTTGTTTACAATGGAGTCCAGAAGTTGAAAAATATGCAGGCTGCACTTCTCTTCTTTATGCATTTGATAGCCAGAATGACAAGATTTGTGTTTAATAGCATATTAGATGATATGGGTAAGGATATTTACCACTTTTTTGTTGTGTGGTTTGCCAATTATTCAAGGTAAGCCAGGTCAACCAGATCGAATTTAAAAATAGATTTCGAATTAAATTTTAAACTAAATAGTGCTGAACAATAGGCCTAGCATAGTCATTTCAGACAGGTCATCATGATTATTCTGCTATTACTATATACTGATAGGACATACAGCCAATGAGTGTACTTACATACATGTACATTCTCTGTCATTACATACTCATCAAACACGTGAGCTATTTTGTTGTCCACACAGCCCCGGGAGGCTTCTAGAGGGGCACTTTTATTTTGAGCTGGCAAACTGACACTGACGACAGCTATTTAATATGACGTGGTGCATATCTCCATTAATACACTGACAGGTTGAAAATAAAAAAACTATGCGCAAACAGTCATATACTCGTAGAAAATATAGTTTACAAACCACGCTCGGGATTTAATTCCTTTCAAACTGTTCCTTAACAATTTATTTCTCGATTTTTTAGTTTCTACAACATTTTGTATATTTTAAATTGTCTTTGTTTGATTTTATGAGAGATTAACAATATCTTTCTAAAAGGATATCACTGTATTTTACAGTATATAGTACAAAATACATTTTGTCACGTAGCCGCTGTGTCGATACAAAAAATGCATCGTTGAGTCAGGCCGGTCCGCAGATGTGTTTTTTGCGGATCACCCTGTGGTGTATGGAAAGGGTGAATGTAAATTCCCCTCCGGGAACCTTATCTAATGAAATCCTGCTAACGCTTTTACGAAACAAAGCACAAGGAGTGTGACCCAGATCCTAGCCGTGTCATTGGTCGAGATGGCCATCTCGACTAATGACACGGCCGCTATCTGGATCATTCGCTTTGAGAACACCGTCAACTCAAATAATTCATCTAATCGTTACCGGCGCTGAATAGAAAGAGTTAAGTGATTCTGATCACCGGGGGGACACCTGGTGGTGATGACAGCGCCACGTGCCCTGACTGCAGGCCCCCACCGCGCGCTCGACGTCGTTGCGGCGTTGAATCAACGTCAACGACGTTGGTTCAACGTGGCAACAACGTCGTGTGCACGGTGGGAAGCTCTCTCTCTCATAACATGAGGAGCATGTACATAGACGGTTATTGTTATTTCATACTCCTTTTACTCGGTTCTTATTCGATCAGGCATGTCACGTAGTCATCGCAGCCAAAGCGCGACGTTCACTGTGTATTGGTACAATGTTGGGCTGGAGTCTGAGACTTTTCCTACCACGAGCTGGGCGGGGGCCCTAGGGTAGTGGTTAGCACCGCTGCCTTTCACGCCAGAGTCCGGGGTTCGGTTCCCGGTCTCGGCGGTTTGAAAGAAACAAAAATTGTTTCTTCCCCATCCACGTGTGAAAGTTAGTATTGTGGGGAGCCTCCGTGACCGAGAGGTAGCGTGCTCGGCCTCAGACCGCCAGGGTTCGAATTTCGAATCCTGTGTCTGGAGGACAGTGTCATCTCAATCATCTCACCATCATCAGGAGGTTCTCCTGGCCCAGTTTAGCCTATATGTGCACAAAGGTGGCCTAAAGCCCGATTCATTTCATTTCATTTCATTTCCTACCACGAGCTAATGCTGCATCAGGAATACGAAGCGTTGGTTCGGGAATGCTCAGCTGTCGGTTCCATCGTATTTTTTCTGGCACCAGGAACGAACCAGGATGAGCTTTTTCAACTAGAGTTAAAGGAGTTGTCCTCTGTGTCCGAACTGCGGGACATATCTGCACCCAGAAAGCACCACTTTGATTACAGAGACAGAGGTTGCCTGGCGAGCCCGACCAATTTCATTTATGGCCGGGTATTGGCCAAGGTTCTTAGTCACGTGACCATCATTGCCTGTGCTATTGAGGCCAGTATATAATTTTCTGGGTCAAGTCATAGGAAATGCGTCAAAGGGGAAATACAATACTGTGAACCACTCTTCATCCGGGGAAGTGACCTTTCAAAAGGGGATCACCCTATTTTCATCTAAAAATAGCAACAAGTCACAAACATTCGCCACTGGAGCATACCAGAGGCTACATGAAGCTCGACCACGTACGCCGCGTAGTGTGGCTCTGGGAACCAGAGTAAGACAGAGGCCACAAAGTGACATGCGGTGCAACTAAAACCAGAAACGCACGCAGAATGGTCTATAGCTTTAATCAAAAAGATGATTAATTGAGATGATTTTTTAAACAGTTAAAAAAGTATAATAATCAAACAAAAAGAAACAGTTCCGATCTAGATCAGTAGCCCATTTTTCATGGCAAATTAGATTTTGCTCATGATCGCCGTTTAATTCAGTAATTTGTTTCGGATATTTCACTTGGAATATTTTGAAATACGATGTTTTCAGCCGTACACAAAGTGATTTATTTTTCAATGAGATATGATGTCATCAAATCTGCGTTTTGAAAAAGAGTCACTTGGTCCCATTTCCTACAACCGTATTACAGAACTAAGAATTGAGCAAGGCCGAGGTGGCTTAGTTATTGAGATATGAGCTAGCGTATTTTCAGTAGTGATTTTGCCACATCGAGCTTGCTATGCTCACACACTTTTGGTCAGAACGATAGTACAGCTATAGCACCACCCAGAGAGTAAATTGGCGAAATAAGAAGTCATTTTATCCAAAACCCTAGGGGAAATAAGAGCGCGAAGAAACGAGATAATATTGAATAAAATATAGAGGAAGTTTGATTAAAAGATTGATAAAAAGATTGATTAAAAAGACCAAAATTTTTAATGAAGCCATTGTTCAAAGCTGATAAAAGCATCAAGCTCATTTTATTCATCCTTCCACTTCAGGAATAAAATTAGTTGAATATTTAAAAAAAACAGCTAAATCTGGGATTGGGCATGTCAGTTTTTAAATGTTGAGCTGTCGTGACAACTTTCTCGTGCCAGCGCTGTTGGTTCAGAAAACATGTCGTCACCAGCCGTTAGAAGGTCGTATCTGCCACTTGTCAAAGTGACAGATAAGACCCTATAATCACTGGGTGACGATCTGCAGATTTCTAGTGAATGACTTTCACAGTGCCCTCGTCGTCTGGCGAGCGTGTACTTCAGCGCGCCACGTTTTACGCCTGTTTTGCGAAGTACCCATTATGTGTAGTGATTCTAATGTTTTAATGTTTTATTGCTGGTCCACCGTCTACGACGCTGGCCCAACATTAAAACAACATAAGATCGATGTCTCATGTCCACTGGGTATATAGAGTACTCAGTTCCGCCAGCCTCTGTACCCATTCACTCGGTGTCGGAGGTCCATAAAAAACACGTGAGATGGAAACCTTACTCTACAGCAGACAAGAGGGGACCTGTGTCGGTTCACTGATGGACCGACATTGACAAAGGTGTCCTAGGGTCAATATGCCCTCGTGCTCTCTGAGTATCTATCTACAAATAGACGGAGTGACCAAAAGAAACCACATTATGTGACAGGGTTAAGGGAAGACTTCAAAATTGTCCTGTCAGCATGGTTAGTTTATTTTACTCAAATGTGTCAATAAATAATTCACGAAAATTAAAGAATAATATAGTTCCTTTATTATCAGATACTTTTATTATTATTCGTAAATCTTTGAAAGCAATCAGAGATACTATCAGTAGTGAGTGATAGTATGTCACTCCACATGCCTGTTCAAAATGTAGCCAACTATAGGCCTATGTGTGGTGTGTATCAGTCCCAACAAACTAGGGACATTAAATACTGTCGGTTGAATGTTGGCACATCGATTGGTTCACTGTACATGGATGCTCTCCCAACATTCAACCAACATTGGTTGAACGTCCCGTATTTTCTGTGGGTGGTATTACTGCCGTCATCTAGGAGACCAGTGACAGTGACAGATAAGGCTCAATCAAGTCGAAAAAGGAAGTGTTACTCCATTACGAGTGCTTAGACAGCTTTTAAAAATATATTTTCCAAACAACGACCTTCGAGACAACAACAAGTTGCTCGGCGGCAATGTGGGTGTAACTTCATAAACTTACATAAGATTTACAATATAAGTATTCATACTCACTACGGCGGAAAATACGTCGGAAAATCCTCCAGTATCAAAGAAGAATGTTGCTGATTACGTGGATGGCCATGTGAGAGGATTCGGCGACATGGGAGGTCTGGCACCAGATGTGCGCAGGTCAAACAAGTCACATCACAATAACCTGATACTTTTGGGCCGTATTCTCGTACAAGTTACGATATATCGTAGGCTTCTGATTGGTCGAGATGGCCATCTCGACCAATCAGAAGCCTAGGATATATCGTAACTTGTACGAGAACACGGCTTATGATGCTGGTATGTAGTGATTTTAAGATTTATATTTGGGACACAGTTTTTACTTATTTTTCCATCATGTTTTGTCGACAGACATATAATTTTAAATAGGACTAATTTAAAAACTCTGTCAGTTGATAAAGTATGTCAAATCAGCATTATGAACCTAGATACAAAGTCGCGAGATCAACTAATTTGAAGATGCATCGGATTCCATCGGACTGTTAGGCCTATACATAACGTAAGGTGGCGAGAAAATCAAAGGTTCTCAGGTGTATGAACATTTTGGCGCAACATTCTGCCAGAATTTGTGGACATAATATATTAGGTGTCTGTCGGTCGGCCATGTGCTCATCCTTTGCGTTTTGTACGGTCCAGCAATCTTCAGCTGCTACGCCTACCATGGGGTCCCTAAACCAGCAAACAGGTAAACTGACAGAGCGCTGTTTCAATGCTGGACCAACGACCGAGTCGTTAGTCCAGCATTGAGACATTGGACGGTCATGCTGATGGCTCGCCATGCACTGAAGTCCACCATCAGGAATGACCTGATGGGTTTCTTTCTTTTGCCCTGACGTGCCCGCGGCGTCCCGCTGCCCCTCTCCTCAAAACCGATGAGGTGAGCGATAACTCAAGGAATTATGTTGTTCAAAGAGGGGCCCACCGTCAGGCACACTGCCACGCGTGTGTCTGGAAGGTCTCAAAGACGGAATCAGTGTCTTCTGTTATGAACGATCTCCCCCAGGCTACTGCTGGCCACGGCGATACGGCATCGCCGAGGGCGTTACCTTCATAATAAATGTATGGATCATACATTTTATCAGGTGGTTACTTCAAACATGAACACGGATACATCAAATGTAATTTTCTGTGTCAGCAGTTGGCCTTCGGTCCTAAAAAGAGATGCACGTGGCCGATTGTTGGGTCATCATCGGCCTGAATCCTGATGTGACTTCCCAGTAAGCACAAAACATTTCTATACCATTCATACAATGTCGGCCCAACGTCTTCGACGTTGGCACAACATTGTATAAATGTTATATAAATGTTTTGAGTTTACTGGGGTACTTCATGGCTGCATCATCCCTGGAAGGCTCAGCAATCCTTGAAGGTCAGTGGGTGATTTCTCTACACCCCAGGCAGATAAAAATTGAAGATGCCCACCCATATTATGCTGAGCTGTAACATGAATTTAAAATTATGACTGCCCACCTTTACATATCAGACATATAACGTGTTTCAGTTTCTACAGACTGATCCCTGATTATGGCAAATTATGGGCACATTAAATCTTTCTACAGACTCCAATAATTCTTCACAAACATGATAAACGGTCACATTTTGTTCTTACAAATTTATTGTAATCACGAACTGCAAATGAATACACTGGAATTTTAAGTCATTTTTAACATGTTTAAGCATATATGCTTGAACTAAACGAGAAAAAATGACTTAAATATTGTAGTATAATATATAAGACAATCCACAGTCACGAGACATGCACATATCTTCAATGTGAAGCAGCAGCGAAGCTTTCTCCTAAAATTAAGTTTACGCGGATGGAATGTGAACCCCTGACCTGTCACACGGCGGATAATCAGTTTTAATCATTGATCTATGTCCGTCCCCATATACAATGATCTGATGCAATGTGAAGGTAGACAGCAGTAACTGCCTACTTTTCAAGTGAGCAGTTATTGCTGTTTGCCTTTGCACGGCAGTATGGCTAAATCATCTTCCCTATAGCAAGGCTTGACTCCGCGAGGCCTCGCGGAGTCAAGCCTTTCTGTATGGAAGGTGGGGTAGATGAGATGTGACGCACTTCACACTGATATCATGCTGATGGTACCGAGAAACCAACTATATTTTTGATACTGAATTGTCCGATCATGCATGTATCGAAGTATTCATCATAGGCCCCAATAAGCCATAAATTACTTTTCTAACGCTATCCTGTAATCGATCAATGTACTCAGTTGGAGCTACCTGTGGACCGCATAACTATAGGTTAATCCCCCGTCCGCAATTCCGTTGTTATTCAAGACGTTTACACATGGGGTCATTACCCTATGTCCTTCCATAAAATTCAATTTTGCTGAAAAAAATGCCCCAAGAGACAATGAGGTTTTAACGGTAATGTTGATAATGACAATATAGGATTTAAAAGAATTGCAGAGAAATAGGAACTGTAATAACAGAAAAAAATGTTAATAGCTATATGGCTTGAAGCTTCCCAGCTTGAACTTGACGAGGGCTTCTAAATTACGTGAAAAAAACGACTGAGGAAATACATCCAGGGTAGCACTGATGGTTTAGTCTGCAGTACCAACTTGTTTTTCTACGTGAATGTACTACGGATGTATACTCCCATGAAAAGCCGAACATGAGATAGCTGCTTACTTGTCTAGTAAGAAGTTACTGCCTTATGGTATAGGCCTGGGACAGCCTGGAGTGGACTATTTTTAACGAAAACACCGTGTCAGACAGTGCGGCCTGTATATCCACCCTGGGCCATCATTAGCGAGATAGGTGTTGGGTCATACCATAAGTCACGTGGGTTCGGGATCAGGTGACAGCGCAGTGGTGGAGGCAGCACCAAGGTTCTCTGTGGAGCCCATGGTAATCTACTGCTTACTTTCCAAGTAAGCAGTTACTGCTGTTTGCCTTTGTAGGATGACTCTGTTATTGAACCTTTACATACGCTGCGTATAGCAAGAGGACAACAAGAGTGGGAACCGAGAGTAAGAACAGGATTAGCAGGAGCTCAGCAAGCACAAAACATTTGTATAACATTTGTACAATATTGGACCTACGTCGAAGCTTTGTGCCGACGTTATACTAATGTTACACAAAAGTATTGTGTTTTCTGGGAGGGGGAGTCATAAGTGGGATTGAGGTCACTGGGCGAAGTAGTTGATACATGTGCATAAATGTTGCATAAATACCCCCCCCCCCCCCAAGCCCAGATGGCTCATTCCAACCGGTTGTGGCTCTTAACTGAGGTACTGGGTTAATAGCCCGGTCGGGTTTGATGTTTGTCATCGAGGCTGTGCATCTACAGTGCTCAAAACTCTTCAAAGCCCTGGGGTGTACAGTGTTGTCTATGGTAGTGTGCACTATAACTAGCCTTTGAAGTTGTTCCTTTTATTATAAGACAAGAATGGTGGAAATGATGTCATATGGAGCCAACGAGAAGGCGCCAGATGGTCGTGTTGTGTGTTGCCGCACAAAGCCCTGCACCTGATGCTATCCACGTCACTGTCGCCAATTGAGAATTCAACACTTAGTGCTGGTCCTGATGGCTTCCATGTCACAATGATTGACCCGGGGGAGGGTGGGTCAGACGAGACGTTCCCCCATTGTTGGTTCACTGTTGGACCAGCGTCTGTGACGCTGGCCCAACAGTGAACCAACAATGGTTAAACACGTCGTGTGTGCTGGGTGAGAAAAGCGCTGCTTCTATAAACACGATAAATGGCTAAGAAAAACAATCACCGATAAAAAAGAATAATCAATTGTATATTGTGTCAACTTATTATTTGCTTTGTTAACCAGCAATCCGTGATTCCAGTCACGTGTCGAAGGTCAGCGTTAAAAAATGGTGGTGCGCGATTCAGGGGGAGGGGTGCCATGCTCGTGACAAGTTTACCATTGATCATTCATGCTATCAGGTGAAAAATATTTACTCACGATAATTATGCCCATTACATTATCAGAATTGTTCGAATTGTCACAATACAGCTCATCTTGTAGCACTATAATTTGATTGTTGTCATACAAAACTGCATACGGTTAAAAGTATATGTTGAAGTGGTTTACTTACATAATAACGTAATTATTGGGATTGGTAACGTTCTCACTGAGAATCTTAATAATAGTATGCAATACTTTGTATGTCCGTGAATAATAATGGCTGAGCTCTGCATCACATGGACCATCCATTTCTCCATAATCAGAATACGCGAGAGCGTAATCGGTGCGGTGATGGAGCAGAGTGACAGGGGCACGGGTGTGGATAATAGTGGAGGGCCCGCGTGGACAGCTCGCCGATGTGCTGTGCTCTGCAAAGCCAAAAGGCAGTATCTGCTTACTTGAAAAGTGAGCAGATACTGCATTTTGCTTTGCACGACAGAGTCACACATGAGTGCACGGGGCGTAATTGGTACACGAGGCGTGCTCCGAATTGTAAATCTGTCCACGAGCCACCTGACTCCCATGTGAAAGCACCCACCTTCACAGACAAAAACACCCCCATAACACGGGATGTTGGCCGTATGGTGGTCCAATGCTGGACCTCCGTCGAGGACGGCGGCACAGCATTGAACCATCATAGTATCAAGTCAAGACTAATAGTGTAAATGTGATGGTTTACGTTCATTACTTTTTATAAAGTTATTGCTGTTTATGCAATGCCACCTGTGTTACACAACACTCGTACATAAGACCTGCCTAATTATGGCTGGGCTATGCCCAAAAATGTTGAGTTTGTAACGGTTCTAACTTATTTGTATTCCTCTGTGTCCAAATTTTGGTTCGCTATTTATTTCTCCCTGAGTTTTTATCCAATCGAGTTCAAGCCTTGGCACAATGATCCTCAGGTATTGAGGTTTTATGTTAGGATCTTTTTAAGAGATCGGGAGAGTTTACCTGGATTAAATCCGGATTTTAATGCCTCCAAAGAGAGGTAACTCCAAAGAATGATATCCCTGTTGAATGATGGATTGCCATTGTAGCTTTTTAGTTTCTCATCAGGGGCTGATCATTCCTCAATATTTTTAAAATCTGATTTGTGTACAATTATCACACACACAAGCACGTTAACATCATGTTTTTATGATATGTTCATCTGGTGTAAATTTTGCACTAATTACATTTACATCATATGGTCATATTAAGAAGGCAAAATCAAATCATCGATTTTTTTATGATTGTAGCCTGAGCCTGTACCTTTATTATCTTCTGACGATTATCTGGGTGTGACTCTCTTAGATACACAATGTGTAGCCTCGTATACTTATAAATCTAAACTGAGTGACCTTATTAGATCTGTTATGATCTATGAATGTAATTAGACACAATAAATGTAACTCCTTCTGCTGTGTCACCATCTTAATGTGTCATAAAGGGACATATATATTACAAAAGAAGGGTATGTCTCGTCGATTTTTTTCACAAAGTGCAAGCAAGGCAACCAGTAACTAGCATAAGAGCGGAACGCTGACTTTTGACTAAAAAACGACCACTACAGGCAGTGTCTGGGTGTTTATATAATACTTCTTCATACACTCTTGGAATAATATGTTTTCGAATTGTCTTTGTTGTATATAGTGACCAAGAAAGGCCTGGAACCTTTCTCTATATTACTAGACAGCAAAATAGAAAAATCAAGAACATTTTGTTTTGAGTGTATAAGATAATGTAACCATGGGGTTACTACAATTGTCAAGTGTTAGTCACATACACTGATACATGTACACAGTATCTGATGACACACATATTTATAATTAATCAAGGCATACACTTTCTGAGTGCCTCTAGACATAAGTGTCAGCATACCATGATGTCAACCTAGGGGCATACTCAAGTCATCACTAGCTTATTGCTTGTTCCTACGATCAATAAGGCTTGATAATAATATAAAGACCCTTTGGCAGTAGTATAGTGTATGCCAATGCATTATTAATATAAAATGCTCAACAAGACAATCATAATGGCTACTCAGCTGTGGACGTGTATCAACTTTATGCTCAACAATGTCTGTTTCATCAGAAGGAATTAAATTAATCGGCCACAAGCAGTAGTCTAAAACAAACAACAGCTAGGCCTATTATAATTAAATGTTAGCTTTGTTAGTAGACCACAAGAAACAGATTTCTGAATTGGAAATAAATCTAATACAATTTTAAGTTATTTTCAAGGAGAAAATTAATGTAATTTGCCTGCATTGGCAGTCACAAATTATGTATAAATTTAACGAACACACACACAATATTGTGCAATTTATCGATGTATTTAAACCTTGTTTTTATTGTGTAATCATGGTAATTGTTATTCTGTGAGAGACTGTGGCATTACATCATTGCATACGTATATGAGTATAATAGACTCTATGAATACAGTTTTAAAGCGATTGTAATCTAATATCAACTGGTTCTTGGGCACCATCCCGATGTGGTTATAAGGTTGGTCCGTCGTCCGTGACGGTGGGCCAACATTAAAATAACATTGAGCCGGTGCCCAGGAAACAGTAGACATCAGGTCAACACTGATTAACATGAATAATGCACGTTTAAGTTGGACCAACATCGTAGACGGTGGTGAAACCCTACTAGGTCTGTAACTAGTGTATTCTACGTGCTGTCATTCAGTTCACTTACCATTCCATTACAATGAAAATAGCATGAAGTGTCATTCTGGTAGTATATTTTAGGTCAATATATAACCTTTGTGCTATTTTTTTACTAGTCCATCTTGATCAAGGGGTTAGGCTGTCGAAAATATTTGACGTGACAGAAAAATAGAAATACGAAGAAATAAAGGGAAAACAACGAGTTGGACATCTGTAGATTCACTGTAATATGTGTGTTTGTTTTATTGTCACACCATCGGTCGTCCTGTAACATGTGGATGTAATTGGGGTTTTTTTAGATATTTTTGTCCGTTGAAAAACAACCATCAGTATTAAACATGTTAAACCGCTTACCTTTCAAGTGAGCTGTTCTAGCATGGCAGCAATATGTCTACAGATAATGTTAACAATCACGGAGCACAGATCAGATATTTAATTAAACCAAGGAATCTATCTATAGATTCCTTGATTAAACTAATAAATAAATCGTTTCTTTTTACTATTCCAACAGATTACCATTAGATACAACAACAATCTTGTTTAACGAACCTGCTACAGCAGAGTCGTATCAGTTACCTTCTATTCTCACCAAAGACAGACGGAATACCATTTTCCCATCGATAGAATCAACAACAAGTCGCAATACGAACCGCCAACTCTGGCGTGACAGACAACGGAACCTGTCATTCACAACAAGGGACATGGCATGCTTCCTATTATATGTGAAGGAGTTTTATGCTAATATAATAACGATAATGGCTCTAACTCGAGAAAAGTACACCGGCATGCAAAGTGTATGACCCCAGTTTGGTGTTACTTTAAGGTCAATATTTAATGTCCACGTCTGAATTAACGTTACACGCGTCACTGAGCCAATGATAAACCAATATTACTTCTGCGTTCACACAAACAAACGAACAACGAACGAACGAACGAACGAACAAAAAAATTTAAAAAGGTAGGCATTAATCCGTAAGAATTAAAGACACTCTCTCAGATAAAGTCACACTCTCATAAGGAGTTACACAAGGCTCGGTACTGGGACCACTGCTCACACACCAATATTGTACTGGACTTCCTGACAATATTATTGAAATGGGAGCGTAGTAAAATCCTTAGGCCATACTTGAGCACTTCAGTTCTAAAACGTAATCATGATAATGTTCTAAATGATTTACGCTAGTGCAACGTTCTAAAATAACGTCCAATACAGTGACAGAAGGACACGACACCTGGTGTAGCCAAGAACAACCACAATAATTATTAATCGCCTTTTGACCTCGGCGCGGCGCAGCAAATGACAAGCAATATCGGCCAGTGTTTTCCGGAAATTTGCCGGCAGGTCTGCCCATTTAATCACAAATAAATAATGTAAAGAGCGCTGGAAAGGCGTGGAATGAGTCATGTCATAAAGTAGACACAATGACCAGGGGCGCCGTGACAGAATAATTGGCTTCATATGGGAACCCCTGGCCAGGTACTGTACTCCTGAACAATGTGCAGGTCCCCTAGCAGGCAAAGGGTTGCATGTGCCACTCATTTGAGTGGCACATACAACACTTTGACTGCTAGTGGACGATATGTGTAACAAACAACCAGAAAAAATATTCGATCATTTGTGAAATCAGGTTTTTTCTTTCACTGTTCATGTTGGTGTGATTGCTCTATTTTTACAAAGTTATATAACCCTTGTTTATTGTGATGCATCACTTAATTCACCATCTTATCAGTCTGATCATTAACCCCATAAATAGCATCTCCGTACATTTTTACATTGTGACTGCCAGCCGCAAGTGGAGAATGCTTCAAAATAGTCTCGAGTGCAAATATGCATTACGGTGTCTGGAGAAAAATAGGAACGCTTTGTCACTGTGTCACTTGATAGCCATTGACTGAAATAATCTAGCTGTACAACAGGAGCAAAGAAGACGTGTTTACATAAAAGGGAAGGCGACTTCAGCTTCCACCTTAGCTTCTAAAAGGTGAAGAGAATAGTCATGATCACAATACACACGGTGACACTATTAAAAGGCGGGAGCAAATCATATTAGTGCAATTTGATGTAAGGTCTGTCATATTCTGTGAAACTCAATCGCCTTGACCTTCAATGTTTTCACCGAGCTAGCTAATACGATTAAGTATGGGGGATGGAGCCTTATACAACATTGTTTTAACTGAGTTGCCATTCAAAAGGGTCACTGCGTTTCACAGAATTAACAGACACATGTTTTAATAGTAAGCGTTGATGTGTTCTGATCACGCTTAAATAGCAACTAAACTCTATTTTAAACCAACATAAGATCAATTTACCATGCTTTCCTGTTGATATCCAGTAATTTTCTCATACTATTATCGTGTCCATGAACACTGTCATGATGAATGTGAGCGGAAAAGCAGAAAACCACGATAACTTTATCGTTGTCACAGCAGGAAGTAGGGCTGTGAGAAATCAGAAAAACGTCGATCAAGGGCGATAAAACAGGTAATTGTACAATTTGTGGCCGGGGAGATGTTGGTCACACAATTTACAAGGTTATCAAATTCAGAATGTGGTAACCCATGAAAACCCTGGGGGGTAACACCTGAGAATATGCACCCGTGGATAGTGTGGTAATAGAAATAGTGCGGTTCATCGAAATGATATGCATATATGTAGTATGTAGCACAAAAAATAAATATTGTGTGCTGTCACTAAATACGACCAGTTACAGTAAGTATCAAGAATGCCAGATCATCACTATCATTTAAAGGTATACTCAAATTGTTTTTTAGGTCAGGCACTACCGCTTTGATTTTGTTGTTATCTTTATAAATTGCAATTAATTTCACATGCCGGTAATAAGGTTGAGACTGCGTTATATTTTTCGATGTCAATAATTTAAAAATCTTAAATGTTTAACAGGAAATTAACACGATGACGAATTAAGTTTAAAAATGTTAAATCCATGACGTAGCCTATTCCGATGTAGGATGAGAAGGACAATGAAATAAGCTGAAAAAAAACACTGATATGTGAGAGTACAATTCAAAAAACAGAAGTCCCACCAAACATTAGTCCTTGGCCCAACCTTTGGTTTACTGTTGGGCCAACGTCGTAGACGGTGGGCCAACAGTAAACCAACGTTGGACCAACGTCTCATGTTTGCTGGGGTTGTTTTGAGGTTGGGCCAGCGTCACAGGCGGTGGCCCGGCATTAAAACAACAGAGAGTAAGTGTCTCGTGCTGGCTGAGCAGGGATCCCATGATTGTCACTTTAGAAATTAGACGACGCGCTTTGTGTTTACAATAAGTATTCACATCCAGGTCAAGCCACAAAGAAAAACGCGACGATGAATTATCCAAGGCTGTTTGAATGTCGAGAAAGTGGGACAACACTAAAACAACACTGTGTCCACTGGAGCCGCATTGAGTCACATGTGGTGATGCTGACTTGTTCTACCCTGGAAATGAAATACTATGTTTTGATACCAGATCCATGTTATTATTCTAATAGTACAGTTCTATATAAAGATTTGTAAATTATCAGAGAGGGAAAATAAACATGTCGTTTAAATGGATCCTATTTCTAGGCCCTGCTGGCAGGGGGGTAGAAATAGGCCGCGTGAGAGTCAGGAGGGCCTATATTAAGAACTACGATGGTCTAGAAAGAAGCTACATATGAGCCGGAGAAACATTTTCTCGCTCAATGTGGAGTGTACTATATATTTAAAAATAACGCTGATTTTAATGAAAGACTCAATTTTGTGAAATCTGGATGTTAGTAGTGCCACCATCTGGTATATCAGTCCTATATTTCCACCGTTATAATACACCCTTATCATGTTATCATCAATCCATGTCTGGTACAAAGTTTGTTAAAACAACATTCAACAGTTTTAGTTTACACAGCCTGGTTTCAGGCGCAGTCTGGTTTTAGATATACCCGCCTCTAGAATCTAAGACACGCACATAGGTTCCACGACTCAGCAGCCCAAACGTGGATCAGCTCAGGGCCGGAGTCTGCGACACTGGCCCTGCGGTAACCCTGCATTGGGCAGTGCGACATGTTCGTGTCGCTGTCTATAGTAATTCGATGCAGTACTCCTCCTTCGGTTTACTCACATATATCCTTGGCCCAGTTTATCCGCGAGCGACCACATTTTTCTGTCGAGATTAAGTGTTAGATACAAGCAGTGAAGCTGCATCGGATACCTACGCACAGACAGCGGATTGTATGGAAATACTACACTCTCGAGATAACGTGGCATCTGAACCGCCCTTGACATAAATAACCATCTGGATATATTCTATTTAAAGCGCGGTTTATATTTAATCAGGGGGGGGGGGTATCTTTCTTAAATGCAATCCTTCTTTGTCCCCTTCCCTAGCATTGCACCTAGCACTTCACACTGATCTCCTGATCTCCTAATAATGTGTGATGGACTATACCACTTTTATCTTGTTATTTTATTCAAAATATGGCGATTGAGCTTAATCGGTTACTCGTGTTAATCCGCCAACAGGTTATTGTCAATAATTCAGCCTGCTGGTTAGGGTTATTCCGACAGTCACCCACGTTGATACAAGCCATAAAGTTCATGCCGCACATTCCCAGAGGTGCCATCAGAATTCTTGGGTGCAATGACGTATCCTGAACGCTTTCTATGTATAGGCAGTGAGTGGGCCCTATTAGTTTGTGCACATATTTATTAAACACTGTTGTTCAGAGTTTTTTTTTATTTTTCATAATTATCAATGCATGTCTAAATCTGCCCATTCTGTTGTAGTATAGTATGAGAAACTGAAGGGTGTGTTATAGCATAGTGCATTTTTTTAAATAATTAGTCTTCATAGGGGTCCTCAGGCATACCCCTTGAAAAAAATTGAAAAAATGAACATAAAATAAGCAATTGCGTGGTACCGTTGCCATAAAATGAAGATATAGGATCCTGGCTGAAATAAACGACACGGAAAATGATCACTCTGTAAATTAAGGGGGTTGCTCGACTGCACTGAGATTCCCCTGGATACACCCCTGAAAAGACAGCCTGCAACAGTAGTAATACATGGCCGCACTTACTATTAGCATGATTAGCGGGGAAGTACACAAATATCAGTTGTCAAAATATAATGGGTCGAACGTACGCACAGAGCGGGAAAAATACCTCATTATATGACAAAAATGAGCAGCTTCAACCAGATAGGCCTGCGTCAGCCCGTGTGAAACACTGGTAAAAGGGTGAATAACTCAGTTTTTACTGCCATAAAACTTACGCGACATAACTGTCTACTTTTTAGGCTCCTTTCAGTAGCACACGGTCCACACGGTCCATACGTCAAAATGGACAAAAAATAATAAAAATCCACAGCGGTGACGCAATGAAGAGCAAGCAGGTGTTCAGCAAAACTGCTCAGCGCAATCCACGGATAAAATGACAGAATCCACGTGAATCCTGATCTGCCATTCAAACAACGCTCGGCCGGAGCTTTCCGTCTGCAATTATTTAACGAGCACTCTTCAAGTGCGGCTCTTACAAATGCGCACCTGCCAACCTAATAAAACAGCTGGCCATCGGTGAGGTATGTTAGCGGGTTGGCAGTGGTTCGAGGGCGGGCGGGAGGACCTGATTTACCGAGGGAGGCGCGTGAACATCCACGTAATATAGTGTCGGCTGAGGCGGCTGTACATCAATATAATAGCCGGCCATATTGTACTGTTACGCGGTAAATGTAGGGTTCATACACTGTGATGTAGGACCTGGGTATTGTACATCAGGCACGAGTTTACATTGACACCCTGATCCCATGACCTGTTTAGAATTGGGGTCCTGGTACAGTGGTTAAAGTTGCCTACTTGGATCGCGGGTTAGGCCCCCGCTCTGGCATTCAACTTTTAAAGACACAACACGTGACCCAGAGGTAGCGTGCTCAGCCTCAGACCGCCAGGGTCATCGCAATCATCTCACCATCCTCAGGAGGTTCTCCTGACCCTGTTTAGCCTGCATGTGCACAAAGGTGACCTAAAACCCCATACATTTCATTTCATTTTCCATGACCTGTTTATTCACCTTCACAGAAGCATAAGACCCTGCTTCCATTTCGGCGCTGACAACTTATCAAAAGGCTAACCGTCGCCGTCTCTGCCACTATATATATAGGCCTACCGCTTATTCCAGCATATAAATACACCTAACTATACCTACTATTTTTTGCACTATTTTACCATGCAGAAAAAAACCTTCAAAAAGCCTTATATCTTGGACATTCCTTGCTTGGAGTGTGTGGATAGAGTGAAATGAACCACGTGTGGGAGAAGTTACCAAAAGTAGACAAACATCGCGACACGAGCTGGAGGTGAACTCACAAACAATGTCCGTCCGAACCAGGAAAATCTATCAACACATTTCATTTTGTAATGAACGTATTTATGTTTATGTGCATGGTGTCGTGGCCGTGACTTAACAATCAATGGCATAGCTGTAAAATAGCAAAAAAATAATGATATCTAATGATCAACCCCCCCTGTTTCAAATGGATTAAACAATATTGAAATGAAATGAAATGAATCGGGCTTTAGGCCACCTTTGTGCACATATACGCTAAACTGGGCCAGGAGAACCTCCTGAGGATGATGAGATGATTGAGATGACACTGTTCTCCAGACACAGGATTCGTAATTCTAGCCCTGGCAGTCTGAGGCCGAGCACGTTACCTCTCGGTCACAGAGGCTCCCCACAATACTAACTTTCACACGTGGATGGGGAAGAAACATTTTTGTTTCTTTCAAACCGCCGAGACCGGGAACCGAACCCCGAACTCTGGCGTGAAAGGCAGCGGTGCTAACCACTACCCTAGGGCCCCGCCCTAAACAATATTGAACATCTGTCATCTGTGAAATAAAAATATATATACCCTAGGCCAACATTGGCAGTGTGTATGAAGCTTATTATTATTATTGATGTGTTGAAAGAACATCTTGTAATAAATAAAGGTATTCACAGAGATCTAATCTGTATGTGACAATCACAGCAAAGATATTGAAATTAGTACTACAAGATAGACATAAAGTGGAAAACACATAGGACGCGAGCGACACGCGAGCGACACGCGGCACGCGATAGCTGCGCGAGCGTCGCGCGACAGATCAAAACACATAGGACGCGTTAACTCGCGAGCGTTAGGCGTTAAAATAGTAGATAAGAGCAATAAACATCAAAGGATTTTCAAAATTTATTATTTCAATTTGTGCATTTGGGTGATAATTACAGAATTGAAATGCACTTTTGGTCAGTTTAGAATAAAAACATATAAGGAACATATTTGAGCATAAATCTATACGAAGCCAATGAAGCGACATTTAAATTCGCATTGATTTAATAACTAGATATCTTGATTTCATAACTCGATATATTGCCTTCAGAACTCGATATATTGACTTTATAACTCGATCAATTAAGTTGTGAACTCAATATATTGAGGTGTCAGCTCAATATATCGAGAAAAGAAACTCAATATATTGAGCTGACACCTCATTATATCGACTTCACCACTCAATATATCGAGTTGTGACAACTCAATATATTGAGTTGACACCTCATCATCAATATCGAGTTGTCAACGTTCGTAGCTCAATATATCGAGTTGACAACTCCATATATTGATTTGACACATCAATATATTCAGTTGTCAACTCGATATATTGAGGAGCCTATTTTCTGCACTTTTATTTTAGGTATTAAAAATGTATGCTTAACTGAAACAAAGTTTGTTTTACCGAAAACACGTCACCCATACACATTTTGCTGGATCAACACGTGGATGTCTGGGGAGTCCCCAATAAATCATCACATGCTGACGTCATACTGTGGATTTACCTCGCGTAAAGCTCGCGTCACGCGTCAAATGTCGCTCCAGAAGTGATCGGTGACGCTCGCGTGTCGCGTGCCGCGTGACGCTCGCGAGCTGTGTATTTATGAAATGTGAAATGAACTAAAGCGATTGCTTACGCGTACGTCGCGTGTCGCGTGACGCTCGCGTGACGCGTGACGCTCGCGTCCTATGTGTTTTAGGCTTTAACTGCTTAAGGCATTCCACTGTATGTCAAGTCGAGATGTTCAATACAAATTATGATGCATTTATATGAGAGGACAAATCTGCGAGACTGCGATCCGTAACTATACTTTATAATAATGTATATTAACTTACAATGCTGCCTATTAAATGCACAATTTGCATCAGAAATATTGTTTGGTGCAGCATGAATCATGTTTACCGCTATATAAAAACTTTGTTGTGGCATAATGGGCCCTAACGAAACAGAATATTATTCTACGTTGGATCAGGAACAACAGTGGTTCTAATTCCCTGAATTTGTTTGACATATAATATATATTTGTCCAATAACTTTACATGAGGTCCTTCATTTGTCTAAGGAGCGAACAAATATATCACAACTACCAAGAATTTATAACAGTTATAAATTCTTGCAACTACGCAATAGCAGCAGACGCAGCAAGACATCAACCTATTGTTGGATTAATGTTGGTCCACCGTCTGCGACGCTGGCCCAACATTAAAACAACATTGGGTTACTGTCTCGTATTTGCTGTTAGGATAACAAGGTCTGCCCTCGGGGGAGTATAGTAGCTAATAGCGCTGATGGACGAGATAGGTCCACGCGCCAGAATAGGGGGACGATGATAAACAAAGTCTAAAATAGTTTTTTTCTCACTCACCTGGCTAAACTGGATTCCCTCCGTTGTTCTTTCAGACTGTTATTAGTTCCTGGTTCGCTTCCAGGGTAGAACCCACTGGTACCTCAGCAGTACCCCTGAGTCCTGTACTGCCGATAACTTTAGAAACGCCTAGATTGATAGTTCAGACTGTCTGTACCGGGTATGTGAGTTGTCCAGGTCTGGCCGTCTGACAGCTGTGTACATGATACCGGGTCAGTGGTGTGGTGTGTAGCTCCCAATCCACGGGACGGAGGAGGAGGAGGAGGCGGAGGAGGAGGAGGGATAGAGGGAGGAGGTAACACGCACCAGATACAGTACTACGTCAACACAGTTAGAATGTGGCCTCTCACTACAGTAATCCAAATGTTGAAAGTAAGAAGGAAGGAAGGAAGGAAGGAAGGGAGGAAGGAAGGAAGGAAGGAAGGAAGGAAGGAAGGAAGGAAGGAAGGAAGGAAGGAAGGAAGGAAGGAAGGAAGGAAGGAAGGAAGGAAGGAAGGAAGGAAGGAAGGAAGGAAGGAAGGAAGGAAGGAAGGAAGGAAGGAAGGAAGGAAGGAAGGAAGGAAGGAAGGAAGGAAGGAAGGAAGGAAGGAAGGAAGGAAGGAAGGAAGGAAGGAAGGAAGGAAGGAAGGAAGGAAGGAAGGAAGGAAGGAAGGAAGGGGGAAGGAAGGAATGTAGGAAGGAAGGAATAAATGAATGAAGGAATGAATGAATGAATAAATGAATGAATGAATGAATGAAGGAATGAATGAATGAATAAATGAATGAATGAATGAATGAATGAATGAATGAGGTAGTGCTAGATAAGCAATTATTATTGAGTTTTATTTCGATTTGTTTATATTACTCGTATCGATCAGAATCATTATATAATTTGCTGCATTTTATTCTGGCTTTAATCGTGGCATGTGTTTTTGACACAGGTCCTAAAACGTTTTACTTATCTTCACAGCACAGCACAGCACAGAGGCAGTGGCGGATCCAGGGCGGCGCAGCAGGCGCCCTCTCCATATTTTTGTCAAATACTTTAAAAAGTCCCCTTGATTGAATAAAAGCCGACCAAACCCCGGGCGCCCCCCCCCCTTTCTACAGATCCTAGATCCGCCACTAAGTAGCACAAGGCATTAACGCTGCTTAAAACATTTTTTTTCGCAATCAAATGTACTCCCCCATGCGTGAGAAATGATGACTAATAATTCCTCAGCTCCAAATGTATTCAAACGAGGACACTGTCCTTGTGAAAAGAGAGCTCGCTTGTGACTGTATGATTGACATCTACATTGTGATAACTTCATTATCCTCGCTCAAGTAGATACTTTTCACATTGGATGATCGACATGGCTTCAGATGGCTTTAGAATAGCGAATGTTCTGAGAAAAAACCCTAGTATCTTAGGCTTGACGTTGGAGCTTGACGTTCTTACAAATCACAATATACAAAGGTGTAGGCAATGTAGCGTTCATATTCTACTACTCAAACCAATATTACAAGTAGTGCTATTGCTGCATTATTATCATCATTAGTTCTGAATTGATCAAGAATATAAGGGTTTCATAATGTTTTAAATTTAAAACTATTTTCCGTTTATTTGATGTTTTAATTGCAAAAGGAGTTCCCCTTTCGGATTAAAACTACTACTAACGTTAGTTATTTAACATAAATTATATTTTCAACAGGGATAAATATTGATTAGTGTGATATATTTTGACAACATGATTTTTTACCATTTCTGAACAATAAAACACAGAAAATGTCAATTGACTATCATAGACTAACAATATAATGGTTAAACATGTTAATTTTTCTGCTGCGCATTCACCGGTTAGGCTAGATATAGAGACGAAATTCCTGATTTCCAATTTTGGACAACCATGTCAAAAATAAGAAATACGGGAATTTCGTCTCTATATCTAGGCTAACTGGTAAATGCGCAGCAGAAAAATTTAAAAACTTTTGCAGTTCTAGTCTATGAACATGTTTACATCATATGGTCATATTAAGAAGCCAAAATAAAATCACCGATTTTTTTATGATTTTAGCCTGGGCCAGTCCCTTTAATACATGTGACTACTTTGTGACTATATGCTATAATATAAAAAGCAATTTATTCAAGCATAATTATCATCTAATTATTCTGTCTGAGTTTGTAACTAATAGGATTTTATGTCAAATTATGTGAACAATTTATCATGTTACTCAGAATTTAATTCTCTGTTGGATAACATAATATTCGCATATCGTAGGCTTCGAATTGGTCGAGATGGCCCTCTCGACCAATCCAAAGCCTACGATATATCGTAACTTGTACCCGATTACTAACTTGTCGCGATTGATTTTGTTAGGCACCCATCAAATAACATTTAATCGGATCTTAATTCGAGAAAGAGGAAAACGGTAATAATAATAGTAGGCCAAGATCTATTATAAACGTGCACGATTTATCTGTGGTGACTGAGGTCTCACTATTAAAACAATATTATTGTGTGTCGTAAGCCTATTTTTGGTACAGGGCCATCCCCATGTTGCGTTGTTGTAAAATGGCAATTCACACTCCCTATTGGCTTTGCACAGCATTTACAGAACTGGGAACTCAGAATATCACACTATTTCTGGTATTGTTGGCAGCACACACTCCGGACAGTGTTGTGAGAAGCTCTGGGTGCCTGTGGCGGGGTGTTATCAACACGTGTGTGTGTATCGGGGGGTCACTTACTCCAGACGTATTGGCTGCTGCAGCAACTCATAGTATATATAAAGCCAAAAGGAAGTAACTGCCTACTTTTCAAGTTAGCAGCTACTGCCTCTATATAGCTTTGCATGACAGTACAGACAGAGTTAGTATAGTATACCTTCTGATTACACCCTTATCGAACGTGGACTCCGGATTTAACATAGTGATGAAAAATAATTCAACTGTAAAATCCTGTGAGATACTGTGAAAATATGTTATATCATCAAGGTACTACGTTCAGGGACTTTCAGTAGATATCGGCACAAGCAATGTGGTGAGCAAGAAATTTGCAGAACGAAAAAAATAGCATGACAAAGGATTTAGGGAAACCAGGGAAAAACCTACCATCAGGGACGCACCATTTGATATCTGGGGGGGGGGGAGCTAGAAATAATTGCAAAACAACAGTTGTCGTCAAAAAAGTTTGTTGAAAATGTGGGCAGGAAAAAAAAGAGTTTACATAATCCCTTTAGTTTTATCAAGGAGTTTGCATAATCCCCTTAGTGCTATCCCCTTAGTGTTATCAAGGCGTTCACATTATCCCCTTAGTGTTATCAAGGAGTTTACATAATCCCCTTAGTGTTAGCAAGGAGTTTACATAATCCCCTTAGTGTTAGCAAGGAGTTTACATTATTCCCTTAGTGTTAGCAAGGAGTTCACATTATCCCCTTACTGTTATCAACGAGTTTACATTATCCCCTTAGTGTTAGCAAGGAGTTTACATTATCCCCTTAGTGTTATCAAGGAGTTTACATAATCCCCTTAGTGTTAGCTAGGAGTTTACATAATCCCCTTAGTGTTAGCAAGGAGTTTACATTATTCCCTTAGTGTTAGCAAGGAGTTCACATTATCCCCTTACTGTTATCAACGAGTTTACATTATCCACTTAGTGTTAGCAACGAGTTTACATAATCTCGTTAGTGTTAGCAAGGAGTTCACATTATCCCCTTAGTGTTATCAAGGAGTTTACATAATCCCCTTAGTGTTAGCAAGGAGTTTACATAACCCCCCTAGTGTTAGCAAGGAGTTTACATAATCCCCTTAGTGTTAGCAACGAGTTTACATTATCCCCATCAGTGTTAGCAAGGAGTTTACATAACCTCCCTAGTGTTAGCAAGGAGTTTACATAATCCCCTTAGTGCTAGCAACGAGTTTACATTATCCCCATCAGTGTTAGCAACGAGTTTACATAATCCCCCTAGTGTTAGCAAGGAGTTTACATAATCCCATCAGTGTTAGCAACGAGTTTACATAATCCCCTTAGTCCTAGCAAGGAGTTTGAAAACTGCGTGTATGTTAACAAGGAACTTCAGACAAACGTTTTTTTATGTTTCGTTGAAGAACGAAACAAGCAGTATTAGGAAGCAGTAATAGAAACTCCTTAGTGTTATGAAGGGGTTTATAGGAATTTATCAGTATTAGAAAGGGGGTTATGGTTATAGGAATTGTCCAGTGTTAGCAAACTGTCTAGTGTTAGCAGCGAGTATAGAGAACACTTTTTAGCGTTAGCAAGGCTCATGAGGCTGGAGTGGTAGCAAGCAGCTTAGTGGTTGATAGAAACTCTTTAGCGTTAGCAAGGACAGAGTATCATCAAGGATTTTACAGAAACTAACCAGTGTTAAACAAGAAGTTTAGAGAAGGTAATTTGTCAGTGTTAACAAATACTCATATTTGTTTAATTTGAGACACAATATTTCTAAATCTGGATGTTTAAACACACATTTTTTATCCAATAACATTAATGTGATCGGAAAATGAAACGGATTAAAAATGGTTATAATTTTATTCGTGCTTGGCTAAATGGTTAAGCACATAATTATGAAAGTGATAGTTGTTTTTCTACAATAAAACAATTTATGCCGACATCTATCAAATATACACGTGCAATTGTGAATTAGAACAGGCTTAGGTATATTTTTAAAACTGACTTGAGTTTGTGGGTTGTTATGGCGAGATACAACGTCAAGACGGTGAAAAAGTCAATATTTTGCTCCAGTGATTTCAAGGTCAATGACCTTGTTATTAATCACTACACCATCTCTGACGCGTGCTGCGCCCTGTTGTAGAATATGCGTTTCCCCAACGCTGGTTCAAGGTTGGACGTTGTCTGTTATAGTGTATAGTTGTGTTTAATTCTGTGTATTTTCCACCTGTACTTGTAACGTGCATTAACAAATAAATCATTATAAAAGTGTTTTGCTTGAAACAGTCGTTATTTCATTGTCTAACTGCTTAAAAAAACTGTTGTATTGCCAACACTTCACCTCAGACACTGGGGAAGTCCACGCATCGAGCTCATCTGAGGGCGGCGGGGCAACACACTCCAGATGCTAGTCCTTCGTTTGCTGAATGCTGGGCCAACGTCTACGACGTTAGCACAGCATTGAGCAAACGAAGGACCAACCATTTTCCGTTGAAGTCTATACACTAGACGGTGAAGGGCCGGGAGGCGATGTAGGCTTTACGCCCGAGTGCTGTTTATAAACTCTCGTTTTTGTAAATAATCTATCAGTCTTTTCTCCCGTTACTCTGTACGCACATGGCTTGGCAGGCCAGACGAGAGGTACGGGGGAGGTACTTGTAGGTTCACTACACCAAACTCACCAAACCGAACATCTGGCAAAACAAAGGGATAGGAGCCGAGGCGAGCTGCAGGTCCGCTATCACCCGGGATCTTGACTAATAGTGTAACTTTAACATCCATGGTGATAATCTAGATTCTAAAACAGACTAGAATATCATGAGTGCCACTCATTTGAGTGACACTCTGGATGCTAGGGGTCGACTCAGCAACATCACATAGATGTACTGTTTCTTATGATCTAATCGCCTCATTGTTATATACGCTCTGACCCAGGGCCGATTGATCCCTTTTTATTTTCTTCTGCGTGTATCAGATATCAACTAATACTGTATATATAGGCTTAAGTCCCCGTATTATCATTATTCTATATGTGTACATACCAATGTACAAACAACGAATTTTAAACAAAAAAGGTTTATTGCTATATTATTAAATAACACATTAAAATATGTCGATATTTAGGAACAATAATGATTTTTGGGTAGAAATCTAGGCGAAATAAAGCTAACAGGTCATAGCGATGTCTTAATTGAAACTTCACTACGCCAATGGTTTTCTGATTCTGTTGTTGGCAGCGTAACTTGGCCGTTCAATTTCGTCTCCTCCTGCCTCAGATAGGATGGATACGCTACACCATATGGTATATCATCCTGCATAAAGCGGTGCTCTTAGGCTTAATTTGATAATTAATTAATTAATGACGACCACACGCTACGTGCTGATTTCATCCCAGCTGATTCAAATAGTTGAACCAACTTCTTCTCTTGTCGTTTTTTTGGAAAGGGGGATAATGCGTTGAAGAATAGTTCTTGTAACTGTGATGTCAGACGAATAGTAGGCTTATCCTAGATGAGTCCAATGACAATGCCAGAGGCCAGTAAGCATGAGACATTCACCCAATGTGAGCTCTTGAAGATGGTGGGCCTACATTAAATTAACAATGGGTGAACATATCTCTTGCCCACTGGGTGGGTCACGCTGCTCTTTGGAATAGATGAATTCGTTGTGGCTTTGGAAGCTGAGTAAAGCTTTTCACTTCTCTTTAGCCTTTCAAAAAAGACACAGGAGCCGCCTAGATGTCAGTTTAATCACACAGCCCGCTTGATCAGTTCTCACAATTACCCTGTTTTAACCCTTTGAACGCCGGTGCCGCATATATTCGGGTTTTCAATTTTCATTAGCACAATAATTACCACCTTTTAAACATGTAAAAGATAAAATGTGACATCAATCAGCAATATTTGAAAACAGTTGACCTCCATTTTCTCAAATCTGAATAATTTTCACTCACTTGAAGTTGTGGATCGCGTTAGTGGGTGAAAATTCAAATTGAATAATTTGGCGGTGAAAGGGTTAAAGAACAGCCCGGGTTTCCACGGCACAACACATGGGGCATGGGTCAATTTTTATCAACGTTTTTTACTCGATCTTTTTTTAAGAACTCGTCAGCTTTACGAGAAAGTACAACGATTGTACGAGTGTCTGGGAGTGTACGTTGAATTTCTATATATGTTAAAGAAGGAGACATATGAGCTATATCAATGAGCTGTTTTGTCCTCGTAAGCGGTGGGAAAAGGTCACGAGGATTTTGACAAAAAACGACTGAAAAAGTTTATGAAACTGGGACTAGCTTCGCAGTGGCATCAGTGGCCACTGACATAGATTTTAAAAAGTAGCGCTCGTAAAAGTGAATATTTAAACTATAGCCATCAATTTTAGTGCAATTTTAGTGATAATGGTGAGGGTTTTAAATAATACTGTCTAAACGTATACAAAATTTGCACAAATATGAAGCATATTGACTGACATTTTCTTTTAATAAGTGGATGTGGAGTTCATTTTGACAAAATTTGAATAAAAAATATATTGACTTGTAAGTAAGCAATTATATAAATGCACATTTTCACGGACACTAATAAAAATCCCGGAATTTTAACACTCTTAACGGTTACGCCCAGCTATACTCCTTGCGTTTTCATTCGCTTTGAAATGTGGAAGTGGGGGAAATTAGCGAAATTTTATAAAATACGCAAGTACAATATCTGAAATGAAAGCTCAGAACCTCCTTATTGCGATGAATTGTAAAAACAATTAATCAACATTTGTGTACAGTGCGGGCACCAGGTTTGATATCACCAGGTGAAGACGCTCAGTTATATCAAGGAGGTTATATGGGTATAACCTCCTTGATTATAAATTTGATGGCAGATATCAGCAGATGGCACAACCTTAGTGATTCACACCATTGACTCCCAACGTTTGCTCGTGGTCCTCAATCCCAGCTGATAAAGACATTACCCTGTCATGCGAGGAAACATTTAAGGCATTTGACCCGGATTGATGATCACACAGTGGCGTGCCACGTGCTCATCAATGAATTGGAGATCGCCAGCGAAGGAAAGGTTTGAAGCTTTTAGCGCGGGGGTCGACATTAAACACGATTCTGACGTCTCAAGTCGATCCCGGCACGGGAAAAAATGGCCGTAGACCCATGACATAGGTATTCAAATGAAGCAGAAAGAGCTAACTGATACATTTGTGATGATTTCCAAACGGAAAAAAATTAGGTCTCAATAGTTTATACAAAAAATATATCAGCGTTGTAAGGTTATTATCCAGCCATTCAGTCATATTCTGTACATGCTGTATCCACTAGCACATTGAGCGTTTCACAGGACAAAGTAGTTTCCAAAATTATTTTTATATAAAGCCAAATGTACTGATAAACAATTGCAGTTATATTTATAGCTGATAGTTATGTTGGCTCGGTACTAACTCGACATTGGTTCCACACCTCGTGTTTCTGGGACCAGGGTCCCCTTGGATATGAAAGGGTGTATCTGCAACGTGGCAGATACACCCTTTCATATCCAAGGGGACGAAACATCACTCACAGCTGATAACCAAAACAAAACATAGAGCTGTCAGACCGATTACTCTGCGGGAGGTGACTCTTTTTTTCGTTAAATTTTCTTTTTGTTCGCTTAGCCTTGAAAATATTTTTTTACGTAGCCCTCAACTTAAAAGTAATTTCTTTTTTACGTAGCCGTTAAAGTAATCTCTTTTCTACGTAGCCTTGAAAGTAATTTTTTTTACGTAACCTTTGTTTTTACGTAGCCCTGAAAGTAATCTCTTTTTTTACGTAGCCTTTTAAGTAATCTCTTTTTTACGTAACATTTTGAGTAATCTCTTTTTCACGTAGGCTTTTAAGTAATCTCTTTTTCACGTAGCATTTTGAGTAATTTCTTTTTTATGTAGCCTTTTATGTAATGTCTTTTTTACGTGGCATTTTAGGTAATCTCGTTTTCACGTAGCCTTTTGTGTAATCTTTTTTTACGTAGCCTTTAAAGTAATAAAAAAAATTACGTAGCCTTTAAAGTATTTGTTTTACGTAGCCTCTCGAGCCAGATTTACGCATGATTCGCGTACTAGTTGATCCATACAATAATAATCATCCCAGCACCAGGGGCCGGTTTCACCAACTTTAAATGGACTCAAGGCTTAAGTCAGTCTTAAGCGCACTGATTCGTTGAGACGTGATCACGTGTTGATAGTTAAGACAGTGAATACAAATGTCCTGCCTTAATAAAGAAAAACAAATATAATATCTCAAAATATTGAGGGCTCAGAACTTCCTTATTATTGTGGATTATACTATTTTTGTTATATTTATTGTGTCTAATACATGTAAATGCAATGTGGTGTAATACATGTAGATGCCAAGTGGTGTACAATATGTATATGTCATGTGGTGTAATATTAGCCATGTAGTTTAATACATGCCATGTGGTGTAACACATGTATGTGCCATGTGGTGTAATACATGCATGTGATATGTGGTGTAATACATGTATATGCCATGTGGTGTAATAGATGTATGTGGTATAATACATGTATCTGCTATGTGGTGTAATACATGTATATGACATGTGGTGTAATAGATGTATGTGGTATAATACATGTATCTGCTATGTGGTGTAATACATGTCATGTGGTGTAATACATGTATATGCCATGTGGTGTAATACATGAATATGCCATGTGGTGTAATACATACCATGTGGTGTAATACATGTATATTATCCAATGTGGTGTAATACATACCTTGTGGTGTAATACATGTATATGCTATATGTGTAATACATGCCATGTAGTGTAATACATGTATATGACATGCGGTGTAATACATTTCATGAGGTGTAATACATGTAGGGGCCTATATGCCATGTGGTGTAATAAATGCCATGTGGTGTAATACATGTATATGCTTGTGGTGTAATACATGTATACGCTATGTGGTGTAATACATGTATATTATGTCATGTGATCTAATACATGTGATGAGGTTAATACATGTATATGCCATGTGGTGTAATACATGTCATGTGGTGTAATACATGTATATGCCATGTGGTGTAATACATGCCATGTGCTGTAATACATGTCATGTGGTGTAATACATGTATATGCCATGTGGTGTAATACATGCCATGTGCTGTAATACATGTCATGTGGTGTAATACATGTATATGCCATGTGGTGTGATACATGCCATGTGCTGTAATACATGTCATGTGGTGTAATACATGTATATGCCATGTGGTGTAATACATGCCATGTGCTGTAATACATGTCATGTGGTGTAATACATGTATATGTCATGTGGTGTAATACATGTATACATATGCCATGTTGTGTAATACTTTCAGACGTTATAATACATAGCCTACCACCTGGCGAGTACCTTTGAAGCGCTGATCTCTTTCACCAAGACGTAGGCCTGCCCATATCAGTTCAGTGTAGCGCAACCCATGTTGCTGGTTACACTATAAATTGTTACCCCTCAGCCCTTTAACCAACGGTGCCGAATATATTCGGGTTTTTATTTTTTATTAGCACAATAAGTACCACCTTTTAAACATGTTAAAGATAAAATGTGACATCAATCAGCAATATCTGAAAACAGTTGACCTCCATTTTGTCAAATTTGAATAATTTTCACTCACTTGAAGTTGTGGATCGCGTCAGCGAGACACAACTTCAAGTGGGTGAAAATTCAGATTGAATATTTCAGGGGTTAAAGGGTTGAAGCACTAAAATTAATAATTTAAATGTTTCCCCATAAGTTGTGTCTCACTACCGCGACCAACAACTTCAAGTGGGTATGAATTACTTACATAGTAACAATCTGAATCAAAACATATGCCAGTGTATCAATTTTAATAGACCTACTAATTTCTTCTTCGCATTTCTCTGTTTGAAGGACAAATAAGAAGGCTGGAAACAGCTATAGAAATCGCGCACCATTCCCCGTAAACGAGTTCTTAATTTGCCATTAATAAGGCGCAAACCTGCCTATAAGACACCACACTAACCACAAACAATATCTCACGGTAGAGCTTCCACTGTAGGGGTCCAAGTCTTCATATTTTTATTAATCTAGCTGTAACTGCTATAGCATAGACCTACTCGCCGAGTTCACCATCTTTAGTTGCATAATAATTAATAATATATTATTAATTTTCTCAGTTTGTAGAGATTTGTCTTTGTCTTGGCCAAATGGTGTACCAATATAACCGAGTGAACGATATGACAGACTTCTATTCGTTCCACGGGAAAAAGAAGGTGTTTTCCAAATTGACACAGCTGCTAGACCATTTTTACCTGGCAACTAGCGGTCGTGATCTAGTGTAAGACAAGGTCTCACTATGTAATTTGTGCTTGTTGTTGAGCTCGTTTTTTAGCATAGAAGTGTGTCCATGTTTTTGTTAATTGGCAACTTACATGTTTGAAATAATTTTGTATTCTAGTATTTCAGCTTGATAGAGTATAATAGTTTCATCTCATGTAAGAATCGTGTTGGGTAGGCCCTTATTGATGAATGACCACCGTGCACAGGTATGAGTGGCATGGCGATCAGTAATTGTTAGGTGCCAGTATTCCACCTCGGCCTTCGACCTCGGCCAAAATTAAGACTGTCTACCTTGAAATCTGAATCGATATCCAGTTTGAAAATGAATCAAACATATACAGAAATATTATCACAGCAGAGTCTGCTGGGATGTAGCATAGACACTCCCTTTCCACAACCACCCCTCCCCCACTGCATTAATGCAGTAGGGAGGGGTGGTTGTGGAAAGGGGGTGCATATAGATGCAGTTACAACTATCTATGCTGATACTATATCAGATCATATAAACATTTTACGTGAAATAGAGGTGGTTGAGACTCATTCTCGTTTTTTTTTGTTGGGTCATCATTTGCGACGTTGGCCCAACAATAAACCAAATTTAAGTAAAATTGCTGTGTTCTGTACTACTCAGCCTTGCCCTCGGTGGTGACGGAAGAGGGCGGTTTAACCCTTTAGCCGCCAAATTATTCAATTCGAATTTTCACCCACTTGAAGTTGTGTCCCGCTGACGCGACCCACAACTTCAAGTTAGTAAAAATTATTCATATTTGACAAAATGGAGGTCAACAAATTTCAAATTTAGCTGATTAATGTCACTTTTATCTTCAATATGTTTAAAAGCTGATATGTAGTGTGCTAATAAAAATGTAAAAAAACGAATATGGACAGCACCGGCGGTTAAAGACTTCTGGATCAGGGTAGTATGGTAGAAAGTGGGGTAATTCATGCATTTTCTCCAAATATTACTGGTAATGCACTCATCATCAATCGTCAGCGCTAAATTATAGAGCTTAGTTTTTACCCCACTTGGAATTGTGCCTCGCTATCGCGACCTACAATTTCAAGGGGGTAAAAACTACTTACACATTATACAGTTTGAATCACAGAATATGTCGGTCTAGCAAATTGAATGTTCCAATTTCTCCGTCAATTTTTCTCGTTCGAAGCACAAACAAGAGCACACTCGACAATAGCCCGCCGTCATTATTGAACTTGTCCGGAAACTGGTAACATGCATAACAAATTTGAATTTAGTGCCCCCACACTGGTAAAAACTGGTAAAAATCTCAATAAGACGGCCATTTTGATTTCAGCCATTAGTGAACATGTCAGAGAACTGGTTATTAGCAACATGCATAACAAATTTGAGCAGGATAAATGAAAAAAAATCGAAGTTGTCGCGCGCTACAAGGCAAAATTAGAGACGTAACAAATCGTAACAAGTTGGCCATTTTTTTTTTTATATGTATTATTGAACTTGTCCGACAACTGGTTATTAGCAGCATGTTGAACATATTTGAGCAGGATTCATGAAAAAATTATCAAGTTATCGTGCCCACAAGTAAATGTTAATGCCAACGGTGAGCCTGACGATGCCAAATTTCGATTGCAATAGCCCACATTTATTTAATTGAAAACGGCTATATAGACGTGATTAGCACTTTACGGTTAATATAAATACTCTCAGCCTCCTAGTCATATTAATGCAACAAATGACATTTTCTATCTAAATGTATCGATTACAATGAGGACGTTTTGAACTTCATGTTGACATTTATTTCATTCTCCTTCAGGTGGGAATTACGATAGCAATTCAAAAGCCAAGAAAACTCAATACGAATACTGAGCTTGATTTTCACCCACGCTAAATTGTATCGCACAATCCCTGCCCGAATTGTTTAGTTAACCCTTTGACTTCCAGGCCGGGGTGCATGCCAGGATCCAGATATACTGGTGTACGAGTTCTATTTTTCGTCATTTGAAGCTGGAATTGCTAACGCAATTTCCAGCTTCAAATGACGAAAAATACATAAATGTAGTATATATTTGACGAAAATTTGTGTCATTTTATGGCTACGTTCATTGACGAATGACGACGGAAATTTCCGTCATGTATGGTAGTGAAAAGGTTAATGCAACGGCGAATAAAACCATTGACAGCTTTAGTAAACAATCAGATTGAAAAATACTTGTTGTTTAAAGACGAATCGTTTAAAACCATCAATACCATGTTTTAATCCATCCTAAAAGTCTGTATATTGTACAGAACGAACATATGAAATAAATGATATCTTATTTTTATTATCATACTACTGAGATGAAAACAACACGTATTATCAGGGTGTATTTTATTAATAACAGCTTTATAATGTAAACAGGCTAATACAACAGATAAAATGAGATTTGTATGTGAGGTGTATAGATTAATAAACAGACATAGACTGGTATATGTATAATGATGTACAACATTATATTTCACCACATATTGCTCCGCTATGATAGTACTAAAAATATTATGCTAAATAGAGACTTATTGGATCATGTGTTAAAAAAATACGCACGGAGCAAATTTTCGCAGTTTTCACTCATCAGAGTGAAAGGTTCGAGCCTTAGCTCTAAGCGCACATAAGTTAATCAAATTACATGTAACATAACAGTGAAGTTAGGTTGGCAGGAGACATAGGCGGAATCTTTGGCTGATTAGCATAAAGTGCTTTGAGTACAGTAAGTTTCATGAATTATTTAGCTTACAAAAAGATCAGAATCTTTATGACACTTACTTCCATATAGGGGTTATAGAAACATGGATGCATAAAAATAATTTATACCACTACGTACCGGAGATTGAAATTGTAATGACATAGACCGCTGACGTCATGATATCTCAACATCATGAGAAACATCAATGAATCAATCAATGAATCAATGAAAAGATCAATCAATCAATCAATCAATCAATCAATCAATCAATCAATCAATCAATCAATCAATCAATCAATCAATCAATCAATCAATCAATCAATCAATCAATCAATCAATCAATCAATCAATCAATCAATCAATCAATCAATCAATCAATCAATCAATCAATCAATTAATTAACCTCTCAGTCAATTAGTCAGGCAGTTCATCAGTCAGTCAGTCAGTTGATCAGTCAATCAGTCAGTTAATCAGTCAGTCAGTCAGTCGATTAACTGATAGATTAAATCGATCACTACACGTACAAAAAAATTTTCTCCAATTTAATTTAAACCAGAATTATTACTGATCACAGTCATATATCCTAACGTCATTATCATAGCACTGGTAACTAATGCACCAAATTTTCACATTGCAAAAAATGGTCCATTATTATTTATCTGCGGTGACTATATAATAAATTATATAATTTAACATCTTACACATTATACGTTCCAATTGGCCTCTTCAGTATTAACATTGGCAATGACATACATTGTGTAATACATTTACATATATAAACTGTGCTGGGTACATATTCTGTGTGCACGTAAGGGATCGATACTAAGTGTACAATATAGTTCCCTCAAATTAGAGGGTCCCATCTGCCAGTTTAAAACATTCTTTCATTGCAAAGGAATGACATAGAAATATTTGAAATTAATCAGTCAACATATTTAATAATCACATTCAAGTAAGAACAATTGAAAACACATGTTTCTACCTGGAGACAACACATCTGAGAAGTGCTATGTGTTAACACAATCGCAAAATAGGAGCAGGAGAAAAATTGAAACAAAAATTAACTTGCTCACATCACAATAGTTAAACTTCATAAAAAAGTGATTAATTGAATATTTCCGGTGTGGTAGTCAGGTTAGATTATTGGTTATAAATATATTGACACGTATATAAGGCTGTATACATATTAATGTAGGGCCTACGACCCAGCAAACACAGGACATTCACCCCATGCTGTTCCAATGTTGGCCCACCGTCTTCGATGTTGGCCCAGCATTGAAACAGCATTGGGTGAATGTCCCGTGTTTGCTGGGTGAGGCTGGTATCACAGTTAGCTTTGTTTTGAGCGACAGAGATAAACATCAGTGCCATGCAAAGCCAAAAGGCAGTAACTTATAATTTTAAAAGTGAGCAGTTACTGTCGTTTGGTTTTGCACGGCAGAAGAGTGGGTTTGTGTTTAAATTTATTCGTAAAATATGACTATCTTAGACGCACAACAGATAACAAAATAGTTTCGCCCTGTCATCATGGTAATAACAAGACAAAATAACATTATTATTAAACAGTCATAAAAAATGGAATACTTGACTTACTCGTTCGTACAATAAAACAATAAAAGTTATGTTAATGACTATTAAAATTATATGATAAAATATGTACAACATTGTATAACAGAATGCATACACCAATAGGCGTATACATATACACCGCGCATGTCGAATTGTATAACCCTTGAAGTGCCCAATTTGGAATTGTTGAGAAATAATTGACGTCTGATTTTTCAATCTTGAAGAACAACCACGCACGCTCTAGATTCAAAAGAACAAATTGAAGTGTAAATAGAAATACCTCAAAAATGTTACACCAGCACTTAAAGAGTTAACACTAACTCAGTAAACACAAAACAATTGTATACCATTTATACAATGTCGGCTCGAAGTCTTCGCCGTTGGGCCAATATTGTATAAATGTTATACAAATGTTTTGTGTTTACTGGGAATAGGAAATATTCAGTTGTGCGTAGAGCGCAGTGCAAAAGGTCTGTTTAGCTGTGGATCCTCAGCAGTAAGCGTAATAATCAGCACAGCTGGCCAGATAAATATAACAATAACAAATGCAATCAATAAATAAACAGGGCTGCTTCATCACACATTAATTATATGCTCACTGGTGAAGTCTTTTTTCAATGACATTGTATCACCTAAATAAACATAACACAATACAATTATTCCATACCAATCTGATCTATTATGGAATAGCATTCATGGACGGATTTTACTCAATAAAATAAGACTATATACTGTAGATCTGGTTATATTCGTGAAGTTTTAATTTTCGCGAATGTCGCGAGGAGGACAAATTCGCGAATCTGAGAATCGCGCGAAATTATTTTTATAATAGCGTTACCTATGATCGAAATTGATAATTCGAGAATTCTAGAGTTCGTGAAAAATCCCAAAATCACAAATTCCCGAAAAATTAAACGAAAATTTAAACGAAAATTACCAGATCTACAGTATATTATAGCTCTCGGGAATTACATTGAATAGCAATTGGCCTTAAAACTTGTCATTCGCCTCTCAAACAGTGAAAGGTCACAACACATTGATACAATGTCGGCTTAATGTTGACTTGATCAACGTCACACATAGTGAGCCGCCATGACTGCGAAACATTCATCACAACCGTAGTCTGAAGTAGCGAGGTGCGTAAATTTTTCCCATTGTTGATTTAATGTTGGACAAACGTCAAAGACGTTGACCCAACATTAAATAAATATGGGACAACATTGCGATTACATTACATTTTTCAATAGTAAGATATTCACTCAACATAAGAATTGTATGGCACATAGTGTTGGTACTCTGTTTTATAACAGGCACAGACAATATGGACGGATGTCTTTTAACATTAATACGCACATTCCACACCTTGTACAATGTACCCCAGTAAACACAAAACATTTGTATAACATTTGAACAATGTTGGACCAACGTCGAAGACGTTGGGCCGACATTGTACAAATGTTATTCAAATGTTTTGCGTTTACGGGGATATTGTTATTGCTGCCTGATCAACTTCGATAACAATCAAGTAATTACTCGATGCAAATGATGAGAGATAATGAGGGTGAAGACGACACACACGAATAAATCTATCCCATAAAATATGAAAAACTCGGGCTTCTCCCCTTATCCCACAATGTAATGGATTATGGAATATTATTACTATTTTCAGCGTGATAAAAAATGTATAACCATATTTATTTTACATTTAATACCTTTCCTGTATTTTGTCCGGGTTGTGTCACACGTGAAAATTCGCAAAGAGTCGTCGGCAATCTCATGACAAAGCCTGCATTGCAACTGATCACTAGATAATCGTTGTAGTTAGAATCACAGCACATGATTATTAAATAAGATCTCCCATTCAAGACAGTATCCATGAAACGGTTTTGTACGTGATCCTGAAACAGGAATGCAATTATTTTCGCTTTATCATTGCACCCTAGCAAACAAGAGACACTGCCCCAATGTTAGCTCAATTTTGAGCCACCGCCTACGACGCTGACACAATATTGAGCTAACATTGAGACAATGCCTCTTGTTTGCTTGGGTACGATGATAAAACTATCAAGAAAATGCTGGGGTAGCGTGGCCTGTATTGGCGCCAATTTGCGCGGTATGACATAGCATATGCTTTACAGGTGTCACTGTTGGTGCGCTTATTTGATTAGTAGTTTGTTTAACCCTTTACCCGCCGGTGCCGATTATATTCAGGGTTTTTCATTTATTATTCGCACAATAAATACCAGTTTAGAACTTGGTAAAATATAAAACCTGACATAAATCAGCAAGATTTGAAAATAGTTGACCTCCATTTTGTCAAATTTTCACTCACTTGAAGTTGTGGATCGCGTCAGCGAGAAACAACTTCAAGTGAGTGAAAATTGCAATTAAATAATTTGGCGGTTAAAGGGTTAACTCACTACCTACTGAGACATTCCACCACATATTCGTTCACTGTGAATCTCCAATTCCCCCCTCACAATGAATGAACATTACCAAATTGTATTACACATTGTGTAATAGATCAAAGTGAAACGTCAAATCATCCGTATTTAGACGGGTTGGCATTTTCTTCAAAATTAATTTGCGTCACCAGCAAGTAAAGGGTGAGCCGCTACTCTATTGCCTTACCTCTTATGTACAGCTGTTGTATATACAAATATTCAAAATATAACATCGCATTCATCACAGAGGGATGGTGTGATGTACCATTAATACAATATGATGTCCTTCATTGATAGGAGCAATGCACAAAACACAATACCGGATCAATGTTGGTCCACCATCCACGACGCTGGCCCAACATTGAACCAGCATTGTGCCAATATACGTTGGGTCAGCATCAGGGGAATGTGGCACATTGCGCGCGGTGAGATTTTTAAAGCACTGTCTCTGTTGTGAAGAATCTGTCAATTATAATGATCTATAGTCTTTGGTTTCAGCAGCAGATTTATTTCTTGCCGCCTTTCTTACTGGCTGGTTCCTTCTTCGCAGTTAATTCTCTTTCCGTTTTCTTGTCTCCTTTTCCCTTGCCAATCCAGCTAAAAAAAACATGAAGTCAAGCAGGATAAATTTTGAAAGATAGCTGGCGCATCGCTGCCTGACATCAAACAAGCTAAATGCAAACAAAGATTGCTGTACCCATTTCAAAAAAATGTTATGTACACTTAATGTAATTCTAGGTAATTAACTTATCAAACTCAATTCAATTAACTAAGATTAATCGCCCAACGAAACATACTGTATTTTCTTTCGATAAAAATACAATGGATAACACCTCCCACTGAAGAGACGATACATTTAAATATAGGCTGCGAAAAATAGGATGTGATATGCTTAGAAAACACATACATGTTGACCAAGATTTAGTTATTTGGGATACATTTGTAGCATGTAGTTGGAAATGCGCCTGCTACTTGTTGTGGATATAAAGCGCACCGAAAACCTAACATTGCACGGCCCCAGCAAACCCAGGATGTTGATTCTATGCTGGCTTGAAGTTGACCCACCGTCTGCGATGCTGGCCCAGCATCAAGCCAGCATAGAATCAGCGTCTCGTGCCTGCTGGAAAGGATAGATGTTGATAGAGTCATGTGCATCTATTCAGAAGATTTCAGGTTTAATATATAGATTTCCAACAGATGGATATAGGTTTACTATCGTGGTTGACATCATTGGACTAATGTCTTACAGATGCTGAGGGTGCTCAAATCTCCCAGTGATACTCACGCGTTACAAGTGAACTCCACTTCCTGTGATGTGTCATCAGCCGGCTTCACGACCAGCTTCTCCAGGAACCAGGCTGACTTGGTGTCTGTTTGACTGTAGCCTATTGTAGCCCTCTCCAAGTCTCCTAAGCCGATCGCCTCCAGTGAAAACACGTCCTTCTGTATTATTTCAAAACAAAGTCATAAATGGTCAGAAAATATTTTTTAATATTTTAACGATGGCATCAAATAAGCTTATAAATGAGTAAGTAAGACAGCATGTAGTCTATATGTATTGGGCTAATCAAGGACCAATTGTTATTTATTTTTTCCTTGATTTGTGGACTCAGTTATAAGAAAAATCCTGAATAGAAATTTATAAAAAATATTGTTTCAAAAATCTGTATTATATGAGTGGATCAAGATTTTAGTTAATTGATTTTACAAATACTGACCTTGCTTGGCTTGAATAAAGCAGAACCATCTTCATTTTTCATCAAATGTCGCTTACCAGAGTCACCGTCTTTGTCATATAACGTCAGATAAACTTTGGGATCTTTACCAATTTGTGATTGCTTTGCGGTGTAGGTCTCCACGATGTATTTTTTAGCTGAAACAGAATGAAAAGTATGTCATTTTAAAACATATTATAATCAAGAGAGTTTTTAACCAAAGGCAGAGGTAAAAAATCAATGGAAAATGGTAATTTTAAATACCCATGTAGTATGCAATCTCATGAACTATGAAAATTGCACATTAATGGTGTTCTTGTGCTTAGGTTAAACAATCAACTAAGAAGCAAAGGGTTACTTCAACCTCTTAACCCTTTAAGCCCTCACGATGCAAAAAAGCAGATTAAAACAGATTAAATTTTCCTGCAACTAAGGTTCTTGGAACGAAAATTTCCATGCAACGGGTTAACCAATACATGGTAATTTTATTTAATTTTTAAACCACATCAAAGCATCTTCATTCACTACAAGATGAGAATTGTGACAGCAATTCGGGGCTTGTAGTGGATGAAGATAACAATGATAAACTTAGGCTTGAAAGGATTAATAACGTCAGCGAAAAATTATGCAGCTTATGCATTTGCACTCATTTCTGAGATGAACAAATTATTACCGCTATTTAATTTCACAATTTCACTTATTTTCACAATTTTTGAATGATAAAAAGGGAAAGTTTGAGCACATTATCACTGGGAGTGAAGTGGCAGATATGGCCCTTTGCTCCCAAGGTATCCATATGGCTTAAATGTAACACTAACGAGGATCGGGTTCCTCTTCATCAGGCCAGACCGCCCCGGCTTCTCTCACCACGTCACCGTCATCCTGTCCTACATCCATCCAACAGTCGAAAGGAAACTCTACCACATCACCGCTAATCATGTCTTCAAGCACCAACTGATCAAACGAAAAATAAATAAATGTTGTAATTCCATACAAGTTTAGATTACAGATCGTTCAGTTCAGAAACGCATGCTATACATTTTAAAATTATAGCCACAATAATGTACAAACTTGGATATTAACTTTATCTTGATATTGATCTTGTGACAAATTAATAATTTATGTTGGTTTATGGGCAAAATTTACTTCCAAGTTGTAAGAGAGAAAAAATAAGCACCATATAGGTACCAGAAAAAAGATAAAGGACACATCCAGCATTTTATGAAATATTGGGATATCATTATCAGAGAAACACATACAAACGATTAGAAGTCAACTCACCTTATCAGGTTTCCAGCCTTTCCCGCTGACTAACTCATCATGTTCTACTCTACATTTCTCAAACTTCCCTACATCATCCGCATCCACAAATATCTGGAATGTGAAGTAACATAGAGAGTGATTGAATCACATCTAAAAATAAATCTCCTACTTCATCAGATCTGTGTAAATATTATGTGCATCTCTTATTAAAATGTGTGATTTATTATAATGAAATCCGCAGAAAATTTATTTGTTATTTGAAATTTTCATTCACCTTGAGATGTGAATTGATGTCACAATTCCATCTCAAGGTGAATACAAATTAGACTAATAGGTGGGTGCTGGGAAGGTTAACCCTTGAAGCGCTGAAATAATTTGTAAAAAACATCGCAACCAAAGGGGTTTTTTCAATTTGAAATCATCATAACTGTCTTAGTTAGCTCTTCCCGATTCATTTGAATACCTATGTTATGGCTCTACAGCCATTAGAAATATTTTAAATCTTACAGTGTGGAAATCGACTTTAGTCCTCAGAATCTGACGTCTACAGACGTCAGATTCTGACGACTAAAGTCGATCCCCGCGCTGTAAGGGTTAAGCATCGGTTCTCTCTGTCCACAATTTTAATAAAACTATAAATGTAAAAGTAAATAACAAAATAATACATATTTCATGGCGAAAACATAAGAAAATCCCCTTGCTTTCGTAACATTATTATCTACTAACCTCAAACTGGTCAGAGGCTCCGGCCTCAAACAGATCCACTCCCGGTTTGCCAAGCTCTAAAGGGCCGCTGTTACCCTTCTCACCAAACAGAGTGACGGTGACTTGAGCGTCAGTGCCGCTGTTGTCGTCTTCCGAAGTGACCACATACAGACACCAGTCACCTTTCTCGGGAGCCTCATCTCCCAGAATGCGTGTTAGAGCCAAGTCACGCTCCAGCTTACCGTCATCTTCTCCCTCATCAAGCCACCTACACAACATACAAATAAATATGACAGCAAACACAACATATTCAGCCAGTGTTGGCTTAATGTTGGCCCAGCGTTGCAAACGAAGGGTCAGCAGTAAGACAACACGCATTGGGTGGATGTTTCATATTTGCTGGAATATCTGTCATGAATGAAACATATATCAGGCAAGTATACTAAATGAAGACATTCTAACTACCGTAATTGTTTTTTTTAATATGATCTATCCAATCATTACACATGTGAAGTTAGTTAATTAGGTATAAAATTAGATGAGCTAAGCATGTGTACTTCATTAGAGCTACTATCAAGTCAAATGACAGATACATATCATGTCTTTCATTTTTAAATATGCTGGGTTAGATTATGATTACAAATACCTGATTATGTATAGGTGGAATTTTACAGAAATACATGTTTCTGATTTTTATGTAAGCACGCACCTGTCACACTCAAACAGGTATTTAGTCTCTGCATTTTCACTTGAGCTGATTATGATTTTCTCCAAGAACCATCCAGAGCCGAAACCTTGGCCATCATGGCCGACGATCACTTTCTCCAGTTTACTCATGTCCACAGCTTCCACTTCAAACACGTCCTTCTGTAAGCCCAAATGTGAAAATGTGATAATGGTAATAATAATACATACACAGTTCTTGTACATTGTATGTCTGACATGTATGTGCTAGTCGAAGAGACTGAGTGCAAAAAACAGGACAGTGTAAGTTCACTGTTGAGGTCAAAGAAGAGCACTATTAGATGGTAAACTTTTTTCACGTGAGAAGCATTCTCAAACGGGTGAAAACTGATAGAAAACACTGATAAAACTCTATTAATACACAGTTTTTGTTTATTGTATGTCTGACATGTATGTGCTAGTAGAAGAGTCTGAGTGCAAAAAAATGGCCAGTGTAAGTTCACTGTTGGGTAAAAGAAGAGCAGTATTAAATGGGTAAACTTTTTTCATGTGGAAAGCATTTTCAAACAGGTGACAACTGATAGAAAAAAACTGATAAAACTTTCATGAAATTGTCAATAAAATGATACAACAGTAAGAAGTATTATAGCTTTGACGATGTCTATTCAAAACAAAACTACCATTATCATAATGTTGTAAATAACCAGTGAATGATAGACATCTCACCTTAGTCATTTCAAATTTGGGTCCAATCTCTCTAGATCTGATGAGTTTACGAAGACCTGTATCACCCCGCTCACCAATGATCTGTATGTACACATGGGCATCTGTGCCCGCCCCTGTTCGGTCACCAGTGTACACTTCCACCCAGTACTTGTGCACTGTAAACGTTACTTCATATTATTGTTTCATTTCAAGTTGAATGATTGTAAAAATTCTATTTTTTATTTTGAGGAAACATTACTTGAATATGACATTTTGAAAAAAAATGATTGGAACCACATGTTGTTTAATGGACAATACATTAACCCTTAGAACACTGACCTATTCAATTTAAATTTTC